>WEIV01010597.1:287697-641845 GCA_013390005.1 Calyptomena viridis | reverse complement strand
GGCAGCCGCGTCCCGCGTGGGCCGGGGACTGCGGAGCGGGAGCGGGAGCCGGAGCCGGGCGGGGGCTGCGCCGCCATGGGGGGGCAGGTGACGAGGAGCCTGCTCTACGGTAAGGACCGACCCGCCCTCCGCTGCGGGAGGCGGCTGGGAAGGTGCGGCGGGGGATGCCGGGGATGCGGGTTCTGCCCGAATCGTTCTCCCGGAGCATCCCGCTCCCGGAGCGGGGCTGGCCGGGGGGGAATCCCGGGCTGGGGATGTGCTCGTCTGGCTGCAGCACAGGGATAAGGCACAAATACCTGCCCGGGCAGCGCTCACGGGCGTGCTGGGAGCTGTCAGGGTCGGAAAAAAAGTAACTGTGTCCGTGTGCGGTGTCTGACGGCCCCCACTGGGGAACACCAGCCCCGCGCTGGACAAGGTTACTGGCAGGTTACAGCGGGCTCTCAGACAGTCACCTTATTTCTCCTTTCCACCAGCGGCTCTTCTTAGCTGAGTTGTTAGGGTCTGGAACGAACGTTGGTTTGAATTCACGAAGCTGAGGCCATTAAGTGCAGCCCCACTCCCTGGGTTTGATGGGTGATGTACGGCGGGGGAGAGGGAGGAGCTGACAGAGGCACTGGAATACTCTGCACAGGCCAACCTTGAAACAGAATTTGAAGCTATAGACAACGTGCCATGTTAGCTGTGTCCCTGCCTGAGCAAATCTCATGCCATAAATACTTCCGTGAGAATATTGCATATTAATATCCTTGGTGTTAAACTTGTCCATTGCTCTCAAATGTTCTATTTAAGTTTGGACATAGTAAATGTGCTGTATGTTCAGTGAGGTATGAGTGTATTTTCAGAGACCCTTCCTTGTCACAATAGTAAACACAGATACGAAAGACGTAGGTAAAGCATCACGTGGGTTTGGAGTATCTTGTATCCTTTCTTTGAATAGAGATGCATGAGGTATATACATTTACACTATGAATATTCATGTTACAGCCCTGATTCTTCTCATATTTTCCACCAAGTCCAAACCCTATAGTTTAAGGAACAAATGGACATAGTTAGGAAGTAGATGACTCTCTCTAAAGATATTTAACAAGCTGTTTCATCAGAGATTTTTATTTGTTCATCATTTGTGTTCTGAAGTTTCCATAGTCTGATCTTATTTCTTCTCTAATCTTCTGATATACATGCAATATGCAGAATAATTGTACTGTTGGGTCAACATATAAAAAAAAAGCTCTGACTGTTGTCTTGTTACTATAAGTGCCTTTTCCCCTTTGATGCATTATTCGAATGAGTTTGAAAAAGAAAAAAAAAGCCTGGGAAAGAATAATAGCTATATGTTTCCTGTGCGTGCCAGGGGCTTGGCATTCCTGCTGGGGCTTTCTCCTGCCTGCAGCTGGCAGCGCACTGCACAATAATCTTGCAACTTCTGCCTTTCAGCGATTCTACTCCAGCAAGAGTGCTTCTTTTTAATTTTTATTTGTTGGGAGAGGGAGACTAATGAGGTGATCTGGGTAATTAACTCAATTTTTCCTCTTCGTACAGAGAGGCTACAGGCTGTGTTATATACAGAGGTGATGCACTGCTCTGTTCAGCACAGTGATTTTTTCTTTTAAAAAGGAACTTGCGTTATATATAAAAAAATCACTCTACAAAAGCATATTTAACAAAAATAGACTACATCTGCACTTGTGGTTTGTCTGTGGCTACTGTTCCTCTAGTTCCATCTTTCTGTTGAATGTTTCTGTTTCACAAAATAGCTGGGGAAAGAGAACAGAAACTGTATCCATTTTTGAGAAGTATAGTTGAAAATGAATGTAATGATACTGAAAGGAGGTGTATTGATAACCTTGGGGGTTGAAAACGTTTGATTTTTGAAATCACAGGTAAATAATCAATCCATGTCCTCCATGTGTCAAGGATGGGCTGGGATTTTCACAAGCACCTAACTACTCACTGAAAATTAGCTCACATGGGGAGATACTGCACGTGCTGGCTGCCTGTGGTTCTGCTGAGCTGGTCTTGGGGAGATGGCAGGTTTCCTGATAGACCTACCCTGAGCTGGGTGCCAGGCCCCTGCCTCCTCCAGGGCACACCCTGACCTCGACAGGGTCAGAAAAGTCAGTTGAGATTAAAGCTCCAGAAGTGGCTCTCGAGGGAGGCACCCTTTAAAAAAAACACATTAAACCAGGTTGGTGATTTTTAAAAGGTATGTGAGCCCAGATGTAAGGACAGAGGTTGGGTGTTTGGTGACAGCTGGCTGAACATGGGCCAGCCGTGTGCCCAGGTGGGCAAGGAGGCCAATGACTTGGTTTGTATCAGAAATAGTGTGACCAGGAGGACCAGGGCAGTGATCACCCCTCTGTACTGGGCACTGGTGAAGCTGTACCTTGAATGCTGTGTCCAGTTCTGGGCCCCTCACTACTGGATGGATATTGAGGTACTGGAGTGAGTCCAGAGAAGGGCAACAGAGCTTGTGAAGGGTCTACAGAGTAAGTCATATGGGGAGTGGCTGAGGGAGTTGTGGTGGTTTAGCCTGGAGAACAGGAAGCTCAGGGGGGATTTTATTGCTTTCTGCAACAACCTGAAAGGTGGTCGTGGCAAGGTGGGGTGTCTATCCCTTCTCTCAAGTAGCAAGTGATAGGACAAGAGGAAATGATCTCAAGTTGCACCAGGAGAGGTTTAGATTGGGCATTAGGCAAAATTTCTTCATTGAAAGGGCAGTCAGGCATTGGAACAGGCTGCCCAGGGAAGTAATGGAATCACTGTCCCTGGAAGTGTTCAAAAACATGTGAGTGCGGTGCTTAAGGACATGGTTTAGTGGAGGACTTGGCAGTGCTGGTTAGCAGTTTGACTTGATGATTTTAGAGGTCTTTTCTAATCTTAACAATTCTAGGATTCTAGGTTTATAATAGTCAAATGCAACCATATACACACTGGAATGATAAGGAGCACCTGGCATCATTTTACCTTCTTTCACTCACAGATTTGCTTTCAAGCATCAAAGTAAAGTCATGCAGCATTCCAGCTGGACAGAGGAAGTCTCAACATCCTTTGGCATGCAGAAAGCCATGAATGGGTGACGTGTCATGCTTGGGGGTTGCATGGTTAATGGTGATGATGCTGGATGTCCGTGGACCTGCACCGATGCTTGTGTCTAGTTTGTGAAGTCCTGCAAGTCAGTGCTGTGCCAATCCTGTTTGAGGTACATGTATGCTCACATGAGCAGGCATCTCCTTGGGTGAAAATGCTGCTTTCCCATTGATATATGGTAGGAGAGCCATGATAATCTGTCCAAATGATGGAGCCGGTGGGTGCTGAATGAGCCCTGAGTCATGTGAAGGACAGTTTCCACTTAATGGGACTAGGAGGGAAAAAGGAATTTCTACTGGGGTTACTGAAGCTTCAGTTTCCTGAGCTTCCCAGGAGAGATCCACCTCCAACTTCATGCCTCACTACCAAACAAACCCTGATGGGCTTGCTCCATGAAAGGCAGTACCTTTGTTTTTGAAAGGAGACATCTGATGGCTTGACGTGTTGTGACATGAAACTCTTCTCTGTGCAGTGCTGAAGCACGCTCATGCAGTCTCCATCTTAATGTCCCTGTGCTTGGCACTGTGACAGTCTCTGTGCCTCTTTCCCATTCTCTCTCACTTTCCTACCAGCCTCCACAGAAGTTCTTGGTATGTTTTCCAGAGCAGTCTGTGCAGAGAGAAAAAAAGTCAAACTAGGAAGTTCAAAGGTAACACAACCTTGATGGACAGGATGTTTACTTGCTATTTAAAATGTGTATCTATACATGAGGTGTTTAAACAGGAAATATTAATATGATTGCTTGTGGTTTATCTGAAGATGGTTTCTACAAGAATGATTGTTTATTACTGTATTCTTATAGGCAGAGTTTACTAAATAATTGTATTAAACTACTTTCTACCTAATCCTACTTGAAACAAGTCTCTAATAGATGCATGTCATAATACCTATGTTCTTCTTATGCATTTGATACAAATATCATCTGCTGCAGTATTTTTTAATTCTTCCTTATGGCCTCAAGCTGCTATTTGTGGAAGATACTACTCTTAATTTTAGGGGGCCAAATCTAAGAGATTCAGTCTAAGGAAAAAAAAACCAAAAGACCTGAGTATCTTTTATTTCTCTTTCTCTCACAACCAAACTAACACAAATAATGGTTTAGCCAAGGAAGCTGCTGCACTGTGGTGGGAGAGGAATTCAGTGTATGTAGACGTGCAGAGGATAGTGATTAACATGTACACATCTCTTCAGAGGCCTTTTGACTAGCTAGTGTGTACAGTGTAGGTTAATTCACATGCAGGTGATATGTGAGTCTGCATGTCTGCACATTTGCTCAATAACTGTCCCTACCTACAAGTCATAATTACTAATAAGTCATTTATTGCAGGGCTTTGTTTCACTTTTGCTTTAATTATTATATGAACGTGCATATCTGCACATTTGCTCAATAACTGTCCCTACCTACAAGTCATAATTACTAATAAGTCATTTATTGCAGGGCTTTGTTTCACTTTTGTTTTAATTACTCGCATCACAGTCATTCATCAGAGTTTTGCTGTGAAATCATTCTTACAAGGAGCAGGGGAAAAGGTGTCACAGTTTCCAAACAGTAATTGTATGGCATCAATGTAATTGTAAAGAGGTCCCCAGTGAGAGCATTTTTAGCCTGGGAGGTGGTACTGATTGACAGATGTGATTTTCAGTTTAAACGGCTCAAGTCTTAAGCTCCTTGCAAGTGATGCTCTGTACATTGTGAATACTGTATAAATAGTGGCTCCTGTGTCTTTGTGTGGTGTATGGAGAGGATCACATAAGTATTATGCATGGCCAGGTTTACATGACCTGTATATAGGTCTGGTGAGCAATGTAGCCACACCTGTGTGCTGGAAAAAGGAAGAAGGAGTTAGGGTACAGCAGGACTCCATCCACGCTGCATGGCAGTAGGCTTTTGGGTGGCTGTTTGGATTAATTTCCCATTTCATTGGGATCTTGTTTTCCATGGACTTTCCTTCCTGTACCTTGCTGGTCATTTATTCCTGTGCAAAAAAGGTGTGAAGCCATGACGTGGTCCTTCCTCCACATTTTGTTCTCCTGCAGAACAATTTCTGGGTCTTGTTCACACTTGTTGGCAGGAAATTTGGGACATTTGGGTACTGTTTGGATGTCCTCAGCCACAGCAAGAGCTGCTGCTCTAGGAATTTGGGAAACAGTAGAGGATGAAGGCCATTTCTTTAGTGAAAAATGACTACAGTACACAACTTCTTTCTCTCTTCCTTTGTACTGTAGAGCTCTATTTTTATCTTTTTCTTAATACTTGTAGAGTGGTCAATGCTATATCTATATGCAAGTACTGAAAGCAACCCCACGGTTTGTTTCTCACTATATTCATTGCCTATACTGCAATAACCATTCCACATACCACAGTTTAGCCTTGCAGTTAATATCACTAATCAGCATTGTTCTCTAATGCAGACTGCTGTACACATATTCTAATTTAATAATTTTCATCTTCTTATACCTAATTAAAACTTCAAATATCCTAGAAGAAATAAGAAACAATGCCACCAAAAAAATGAAGACCTGATAACACCACCTGCTAGTGAGATTTCTGTGCAAATTAGTATTGCTTTGTGATTTTATAATCTCTAAGTTATTGCCTAGATTTTGGGGTAACTTCTCATTTGGTGGAGTGTCGGGTGATGGGATCAGCCTCACTCAAGGGTGAACATCTCCCATATTTTGCAGATAGTTGCTTGTTGAGAACTAATACAGGACTGGGGAGAAAAGGTGGTTTTTAAGCTCCCTCTGCTTTCTGCACAATTGTTATATAGGCCTGAAAGCAAAAGAGTCTGTGTATATGTGTATAAGGAATTAATCCTGCTCAGGGTTGGATTAACTGGTGCAGAAGACCTTGGGCAGAGTGCCAAAGCAGTGCTGGCATTTGCTGAAAGTGGAACTTCCAGAGATTATTTCGGTTTGTGCCTCTGACTTGTGGATCACCTACCAGTGTCCAAAGGTGACTGATACTAAAGTGCATCTACTGCTGCTGATATTTCTGAAAAGGACCTCTGTATATAGACATTTAATGGGTAACCACATTTATACTTGAAAACTATTCCATTTGTTGTGATAGGCAAAGGAGTTTTTCATTAGTTGTGGCAGTTTTTGAGCGTAGGGATCTTGCTACAATGGTGAGCACAAAGAACAATCCTGTTCTCGTTATGTCCTTTGCTTTCATGGCATTTTCCCATTAACTTTCCTGTCAACTTGATGCTCTGTTCTGGTGGGACCTTGGGACTGAATGTTGTTTGTCAATTTTTTTTATCTTATTTGTCTCCTCTTTGACTGTGCCTTTCCTTCCTCTACATGAATGCATTCTTACATCTGATCCTTCCTCACCTCTTCCTTGCTTCTCCTGTTTTCTAGTTATAGGTGGTATGTTTAGCTGTCATTTGATTAATTTAGAGGCAGCAGGTGTCTCTTCAGGAAGGTTTGTAGGATCCCCTGACATGTCCTAGAGAAGCATTTGCATACTTAATCAAAGCAAGTACTCCCCCAGCCAGAAGATTCGTCTTATTAATAGTATAAAATAAATTTGCTAAACAAATATAATTACCATTGCTGACATCCAGCAGGAATTAAGAAGAGGTGATCTCTAGACATAAAATCTCAAAACTGATAGGGCTGCTTTAGTTTTAATGAAGAATTTTACATCAATGATATCCATACATGCAGAGGGTTGCACTGAGATCAGTCTAAAAAATTGTTAACCCTAAAGGAAAGGGTGTTTCCTGGAAAGAGAAAGCAAAATGAATAATGAATTTATTGTTTGCTCTCAATAATTATCAGGGATCACTGATGACAGGGCAGGGTCAGGCTCCCTTGGCTTTATGAGTATGACTGCCAGCCACAAGCCTCACTGTGCCCATGGCTGGAGCACGTTGCACCCCTGCAGATCATTGTACTTTGCTCTGGGGTTGCACCCCTGTTATCATTGTTGTCCTTTCATTTTTCTTCTTGTCTATTCCCCACTAAATAAGTGTTTTACTTTGAAAAGTTATTTATCTGAGTCCAAATCAGTCCTAGATGAGTCAGAGCTTCTCTGTAGCTCTTCTCAAGTTAGTCTCACCAATATTGCTGTTTCTTGACTCCATCCTTAATTGTCTCTTGAAGGGACAGTGTAATTTGTTGGCATTAAAAATAACATTGAAGGTGACTGTAGTTGATGGGGATGGGGAGAGGCATCCTTTGGTTTATGTGAGATTTACTATGGGCCTGAAAACATAGCAAAGGGGGTGGCTTCAGAGAGAGATGTGATAATTGATCAGATGTACAAACATATTTTCCTCATTAGAAACATTGATAGCACTTTTGTTTTAAAGAAGAAGAGAAAATAGTAAAACAGCTATGTAATAAAAGCTTTATACATTCATGAACATGATACAGAATGTAAGCAATGTGCTCCTGATTGCCTCTTCCCCAACAGACAGCATCAGCAGAAATCTGAAGTTCTCGCCCTCTCCACCAAGTTAAAACCATTTATCTCATGAGAAACCTTTGCAATAAACCAAGGCCCCTTGTTATGAAAATCAGGTCCTTTTTGTGCTTCAGTTTACATCCTTTTCTGCCTATATTGGTAAACATACCCTAATGCAGAGGGAGAGCCGGGGGAGTCAAGTAACCTTAGTACCCATGGTCTGACCTGGCCCCATCATGTTGTACCTAACACAGTTCTGTGCAGGGCCTGTGTGAGGCTGATCCATGCGAGGTGACCTTCCCAGACATGCTGGGTTAGCTCAACTTGCCCACAAAAGGCTTTGTTCATGAAGTCTGGAGAACAGAAAAGGACCCAACGCTTGTCCCAAGCAGGATGAATGTGCACTGACTTCTCCATAAAACTTTGCCTGGATAGCAGGGGCTGCTTCCATCTTTGACTACCCTAAAAAGAAAGTTCCTGCAAGTGACTTGCAGATGGCTTAGTATGGCTCTGAAAATGCAGGTTTAGTCTTGCTACTGGTGAAGTCATTTGGTTTCTTCCTGCAATTTCATGAAACTTTTTCTGGCTGACACTGCCAGATTTTCTCTGTGATAGGCCTTGGTGTGCAAACACATGGTGCCCTGTAGATACAACATTGAAAGTTTTTGGCCAATAGACCTGTCAGCAAAAGCAGGACCTCCTGTGAGATACCGGGGCGGGATTGAAATTGTGTTTTTCAAGAAACTCTGAGGTTTGTGGCCTGGCTTAAGCAAAGCCCAGGCAATGCCCACTGAACCAGGAGGGAGTTTGGAGGAATCCTGTGCCTGTGTCTGAGTTGTGCCATGGCAGGTCTGGAGACTGGTTGTGGTTTTTGTGGACTCCTGCAAGAGCCTGTTTTTCTGTTCCCCGTGGTGCTCCCTAGCAACTGAGCCTTTAGCTTGCTTTATGAAGTTCAAGTGATCTCCAGGCTACTGCAAGTCCCGGACCTGTGTTAACAGTCAGAGAGAAGCTGTGCAACCTTGAGAAGGGTGCATGAGTTTGAGCCTGGAAGAGCTCTTCCACCTGTGTAAAGGAGGTTTCTTCCTACAAAACAAGGATAGGAAGGTGCTGTGCTGGTGTGATGTTATCCCCTGCTTGCAAGAGTGGAGAAGGATTTGAGCAATAAACCACACCGTGACACACAAAGAAGCCATTTTAATTTCAGTCTCTGCTGGAAGCACTGCATGGAAAAGAAAATGTGATTGGTATGAAAAGAAATGTTTATGTTTCTAGGAGCAGAAACCTCCTGAATAATTAGTATCACTTGACAAACTGCTATTTAAAATGCAAGTGGTTTAAGTGCTGCAGTTCAACAGGCATTCGTCACAGCTCTGGCGTAAATGTGATCCGCGCTGTGCGTTGGTTCCTGCTGCAAAGTAAAGAAGATTCCTGGTAAAACGTATTTTGCTTAAGGACAATGTCTCCATAATTTTACTTTTTCTTGCTTGGAAAAACTAAATGTTAAAAAACTGGACAAATGGCAACTTGGTGGCAAGGGTGTTTGAGATACAGTTTTGGAATTAAATAAATCCAGGATTTTATTTTCTGTTCAACAGACTGGGTTTTTGATCAGAAAAAATACAGACAAAAGTGTTTCATTTGCTTTAGCTTTTGGGAGGAGAGAGAAGGGAAAGGGCTTTTGAGGGAGAGTTTTGAAAAGTACAGCTTCATCTCTGCTCTGTCTATCTCTAATATTCACTGACTCAACTAAAAGTACTTTAAATAAAACCTTTCTTTTCTCTAAGGCTTTTCAGAGACTGACTGAAGACATAAGGGTTGTTCAGAGTATTTTTCAAAGGTTAAAAAAATGACATCTTACAAAGAGATTGAGATTAAAATAATAGTTAAAAGAAAAAAGTCTCTCTGGAAGATGGAAATATATGGGTGCCTATAATGTGCTGAAGGATCTCAGATCAAAATTACTTCTGTCTTTGCACACCAAATGGAATCAGATTATGAAATATAAAATAGAGCCTTAAGAATCTAATTAGTTTTATAAAGGCATCATCGATGGTATGAATTTCTTACAACTTGGAAAGAGAGAATTGCTCAATTTATTTTCTCGTTATCCTAAAGCAGTTCAGTGACACCCTCTGTTTTTTTCATCTGCAAAGCAGAAGAGACTATCACCCAGTTGCCTTCTCGTTTTACAATTCTGAGTGAAGCTGTGTGCTTAGAAGGGATGTTTGGGAGTTTTGGAGTTCTGATGGATGCTGGTCCATCTCATATAGAACTGAAGTGCAGTATGGCAGGAGTTTCAGTTCTTGTACTTTTAATCCCTCTTTCCATCAGTGATTTTGGAAAAGTGGCCAGAGACCTTGATCAAACAGCATGGCTATGACAGGGTTCCTGGACAAACCTGCTTCCTTTCTGACCCACCCAAGGCTCTATTGCTTGAGCAAAGGTTTTGTCAAGGGAGATACTGTGTCTCTGTATCTCATCACTTGGATTTTGGATGTTTATTGACTGTAAAACGATCTTACTCTCCTTGGCCTATGCTATTCTGTGCATTGTTTCTAGGAGTGAGGCTAGTGGGCCGTGCTGTCTTTGGGATGCAATAGAAGATCTTGCACCATGTCAGGAATTAATTCCTGAAATGGAGATGCAGTGATTGCAGCTCCCTGCATCCTTCCTGTGCAGGTGTGCAATGGCATTTATCATACAAAAGATGAAACACTGAGGCTATTTGTACCCATAGCAGAAAGAATAAAATGCAGAGGAACATCCTTCAAATGTACTACAGATAGATTTGAAGGAGTGCTAAAGTTATTCAGCATGTTTGCAAGAGCTGACTGCAGCTCTCACAATGCTACCAAAGATCTGGTAACCTCAGCCATTTTGCTGGAAGATGTTTCTATCCCATTTTCTGTGAAGTGGCTACCTGAGCTCTCTTTACTTGCTCATGAGTTATCCCACAGAGACTTTTCAGCTCTGAATCCTCATACAGCAAAGCTCTTCCCTGAGGACTCCAGGTCATGCCTCATCCCAAGCTGATGGCAGTTTCAGACTGACCAGTGTACAGGCAATTGCTGGGAGACTGAGAAGTTTTTTAGCACAGGATAAATGAAATATTTTGAGATTTATTGGCTGTCTATATAGGACAATACATGCTTTCCATCTTCTCTTAATCCTGTGCTTTAACCCTTGTGTTATGAGTTTGTATCAATTTTGGCTTTAGTGGTATGGCAGAATCAGTGGTTTTGTGATACCTACATAGCTGGTACTGCTGGCTCAGTTGATGCAGAGGGAGGTGTGTAGTACTGTGTGAGCAGCTGTAATAAAGTGTTAAGTATGGGCAAATTACCCTAAATACCCTTTAGTACTCCAGAGATTTTGCAGTGCACCCTCTGGGAAAAAAAATACAGATTGATAGTGGCTTGGGATTTGTGCAACTTCAGTTTGATGACAAATATTTTGTGTTTTTCCTCTATGTACTGTTTGACAGCAATAGGCTCAGATTATGCATTAAGATCTGCTTTTAGGTGCAGAAAACTAATCAGGGAAATGCTTCATGGCCCAGGGGTCTGGATTTGCAGACTCCAGTTCAACAGCTGCATCTCTCTGTGATGTCAGGAAGGAGCATCTGTCAGGGATGCAGTGTGGTCCTTATTACATTACAATTTAGAGCTGTGGCTTAGAAAACCAGGTGCATTTATATACTAAAAAATTAAAAAAAAAATGCAGTGATCTTTCTTATCAGAAGAAATACCCCTTATCTGAACAAATGCTAAAGGATTTTCCACAATTTTTGTAAGCTAAAAAAGGTAAGGAAAATAGCTGAATGAGTTGGCCTCCACACTTAATTGGTTCTTGTTTTTCTGAAATAGTGTATCTGTCTTTCCACCAAGAGAATAAAGTCCCCTGAGCCCTTTAGGCTTGTTTGCTGTTTGCACATGACCTTCAAGACAGTCACGCCATGAATGTGACTTCATCAGGAACAATACTCTGACTCATGTGACATCGAATTTCTTCCTCTTTTTGCTCTTATCAATACATCAATATGCAGAAATGCCCTTTTGCATGGATTGTAGAACAGCGTGTTGTTCCTGTCCCAAGCTGGTTTGCTTTTTTAGTACATCTCTCTTCCTTCAGCTATTAAGAAATGCAGTCATCTTTTCATCTTCATGATGTTCCTCCCGTGTCACCTGCTATACGTTACCCTACTTCAGTAAATGGTAACTGGTCATCTGTGTCAGGAAGGTTGTGCAAGTAAATCTGCAGCAGAGTAAATCTTTCTCCTATTTATTTGCTGTTTCTTTACTTATATGCACCCTGTAAACAGTTCTGGGCAAGACCTATCTCTTCTTTCTGTCTTTGTGAGATCCAGCACAAGGGGGTGGCTAGCAGGCAGGATCTCTTCTAGAGAAATAAAAGTCTATGTGATCTTGTCCTCAGGCAATAAGGACTCAACACCCTTGGTCTTTTGCTGGCTGACCTGTTGCAGCAAATGCTAAGGAAAACAAATTTCTGTCTGGACCACTTCAGCAGCTGTTTATAGCAAAACGTTAAGTGATAAATTCACGGGGCTGGCGTGGGAATTGCTAGGAAGGATTGTGGAATAGTATTCACACTCTTTTTTGAATAAGCATCAGACATAGTGTTTATCTTTGTTAAAATAAACTGTAACTTTATGGTTTGACTGGATGATGAACTTTTGTATTTTAATTCAGTGGTCCAGGTTTAAGTGCTGGTCTGCTAAAGAAAGAGAGTTATTAACTGGTAAAGGGTGTTGAAACTGGTGCAAGTGATGTGCTGCAGAGCCAGATGAGAGTGGGAAAGTCAGTAATTTAGATTCCACTTGTGGTACAGAAAGTGCAGATTAATGAAGGAATGTGCGCGTAGAGGGCCAAATTCTTGCATAAAGGGAGAAATGTTGCCCTTTCTTCTGGTTTTGCCTCAACAGTACTGAAATTATTTGCCTGGAAAAAAAATATTTTCATGATGTAGTGGTTAACACTTCCAGAGTCCTCTCTGGTCTGGGCAAAAGTTCTTGCTTATAGTTTCTATTTG
This sequence comes from Calyptomena viridis, assembly GCA_013390005.1. Classification (NCBI taxonomy): domain Eukaryota; kingdom Metazoa; phylum Chordata; class Aves; order Passeriformes; family Eurylaimidae; genus Calyptomena; species Calyptomena viridis. The sequence goes on along the minus strand of WEIV01010597.1, from coordinate 629,292 downwards.
TGCATTGAGAAGTTGCTGGAGAGCAGGGCTGGTGCTTCAAGTCCAGGCCCTGAAGCTGGCTTTGCCAGGTGGATTGGAGGTTTAACAGACTGATGGTGATAGTCACACCTGGAGCTCCGGTGCTTTCATCCCAGCAATGTACCTGAAAAAAAAGTCATTTTGATGGTGAACTCTAGCCTTGTTTAGTACCCTGTGCAAGTTACTTAGCAGGAATACATTACAGATTAACTAGTGGGCTATTGAAATAAATCTGTCTCTTTATAACTTTGTGAGATTTGGAGAGCCTCTGTTAATCACTAGGACCTGCTATGTCAGGAGATGGGTAGTTTGGGATTTTTAACATGAGAAGATATGAAGCATGTCTGTCTTGAGGAGAGCAAACCAGGAGACTGTAAGAGATTTGTGAAAAAAAAGAAAGGAGTAAACCCAAGTGAGAGAGAAATGTACTGAATAGCGTGTGGCTTGTGAAGGAAGTGAAAGATCTGAAAGAGAGAAGTGGCTCAGAAATTTTAATACTTGTGACAAGGGAGGAGGAAGATGTTTTTGAGAGGAAGGGATGGCAAAGCAAGCAGAGAGGAAGGTTGTGTGTTCTGTGAATTTTCCTCAAGGAGAAATGGACAGAGGGAGAGAGAGAGGAAAGGAGGAATTGAAAGAAAAAACAAACACATGGCTCCTCTAATCCTGAAACATTTAAGAGGATGTTAAACATGGCCAAATAGTAAAGATAATAGTAAATTCTGGCCTGCCTGATAAATTGCAAGCTCTAATAACCCTCTACTTTAAGAATTTATTTGCTGCCAAACACAGAAAAAAGCCACTGGAATCAATATCATTTGGGTTTAGTCTGTGTGCAGCAAGACTAGAATTTCAGGTGCATTTTTCCTTTTGTAAGCAACAAACTTTCATATTTAATTTCACAGCAGCATAAACCCTGCAGCCAGGCGACCCTCAGCAGATATATGTTTAAAGAGCTTCCCTTTAGGATTGCTTTTTGATTTTATATTGAATGAACTTCTTTGATATTTGAGTAACTTGTGTGGATGAAAATAGTGTGGAGACTGTCCCAGCTAACAGCAAAATGACCAGTGCAATTTTCTCATTGAAAAAGAGAAAGAAATAAAAATAGAAAAGATGTAGAAAAGACATACTGAGTGACAGTACTTCCACAGTCACCAGTCTACAGGAAGGAAAAAGCAATTACCTGAGTTTGGGGACATCAACACTAGAAAATTTTGTCAAAAGATTCAGGGACCTGCTCACACAGCTGAGCAATGTTGTCCTTAGAGAGACAGGACTAAGTGCTAAGGTCTGGAAATCCTTGGTACCTCCCATTGTGGAGTGGAAGATCTCCATCACAAGGGCATCTGTAGCTGGGAATTGTCCTTCAGCCGTGCTGTCACTTGGGAGTATCCCCCAGCTGCACTGTGGGAAGTGCAGTGCTGGCTCTTGGGTCTGGAGGGAAACTTTCACAGGCACTTGTGGGCAAAGGAAACACGCTCACACCACTGAAAGGAAGCAGCAGGAGCATTTGGACAAAATACTGTTTGAGCTCCAGGAAACAATCACTATCACTCACAAGTGCTCATTAAATTTTAAATATGGATGGGGTAAGGAGTTGGTCCTGGCAGGCATGCTCTCAAGAGACCCTTCAAGGAAAAATAGCAGGGGACTTCAGGAGGAAGAGTGTGAAACAAGCATGGCTTGAGCACTGTGCTTTTAAACAAGGCTACGCACAAAATGATCCAACTTTACAGTATCTTGAAGTGACTCTAAATGAATGTTTTGTGTTAGAAAAAAGGCACAATCCAAGTGTAAATGTCATGTATGATAGAAGAAAAACTGCCTTCTGGGATTCTTTAGAAATGGCATTATAGCATAAAACTTTGTGGTATGTTGTACCGAATGATAAACATAATCTACACTCTCCAGCTGGGTAAGAGTAGAAGAAGAACAGGCTCTAGGATATATATCCTGACCTGTTCAAATACTAAATCAAAGTGAGGGCATACATATGTGATATTTGCAATAAATTCAAGCATGCAGAAGAGACAACAAAGCTCCTGGAGATTTCACAACTGTAGCCTAAAGTTGTCAACAATGTTTCTGAACTGAGAGGAATATTATGCTTTACTAACATGCTCTGCTATAAGGCAGGAGCAAATCAGGGCTGTGCTGTGCGTAGATACAGGTATTTGAGAAGGCATGAAGCAGGTGTGGATGCTCAATCTCCAGTGTGGCTGAGTCCATGAGTTCTTGACAAAGGAGCTCATGAGAAAGGATCTGAGCTCACCTGTCATGTTGGTCTCTAAACCTTTTGAGGAACTGATGGTATTTGAGGCTTAAAGCACTATAATCTCAGGGATATTTAATTTTCCTATTTTAGTGCAAGTCTAGAGTTTGCTGTGAGATGAATGGTGTTCTCTGTGTCTTGGAGTGTTTTCCAGGCTCCTTCCAGAGGCATCCCTACAGTAGTCTTGTTCTCTGCCCTGGAGCTACAAATACAAGTCCAGCATCCACAGCATCTTCTTGCAAATGCTATCCCTGCAGAGATGTTCCTGCTTTCTGTTCTATGTTGGGGAGCTTGTGCTATTCCAAGGTCTTACTGTTCCCTTGCCCTGTTCCTGGAACACTTGGCAGGGCCAAAGTTTTTGGAGACAGCAAGGTAGGACGGTGTCTCCTGTCTAGGTCATTTGTTGTTCTTGATTACAGGTGGTCTCTGATTAAGGAGCTGTGCTAAACAAGACATTTAGGATATGGGAGGTCAGAAACAACAGGAAATTGTTGGCCACTGTGTTTTGCATCCCTAATGTATAGTCTCATGCACTGGAATGAATGGTAGAGCAGTGGGAGAGAGTCCTCCGTTTGATCATCCAGAGGAGAAGCATGATTCAGAGATGCTCTTCTCTTTCCACTGGTGATAGAGGGAGTGTAAAGAGCAGCATCCTAATTTAGCTCATTATATTGTAAATATGCAGTGGGGGTAGCCTGATGTAGGCCTAATTCAGCCTTCAGTGTAAAGGCACATCTTTGATTTTACACAGACATAAAGCAAATTCAAGGCCTTGAGTTCAGAACCACAGCTTCTCTAACTTGAATTTTCTTTGCTTGGCTTTGTCAGAAGGCTGCACCGTTTCTACCATCTCTTGGATTTTGGTTCTACAGATCCGTTTGCTTGTCTCTGCCACTCTTATATTTGCTTTTTCCTACTCTCCGTTGCTCCTACATTCTTTCTTATCCTGACAAATATATAAAGTTTAACCTTGACAGGTTACTTCTGTTCTGGTGAACTCTCAATATTCAGACTTTCAAGCTATTACACTGTACATGGAAAATATGCCCAGGATAGACGTTCCATTAAACTGTATTTAAATTGGAAGAGAATGCTGGCACCTCAACAAGTATTCCAGAATTAGATCCCAAAATACTGAGGCTAGTTAATCTTTTGGAAGAACAAAAACTCTTACTGATTTATATTTAGCAGAGGGAATGCATTTTAAAAACACAGTCTATATGAGGCCCCTTGAAGAAAACATCTTTTACATTGATTTGTAGTGCATGGAAATAATACACAGCCATAAAATATTCGCAGTTAGGCTCTGCTTTTATGTTGCTACTTTTGCAATGTGAACTGTCACGAACCCTTTGAGAGTGGCTGCTCTGCTGACTGTGGGCTGTGCAGTGAGACACGGCTGCCTCTGGGGCAGCAGCTTCGCTGTTCGTCACAGCTGTGCCCAGTATTGCAGGAGGGGAAGGGAAAAAGGAGCTTGAATTTAGCACTAGAGAGCAGTGAGTGACTTGTGAGTATGAAGTTTTGGTTCAAAGTGCATCCAAGGTTTGTATTTGTACTGTACCCTGGGACCTGTTTAGAGAGGGACAAGGGCCTGTTGGCCATAATCTCAACAGCACTGCTCTTAGTTGAATATCTGCAATAACTGCTTGGGCTGAGTTTACATGATAAACTCTGTAATGTTAATGCAGATATAACATGTGTGTCGTTCTGATCTATACTAAGAAACTGAGTAACTGGAATTATGGTAGATGAGAGAGTTCAATAGCTTATCCCAATGGACAGTTTCTGGAAAAGGAGCTGTGGCAAGGAACTGGTTTATGAATGCAGTGAGTCAGAAAAGCAAACATAATTTATAAAGTATATATAATCTTATCCCAACATTGTATCATCTTATCTTTGAGAAGATAAGTATTATCAAGAGGACAGAGCATGGAAAGTTTTGGGGTTTTTTTCTTCCTTCTGTCCCACCATCTGCAGCACAGACAGATCAGCCATCATCCCGTGCAAGCTGTTTCTCTTCCTCCTGAAGAATCAGATATTAGCAAAGGAGAAGATTCCTAAACTGCACATTTGCAAGAGAAGGATAAACAGAATTTTTGAAACATCCTTAAATCTTAAATTGCACTGGACTTAATCTTACTGTCTTTTGTTAGAAGACATAAATATATTTTTACATTTCTCGTTGGACTGCTGAGAGAGCCAATGTAATCGCAGCAGAGCAAAACTGCTCTAAATCAAGAAAGAGATCTTAGATGCTTCCAGAGCACCATTTTTTGCTTTGATAATCTCATTTCCTACTCAAAACATCTAACTTGTGACAGTAAGTTAGCCTAAGTAAGACATATTAAGAACAATAAAAATGCAAAATCATCAAGATGCAAAGAGAATAAGGCCAGAAGTGCCTTGCTGCTCCAAAAACAAATAATTAAATGCAAGTTGCTCCTGCCTGTGGATCAGAGGAGCTGCTAAAAGCTAGTGTGGGGACCAGTGACTGGAGGGAAGTCAGTCTCCTTACAATGGATGTGGCTGGACCCTGGGGAACACAGCTCCTGAGACAATTCATCCTTCCCAGCACCTTTTGGGGGGCTGCTTATCCCTCTCTCCTTACCTGGCAGATGGGAGCATATGGCTGCTTACTTATGCTCTTGATGTTCTTATGTGCTGCTGGACTTACGGCTCACAGGGGCTTGGGGGGATTTGCCCAGGGAGAGAGCAAGGAGGGAGCCTGCAAAGGGTGGGCTGCACCCACAGGAAATGGAGTGGTGCCAGAGGTCTCATGGGCATCCTCTGAACTCTGAATGTTCAGCTTCTTCACTTTGAGGGTCCTCACAAATTAACCACTCCCTTCTCACCACTCCTCAGTGAATTCTGAAAGATGGATTCATTGCACATCATCCTGCAATTAACTCCACTTTCTATTGCCCACTTTTTATACTGAGGAAGGGGTGTACACACTTCTCACAGATGCCCATAAACCCCCTGTTGTTGTCTTTCAGACCTGTTACTTTAAAGACAACTTTGCATTTCAGTCTTTAAAAAAAAAAAAAAAAGGACTGGTATTATCTCCTTTCATGTGCATGTGGTCTGTCTGCACCTGCCTCTTGTCTTGTAGTTTGCAATTTAAATGGAAAATCTTACACTATGTGCAAACCTGCTCTCTTGATACATCTTGTCACTGCTAAAATAGCACAGATGAAAATAAGTTATGTTTTGGCTTTAACTTCTTTCAGAGTCTTGGATGAGAGTGCTAGATCTGACCCGCTGGCTGAGATCCACCTTGTAGATATTTCCTTAATTCACTAAAATTTAACCCAAGATGCTCCATAATTTGGATTTAATGCTCTAGAATTAACCCTTTTAATTTCTATCAGTGAATACCCCAACACCTGAAAGGTTATAGTCTGTCTTAGTGAAAGATCAAAGCTTTGCTTTTGCTTCTTGGTCATCATGCAATGCAAAGATGAGTACTTGATTGTGGTGACAGCAGTCTGACAGGGTCATTGTCATCATACAGGCACAGAGAGAGTCGGGTATAGGCTGGAGATACATTATTACTTACTCCTTCAAGAACAGCAAACGTTTTTAAAAGCAGTGAAAATTTGCATTAATTTATGGCTCTCTTTCTTCTGTGCACATGCCTTGGGTCAGGCTCTGTGTGAGAAAATAAGGTTTGCAACTCCTTTCCAGTTTCTACTGGTGTTAATATTTATTTTTGGTAAACTATATCTCAAAGTGTGGTTTTAAGGATACTTTTGCAAAACCTTGCACAACAATTTCATTATGTTTTCTCCTTTTGAACTTTATTAACAAGTATAAAAGATCAATGTAACTAGTTTGTACTGTTACTGTATTTCACTGATAATTTTCAAAAGTATGGGTTCAGCTCAAGAAATTCTAAGGATTACAAGCATTCATCTCAGTTGACCTTTTTCTCTCTGTGCTACTAGTAACTACCCAGCTTTGTAAGGGCTGTGTGGGTACTCCTTCAGGGCTAGGCCTTGGCTGCACCATGCCTGTGTCCCTGGGGCAGGGCTTCCTTTGTGATCCCCACACTCACACATGGTTTCCTTTTCTTCCTTCTCAAAATCCTTCCCTTTAAATGCTTATACAGTAAGGCCACCTGCCAGATAAAGCATTATCTGTCATACTCTTTTGATAATGTAATAATTTTGAAACCCTCTTCTCCATTCGTAGTGTGGTGTTTGCCCTGTCTGCTCTTCACTGTCAGTTGCCCGTGGCACAGGTACCTCTGTCACCCCTCCCCAGACCTCTCCTCGCCTCCTCCCCAGCCAGACAAGGAAATGTTGTTCCCATTTGCTACTGCATGTCAGTCTTTGGGCTCTGCTTTAAAGTCTTTTTTTCTGTTTCTTTCAATTCTGAATGCCACTTATTTCACACGCTGTAAGAAGTTTATCTTAAATACCTTGCAGTTAGTTTTCAATCTGAAATGATTTTTTACGGTATTCTGAGAGATATTTTCAACTGGGAAAAATTCATTTTAAAAATATTAAACCCAGTAGTTTCTTGCAGCATTTAAGAAATCCTAAGCCTTTAAGATTGTGCCTGGTGTTTGCAGGGCATGAACACTTCTGGTAAAAGCCCCTAACAGGCTTGGAGATGCATTTTTCTAAGCTGAGAACGTACAGTGCTGCCTTGTATATTGTGTGCTGTACATAGAATGATGTTCGGGCCTTGAGATCCAGGAGACCAGGATGGAGGGAGATGCACATGGAGGGAGAAGTGTGCCACCTTTGGGACAGTACACTGCTTACTCAAACAGGGCTCCAAAAAGGATGCCTTTAGGAGTGGGACACTGAAGGCAGAGTGGTTCAACTGCTTACATTGCAGTTCATGTTAGTGTATTTTTCACCCTGGTTTACTAAAAGTTTTAGAAGATCCAGTCTGTGATCTTGTGGCTCAGGGGAGCAAGTGGTACTTCAGCACTTTTGCTGCTTTCTTGACAGGGCTTATAGTACTGGAGGCAGGTTGTGTTCAGGGTTCAAACCCAGTGCTGAGAGAAATAGTTCAAATGGCATCTATAACTGGGCATGAATTGAAAAATGAAAGCAAACCAATGTTTAAAACTTTAGTTGTGATCTGATCCTGTTCTTTGTGACCCACAACATGAAACCTGGAAAGCTGTATGAGGTCCAAGTCTCTGGATTTGCAGCCCTTCAACACATGTTTTCAGACAGGCATGATCTTGCTGTAGTGACTTTTGTCACAAGATACCAGTTTCTGTACTCCTGTCATCTTGTTACAACTCCTGCTTGTTAGGAAGAAGTTGGTTATGTTGTGGAACGGGAAACTTGCAGTACCCCTGGACACTCACTTGTATTTCAGCTTCCTTTCAAATACTTACTTGTTTGCAATTTTTGTTTCAAGCAATTACTGCACTTTGTTAGGTGACTGATAATTCAGGTTGTGGCACAGGAGCCACCTGAAACAGATGCTCAGTTAATGGAGTCTTGCATAGATGATGTGAAATCAGAAGTACTTTTGCTTACTTTGCCGGCTGAAGCAATTCTTTTACATAAAGAAAAAAAATCTGAAACCTGCTACAAGGCCCCAGCTGTATTTTACCAGTATTGCTGGTAGCAGAGCCAGCCAAGGATGTATTGCTAAAATGTCCCTTTCCTTGTCCAGTCTTAGTTGTTTGTGTTGCCATCTGAAGTTGTATGGTGTCTCCTTTTGGAGGGGACATGCTGTCCTGAAGAAGTCAAGAAAAGGCTCTTCTATTTGACCTATTGCTTTTTAATTTCTCTGTGTAGTTGTAAGGTGCAAAACCTCATTATTACACAATTGCACTTTTTAAAAATTAAGACTTTTTCTGGTCTGTACCCAAGTGTGTTCATGGCACAGGAGTCTTTGCTGTGTAAGAGCATCTGGGAGAAAGAAGGGGTCTCCTCCCCATTTTCATTATCTGCCTGTGGAAGCTGATCCTGGGGTGGTTTCTTCCATTCCCATGGAGCATGAATGTCCCATGTTTCAGGTGTCTGCATGGGGGCACTTGCCTTGCAGGCTTTGGTCTGTCATCAGTTTGACTATCATACCAAATAAGCATTCCTCTGACATCCTTCCCATGGGGTCAGAGAGGACCCTGCAGCTCCATAAGCTGCTCCAGCAAATGCTCTGGACATGTGCATGTTGTTATGAGAACCTCTTTTGAAAGCTGTGGGCAATTTTGGTGACTCCATTACCACACTTTAAATGGGTGTGATGTCCTATGAAGAGGTGTGGCAGCTATTATCCCAGCCAAGTTATCCAGGGAAATTAGACCACTGAGATATGCAAATAGGTTAAAATGTGTGTGTCTTTGTAGTGCAGGAGTTTGTTTTGGTGAGTGACTGCTAGCAAAATTTTGAGCTATAAAATTGAGATCTAGATGCAAATGTGACATGAATTGAATGTATATTCACTGGTAGTTTCTCGTCATTCACATATATGCAGCGCTAGAAAGTATCAAAAAAGGACTGGACATTATCAGAAAAAGATTTTATCATACTTTTCCATTGATCCTTTGACTTTAAATTCTTTCAAACAATTGATTATATCCCCCTATATGTGTCTCATTTCAGAAATGACTGTGACTTCATATATGTTTGAGAGAAGTTGAAAGATTTAGGAATGGAAGTTTTTATACTAAATGTTTATTTTTAATAAAAAGAAGAGGTATAGCAGAAGAAGAGAGGCAGCTAAAAGATGAGCAATGAGGAGATCCAGCAGCCTGAAAAATTTATGCCAAAAGAGAGGGCTGGGATGGTTTACTTTGACCATCTGTCAATGATCTTGTCCCTACAGACAAGCATGACCCACCTGGGGAGGTGGAGTGGAGCAAGGTTAAGTCAGCCAGTTTTTCTGGCTCGTAACAATTTGTGATGGTAAAAAGCATCATGTTTGCAGTGATTAAGGAAATACTTCTTTCTGAAATACCATTAAGCCTGAGGAACTCATCAGCAAGATATCACTAAAGCTGAGGACTTCACAGGGTTTCAGAAGGGTGGTAGTAAAGAACATATCTGGTTTGCAAAAAAGCTTGTGGTACTGAAAGGGATTCAACATCCTGTTCTTTGGGGCATAAGAGAGCCTCTAATTAAACAGGGCTTAGGCAGTAACCTCAGAAGATTCTGTCTGTGGGGCTGCTGCAGCTTGTATTGTCTTCTGACCACCCAGTCTAGTCTGTGGGGAAGATCAGGGTGCATTGCCCCAAAGGTCATGTGAGTTGTTGCATGCTTTGTCAATTCCCCCCTTTGTGAAATCTTGCCATTCTAAAGATTTCCCTCTGTGATCTGCCTGCTCAGGTTAACCTCTACTTTTTCTTGGTACTCTGCACTTTATTTCTCCTCCTCCATGTGTGAGAGGAGAAGGAAGTTGACATATTCCACATAATTTTTAGCATCAAATAGCTCCCAGTTGGTTCATCTCTCCCATAAAGCATTAAAAAAAGCATTTAAAGGTAACAGCCCTTCTGTATGACCTTCCTGCTCTCTTCTGAAGGGACAGAAAATGTGAGAAAAAAACCATCAAGGAGATGTGAAGAGAAGGCCTGAATGATGGATGCTGAAGTTGATTTATAATGTTCTCATCAGAAACCAGCATTTTAAGTTCTGCTGGTAGTTACTCATGCTCACTCTGATGATGTGCTGTTACAACGTGGTATAGCTAAAAGCTAAGATGACCCAAAAGGCTGGAAGGAATAGGGTCTAGGCTTTATGTTACAAACCCTAGAGTTATATTAGAGGTGTAAACATTGTTTTGTAGTAGCTATAGAAAGACATAACAGCAAGCAATTAATTTGCGTGAAGAATATACATAATTATTTTCTATATTTTGTGTGTTTGAAGAATACTATTTAGTCACACATCTTTACAGCACAAACTGGCACATTGTTAAGGCCATATTTGCTTTTGTTGCATCCTTAAGTCTATCACGGAATAGTCCTTTATTCTGTTGGTACTCTGTTTCCAAATCTAGGAGTATTTCCTCTCAAACATATGTGCATAATGTAGTGTGTATGTGCACACAAGGAAAAGGAAGCAGATGACCTTTGTTCAATATAATGGTTGTTTTGAGCTGGAACTGCTGCAGGCTCCTTGTTGAAAAGAAATGTGCATGTCCATTTGTTTATGAACAAAGCTCCTGTTGTAGCTTTGTGCAGACCACCCTCCAGTTTTTGTGTAAGGTCTTGGTTAGAAAAAGACATAATCTCCTCCCTTTCTTCATAGCCTTTCTCCCTCTTCTCTTTCCTCACCATAGTCATAGTGTGCTGATCCATGCCTTCATGACAAGTGGGATCTCAGCTGAGGTTCCCATCCGTGGAGCAAAGAGGAGAATGGATGGGGGTTGGTGGAGATATCCAGGTGGGTTACTGCTGGATAGTGCTTGAGTGTGAATTAGCTGTGTGTGTGTCTGAACTGGCACTTAGCATGGGTGGATAGGGCAGCATCCAGCATCACATGGAGGAAAAGATCAATGGCTGTTGCAAAGGAGATGTGAGAGAAACGGTCAAGTTGTGTAGGAGTCCTCTGGAAGTGGAAGATTGCTCCCTAAGTGTGACAACTTTTATACAGCAACTTCACACATGCTTTCCTTCAGTTTTGGAACCAATTCTTGATCTGTGATCTCAAGATGGCCTGTGATTTCAGTGCTGAGGTTCAGTCTCTATGTTATGCTCTGTACTATTAGAATGTTTAGACAGGAGTCTTCAGTATCCTTGTCTTTTCTTGCTCAAGATGCTGTAGAAACCCTCAAGATGCTACAGAGGAAGAATTTAGCTAACTTTTCTTTGATTTGTAGTTTCTCTCTGAAGTACCTCTGCTTTTTTTGCATTGAAAACTTCATTATTACTCACAACAGATTTTAACCCTTTTTTCCCCATTCTGCTTTCAGATTCCATTGGTGGGTCATTTTCAACTTCCTCCCACCGATGCCACCACAAGCAGAAGCACTGTCTCCCCATCCCACAGTGTGGAACTCTGTCCATCAGTCCTCTGCTTTTCCATCCTCACACGAAGGGGTCCCAGATCATCATGGACACAACACAGAAGGCAGTGAAGCGCCAGGCCAGCTTCTGCAATGCCATAACCTTCAGCAACAGGCCCATTGTTATTTATGAACAAGTCAGGCTTAAGGTGAGTAAATTATACCTTCTGATTTTGCCGTGGGAGCTTCTGTGAATGAATGCTGGGGTGTATCAGGCTTTGGTGCTTGCAGCAGATCTTTAGCTCTTCCTTGAAGAGCACATTAGTCAGATCTTGGCCTTAAAGGTCTGTGATCTTCATTGGTACTTCTGCTTCTGTCACTGTAGTTCTTGGAGCCATAGGTAAGTCCATGTTCCAAAGATACTTTCTTGATGTTAGACAAGAACAACAGGTTAAATTGAGATTGCTTAAAAAAGGCTGTATTGGTTAGTCTGAAAGGCAGCATCCTCAGTATCTCTCTAGCCAATGTCTAGGCTCCTAGACAGTAAAACTGGAGTTTTACTGGCAGGCTGAGGGAGGATGAGGAGTTAGTGAAGGGGTTCCATTCTACAAGGAGCACTTTTGTTCCTGTAAACAAGGCAGCAGTGAAGGCTCTCATGGAGGTGAGAGTCAGCCTCTCCACAGCCAAAAGATAAGAGCTGAAAAGGACCTGGAAGTGAAGGTGCTTGCTCCTGTGCTTGGCAGGGAAAACAAGAGGATTTAGATGAAAGAAGCAGTCCATGTGGTGACAGTTGCTGTCTAAGAAAAGGATCTTTCTGGCAGTCTGCTGACTGCTTTGTTGAATCAATAACCTGATAGCTTTAAGGTCAGAGGAGAGACCATTGTGGGCATCACATTTTTCTTGCTATCACAGCCTGATTTCACTTCCTTTGTGTCTGTAGTAACCCAGAGGATGGAGTTTGTGTCACTTGTGCTGCAACTGGCATGGGAAATTCAGCCCTCTAAGACAGCATGCTTCCATGTGCACCAGGAGCTGCTTTCTGAAGAAGAAAGTCCTCAGTCTCCTTGGGAACTGAAGCACTTTTTAGGCTACCAGCACCTTAAGGAGCTTGAGACCCTTTAAACTTCATTCACAGATACTTTCAAATCTTTATGCTCTCTAGTTTGTGGGACTGCATTCTGCTCTTAGCTGATTTCATGCCTGACATTGGCACAAAGTAGGTTATCTTCTTTGGCCTCTTTGGTTTGTGGCACACGTGAATGATTTGACTGCAGGTCCTTCATTTATACAGGAGCTTTCCAGGAAGTTTTTCAGCATATAGCTGCCAGGTCTCAGTGATCTTCCTGTTGCCCATTGTTAGAGGTCACAGAGTGCAGGGACCTACAGCAGCAAGTCAGCCTTCCCTGCCTCTTCCCTTACAGGCAGCAAGGGAGCAAGGAATGAGGAAGATGCCCACTTTTAGAAATATATAGAGATTTCAGTGATTTCAGACTCAGGTCTATAGGTAGAAAATCCTTCCTACAGGTTTAAGTTTCCTGTGAAGCTCTTACTGCTTCCATCCAGGGTGGAAGCCTAGAAGGACTCACTCACGTTGCCTAATGAGATTTTTTTCCATGTTGCCCAACACTTTGGACAAACAACTGCGACAAATAATCTGGGAGGAGATGAAAGCATCGTTTTGCTTTTGAAGACACCATCAGAGATTTGAGTGGATTTAGTAGTTTAGGCAAAAGTTCTGGGTTATTTCTTCCTCATTCTGAAACAAGGTAGCTATCTCTGGAAATTCACACTTATTTATCACTGTGTATTTTAGGATTTTAGCTTGCATAACATATGTGAAGAATATGCATGCAAATCTGCACAAGAGATTTATAAGCAGAGCTCCTGCTGACTCCAGTGGGAAGGTCTCATGGGAGTAATCAACAGGCTTCAGCAGAACTTGTACTCTGGGGATGGATGAAAATATGAAAACATCTTTGCTTTCATAAGTCCATCCTGTAATTGCCTCACTTTTGTGTGTGCCTGTGGAAAACAGCATCTTAAACCTTCTTACCAGCCAAAGACTAACCATAAACCCAGTCATTCAGGTGCTATAAAGTCTAAACTCCCTTTAGAAAATAGAGGGAAGAAGTAAGGAGATTTCATTCTATTTATTAAGTATTTTATCTCACATTTTGTTCTGAGATGTTTTTTGTGCAGCTTTGGGAATATGGGAGTATGGCCTCAGAGACATATGTCCCAGTATGGTTTTTTCCATGTAATTCAGGGCATTGTTAGGGAGGAGACCGAGTTTTCAAAGATGGCACAAGGCAATAAAGATCAGGAGCCTGAATCTGCAGAAGCATGGATGGCTTAACATTTTGGATGTTGATTCTGTCTTTTCCTCCCCTTCTTGTACCCAGTGGACCTCCCAAGTTTTTCTGCTAGCAGTGGCTGCTGAAGAGAGAATTCGATCCATCATTAACCATTGCCTTTTTTAGCAAAACTGTGTTTCCTTTGTCCAGCTGTGTCTAATTCTTGGCAGGCTTCATACTTGATTTGAATTTGGATATTAGTTTGCCTGTGGTCAGACTGTATTGAGAACTGTTTATAGGTGCTGATTAATACATGGAACATGTGCAGCCTCAATTAACATATGAATATTTGCTTCATGAGGCCTGTGATTGCTGTGAAGTATTGTCAAAAGACTAAATTATACAAATGACAATGAGGCCATATTTATCTTAGATCCAAAAGCTTTTAGGGCTTGTGGTAAATTTTCTGCAATAAATAATCCAGGCTTCTTCTTGGAGAGTCTGTATTGTGTTTCCCCGTTTTGTCATGTGCATGCCCTGTTCACCCCACTTCTGCCGGGGACACTTATGATCCCGTCTTACTCTGATCAAGAATATAAAATAGCAAATCTTCAGTCCCTTTTAATGCTGCCTCAGTGTCCATATCGCAATCAGGAGCTTCCCATGGTTCCTGGGAAGTCAGTGCTCAAGTGTTTCATGTAAACAGTTTAGGTGCCTGGCTGGACTGAGTAGGGATAAAGAGTAGCACTTCCTTAACTGAAAAATTGTCTGTTGATAACTTTTTTTCTGAGCTCTAAGTCATTTTCTCTGATACTTTAATTATAAAACAGAAATCTCTAGGCTTTGAACAATGTCTTTGTTGTGAGATTGTTGTGCCCCCAAGGGCACATGTTCCAGATTTGCCTTTAAGAGGAACATGTGAAAGAAAAATGCAGTATTTACAAATGTGATTAGAAGAGAATTCAGAAGCCCAAGAAAATGTCTTGTAGAATCCCTTGGTGAAAAGCCTGTGCTTCCAAGCTGGAACATGAGGAGCTGCTGCCAGGCTTTTCAGGATAAAGTCCTACAGTCCCAGACAGTTCAGTCTCTGACATTGCTGTTCATCCGAGCCATTACTGCTTTAGCAGAGGAAGAAGTTGCAGAAAGGCAGCAGGCTTTGTGTGACATCTGGTAGGTGGTGCATATCCATGCTCCTGCTTGTCCTGCAGCCAACAATGGAATTGTTTGAGGCTGCTAAGGTATTGATGGAAGAGGACTGTCTCAAGTGCTCTCATGTTTGCTGCAGGTTCAGTGTGTGAATAGATACTCTAATTATGTGTCAACTGGCATGCAGGAACTGTCTTGGCTCCACTTCAAGGTTGGATCCTGCATCCTCAGGTCTTTCATTTCACAGTCTAGATGCTGAAAGGCTGAATCCCTTTTAGAGGAACAATTCCCAACAGGTTCATACTCAAACAATAAAATGAGAGGAAAAAGGTCTCCATGGACATCATCTCCATCCGAGCACCATACTAACTCTGGAAGACTGTTGCTTCCATGGGAAAAAAGAGACCTTGTAAATGGGTAGTGTTTTGGATGTGCTGCATGTGTTTAGGACCTGCTGCCTGCTTCTCTCAGTTAACCTACAATCCAGGGCTCAATTCTTATGAGAAGAAGCTGATAACTCTGGAGGCATCTGTGATCCTTTGTCCTGCTATCTCTCTGATGCAGAATGGTGGATATGACACATGAACCATTCCAAAAGCTAAAGCAGATGTTCCTAACCCCAGAGTAATTGCATACTGACAGGTGGGATGTAGTTGTGCACATTATGTTTTGAAAAACACCACTCACGGCTGAAATAAATAGGTTTTCCCCAATCTATTTCCCCAACATCTATTTTTGCCTTCTATTTGTGTATTTAATAGAGTTAGACACTTTAAACTGTGCTTTCCCACACACATGTTTTCTGTTGCAAGGCTGTGATTTCATCCAGTATGACAAACTAAACAGAGGAAAGTCTTTTACTTGTTGAGGAAACCCAGAAAAACTCTATGATTGTAACTGTGATTCTGGAGTCTGTGCTTTTCCCTCAGGTTATGAGACACTGCATCGTCCAAGCACTATGTGGGAAGAGCTCTGCTGCTGCAGGTGCAGAGATAAAAGGTCTTATGGCCATTTCTGGCACATTTTGTGAGAGGATGATTCTTAAGCCAAGAGGAATTACCCTAGAAATAGAAGTGAATCATTATGCAACTGCAATTATGTTTCACCTCTCCACATAGATTTAGTTCGATTTAGTTGGTTTGAAATATGAGCATTATATCCTAAGTGTGCAGCATTGCTGCTTGCAGCTGAAAAAGCTACAGCAGTGTTTGGTGTGTAAAATGTTTCTTAAATCTGCTAGAGTCATGTGCATGTTGGCCACCAGTGTTTGATGCATAGAGCCTGTACTGTTAAAGTAGATGTTCAAGTGCCAAACGCTGTTATTGCTGCTGTTATCTTTACAGATCACTAAAAAACAGTGTTGCTGGAGTGGGGCTCTTCGACTTGGCTTTACTTCCAAGGATCCTTCGAGGATTAACCCTGACACTCTGCCGAAGTATGCTTGCCCCGACTTGGTTTCCCAAAGTGGGTTTTGGGCCAAGGCTCTTCCAGAAGAGTTTGCAAATGAAGGAAACATCATAGCCTTCTGGGTGGACAAGAAGGGACGGGTTTTCTATCGGGTGAACGACTCCACTGCAATGCTCTTCTTCAGCGGGGTGAGGACGGCAGAGCCCCTCTGGGCTTTGATCGATGTCTATGGGCTCACCCGAGGAGTGCAGCTCTTAGGTGAGTACCTGGGTCCAAACATGCAGGGATGATGCCAAGCCATCCCTGGCAAAGGGCCAGCCTGACACTACCTGTCCTCTTGCTGTGCTGGGACAGGTACAGGGAAACAGCTGTTGTTCTTCCCCAGAGCATTTCACGACCTCGGCCTGGATCAGTGAGTGTTTGAAATGTAGCAGGTAAATAAAACATCAGTGAGAGGTGGGAAACAAGCGCTTCAGTATAGCACTAGAAGCCATCTCTAAGTAAGTGGATTTCTGCTCAGAGGTGTTGCTGTGTCAGAGCTTTGCTTGGAGTGTGTCATATACCTTGTAAGATTTTCTTTTTATCTCATTTTCTGCTTTTCCCATGCCAAAGCAGGGAAGTGCATTTTATGTGCTATGGACAAGTCCTTCCTAGATGGCACTGTTCTGATTTTCTGGCTGGTTTAATGGACAGATTTGAAATATGGCTATCTTCCAGATTACCTGAGAGAATCTGTGGCTGTTTTTTCCAGGATGTTGCTTTCACACAGCAGTTCTATTTGTTCTCTGGAGCCTGAAGGTTGGATATACAGTTTGGGTTGGAGGATGAGGAGTGCTAAGTGCCTATGTATTTGGCCATCCTCAGCTGAAATGAAGATACTTTGGCAATCCTAAGGACTCAGTCGTAGCCTCAAATGTGCAGGCTTGGCAAGGCTTGGGCTATTTGAGTTTATACATCTTAGAAGAACTGAAAAGAGTCTCCGAGGAGCCAACCTAAAGGGCAGTGAGGTTGCTGGGGGACCAGAATTGTCAGCATGCAGCCTTAGAGTTTGCTTTGCATTGTCACTGGCACAGCACTTCTCCATGTAACAGTAATTTCATGGGTCTTGTTTTCACCATGGAAAAGGTTAGATGGTACCTGCTGACCTTCAGGAGCTGAGGTCAATTCTGAAGATGAGATGGCCTTGCTAGGCAGAGAGAGATCCTGGCTTTTTCCTGTTGTGCAGCCTGTTAATCTCTGTTAAAGTGACAACTTCGTGGTATATATCAAAAACTTTATTGAAACCTCTTTCTGACAGTTCTGCCCCCCTTTCTGCATTCTGTGCCGTATTAAAAAATGAGGTGGAAGGACTGCCTGTAGCTACCTACACAGAAAGCATGAGGGATATACGGAGTTGAAGAAATGAGACTGACTTTGTTGCAAAAGCTCCTGGCCCAAGATTGTACAAGGCAGAGAAACTGAAGAATTTCCCAGCAGTTTTTTTCTTTTTTTTAGGTGCAAAAAGATTTATCTTTTATTGTGAATCATCTTGAATCAGAGCCACTAGGCAACTGCTCATAGGCCAAGGTGATGATATTTGAATTGGAATGTAGAATTTGGGCAAATGTCATGCCAAGGGTTCAGTTAGGAAGAGCTCACAAAAGACTCCAAGCCCTCCAGCTGTTCTTGTGAGATTTGACACCTCAAGACTACTCTGCCTGATTAATGAGGGTCCGTAACTCTGGATTATGTGTTTCCTTTCAAAACACCCAAGAAATCGTTTCCTATCCGTCATCCGCCCCTGCATTGTCCTGGCATCTTCCACATCCCTTTCCACAAGGGAAATGTGACTTCTGCCAGCCACTGACTTACCTCTAGCCCAACAGGCTCTCAGCTCTGGTGGGCATGAAGTCCCTGAAAGAAGCAAGCAGCTTCTGAGTTTACACAGTTGGCGTGGAGCTCAGATACATATTTGTAGCTTGTTCCAGGAGCCTTCAGCAGGCTTTAAGCCTAGCAACTGTGCTGAAACGTCTTCTACCCGAATCCCCTCTTTCTCCATTCATTATTAAACAGCACTAAAAGTCAGAGAAGGGAAATTTTTGGCTGCGTTGCCCCTGGATCCTATAGACATACCCACTACAATGCTCTGCATGCCTGTTGTAGTGTCGCAGACCACACATGCAGCACAGGATGACTTGCCAAAAATGCCCAGGACTTGACAAATGAATTTCATAGCTTAGCTACAAACATATGGTCAAATTCAGCCTGGTATGGCATGTAGGGCATCTGATGGAGGCTGAGGATGCTGGAGTGGTATGTTGAACAGACGAGCTTAGCATTTCAGATTCCAGTTCAGTTATTTATTGTCCCCTAACCCCAAACATGTTCTTAAGCCTCACTATATTCTCAACGCCTGAAGGATTATAGGATCATACCTCTGGACTGCCTCCATTTGCTTTTTTGTGTATTTCACCCAAGAATCTGACCAAAAGCTTTACCATTTCTGATGTCTGTCTTTTCGTTTATTGCACAATTGCTTCCTTCCCACTCCCAGTAATATAACTTCACTTCCAAAACAAAACTTACCCAAAGAAAAGACGTGCATCATTAAGTCCTGTGTCACTGCAAGATTCCAGCTCTACAGGAGAATGAACAGTATGCTTGTATGTTCCCAAAAGTGATAACTTCCAATATTGCACATTTTTGTTTTGCTTATCTGCATTACCCTGACAAATCAGTTCTAACCAAAATAAGGAACACAGTAAAGCGGGGAGATGACCAAGTCAAGTGACACTGTTCCTGTCTTACAGATTTAATTAAGAGAGACTTGAACAAAGAGGGCACAAAGCCTGTGAAAGTTACATGATTTGCCAGAGGTTATACAGCAGTGACACCCGACTCAGGACTGCATCAGCCTTGTTTCCCAACTCAGCCTTGCCTCTCTGTCTGCATCACAGGCATTGCATAATACTTTGGCATCATGAAAAACCAGCTGGTTTGTACCTTAATTTTTCATTTCTTCTTGCTTATGGCTTTAACCACAGCATCAGCCTTACTGATAATTACCCACATGTCAGTAATGCAGTCAATGCACAGAGATATATGGGTGTCACAGATGTTCCTGGGTCTCACTGCCCTTGCTGTATGTTCAGAGGCAGAGCCCTTTAAGTGGCTTCTTTGCCAGGTGGATTTTGAAATGAAGCAGGTGGAAAGGGCTTGCATGGGCCATTGCACTACAGCCAGGGGGAGTTTGAACTGAGTTGGGACCATGGTCACCACTGGAGTGGGTCAAAATGAGAGACTTGCTTAAATCCACCTAGAGTTGGCTTCAGCGATGAGTGACACAGTCACAGGTGAGAGGCTATTTCTTGCTCTCTTCTACCCACATTATAAAGTTGAAAAGGCTTAAACTCACGCAGGAATGTGGTCTCCTCTGACAGCTGGTTTTCTGCTGCAATGTAAGGGCCTGCACAGGGGGGGCTATTTCAATGGGGTGCATGCATGTACTGTGTTTTGAGGCTTGAGTTTCAGTGTAGATGCAGGTTTACATGACTGTAAACATGCCCTTATACAGTGACTCTCCTGCTGACATGCTCAACTTGCAGGCAGGATGGTTTGCAGCTCTGCTTCCCTTTTTGGGCAGATAGTTTTGCACAAGTGCACTTTTACATTCCAGGATAGTTTAAAGTAATGTTTACTAGAAATGTGACTTGTCCTTATGTTATCACTTCAACATACACACATGCTCATTCACACTTTTAAAAAGAGTCCGAGAAAAATGGAATATAAGCAATCTGCTGCCTTGCTGCTATAATAAAGCATCAAAAAAAGAAAAGGAAAGGCCCAGCTGTTTAAATTCTGGAGTCTTTGGAGCCCTGGAGGAAGGATGGCAGCTCATGGGAACCAAATGGTGGTGTCTCATATTAACCTGCTTCTTTCAAGCACTTGGCTAGTGAGCCCAGCATGTACACACTTTCTGTGGATTCGCTGCAGGACAGCAAGGGTGGCAACTTCCCTCAGTGGTGTGTACATTACAGCATAAGGAGTGTTTCCAGCATTTTCCTTTACCTTTTGGTGGCGGATTCCAGGTTTGCCTGTTGTATGATGGCTTTTTGGAAATCACCCCATTTTTTTGGCAGTGACATTGCAGCACAGGATTCCAGAATGGTTAAGATTGGAAAGGCCCTATGAACATCATCTAGTCCTACCACCTACTGTCTTTTTTTTTTTTCAAAGCACAATGCATGTGCTCTAAAACAACGGAAAAATGGGACTGCAAAACAATGATTCTAGCATACTTCTGTAATCACCCTATATTTCCATGGGATAATGTGAGGAATGGTCTGCTCATTTTCCTTGGTCCTAGTCATTGTTAGTATGGTCAGCAATCAAACCCTGTTACAATTTATTGCTCTGTTCACACTCTTCTCCCATCCATCCCTATTTTTATTCATGCAGTATTTCAAAGTATTCTTGGTCTTTTACCAGCAAAGGCTTTGAAAGCCAACAATAATTTTATTTAGATTGGCACACCGAGAGGCACCTGTTGAAAGCTAAGTCTCACCACATCTTCTAAATATAAAATATGTGAAAAACTAGTAAGACCTTGCAAAATGGGAAAAGTTTAAATGCGTATATATTAAATATGCATGTATTAGATTTACCTGAAGTAGAAATACTATAAATGTATACTTCAATCATAAATACATATATATACAGATCATAGAAGAATTAACTGGCAGTGCTGTATGTTATATTAGATATTTGAGAAATCTCTTCTTTCTCTGGATCCCCTTCCTAGCTTCTGATTGCTTCATGTTTGCAGTGTATCAAAAGTTAAAATGTGAACTGATCCTGGATGGAAATGTACCCATCCTGAGACTCAAGCTGGTGTCTATTTGACAAGGAAGTTGCGCATTTTGTAAGGAAAGAAAGAAATGTTTGTTTTTCTTTCTTCACTCCTGTCAGTTCTTACAGAGATTGAATCTCTAGCTCCAGGCTAGAGAAACATTAAATAAGCCTCAAATGAGGTAGATTTATGAGCAAATTTCAAGTGTGAATGGTATAAGACTGATAATAAATCTAATTTATCACATGCATCTGCAGTTTTAATGTGTGGTTATTACTATTTTATTTTCCAAGTGCAAAACTTATTTTCCATTGCCCACGGGAATCCATTTCTGTTGCTATTCTGACACGTGCAAATAAGCAGACTGATCTGCTCAGAGTGCTTCACACTAAACAAAATTGGATAATCAGATATGACTGCGGTGTATTTTATAGGGTATTGTTGAAAGTGGAAGCTATAAACGATTTATCCTTTCTGTGGAAGTCTGTGACTATCTGATGGAAAAGCATAATAAGTGCTTAAACGGAGTCCTGCTTAATGAAGGCAAGATACAGGAGACCTGCAAACAGTCAGTTGTCCGTGTTTTTCTGCATCTCCTGAGGGGAGAGAGAATTTAAATTGCTCATAAAGTTTTATTGTCTGTAGCTGTTGTCTCTATGGCAGCTGCAGGAAGCTCTCTAACTTAGCTAAAACTGTGAAAACAGTTTAATAAATAACTAATCTCTTGGCATTTTAATTAATCCCTGCTTTGCCTTAGCACCTCTGGAGGGGGGTATTTTTCCAGATGCAATAAGCACCTCAAAGTTAGCCCATAGCCCCAAGGCAGCTCCTTGTGCTTGAAGGTCTGTCTGTCCTCCAGGTCTGCCTGTCGTGGTTGTGATGATAAGGCTGCCAGACACAGCACTTTCAAGCAGGTCAGAGCTCCTCTTGGCCGTGTGAAGTGGGTTTTTTTTCTTCTCTTTGTGTTGGACTGCAAACAGTGGAGACTTTGTGCCCATGAGATTGGGGAAGGCAGCATCCCCCTGCCCTGCCCTCCCCTCCCACTGCTCACCCCATCAGCGCAGGGCGTTTGGGCTGAGCAGCTGAATGGCAAATAGCAAGTAAGTCAGAACAGACAGACGCCAAGTAAAATAAGGTCTCCGAGGGATCAGCATTTCAGGCTTCGCTGGGTCTCAATGGGGTGTTGAATTACGAAGTTGCACAGAGAGTGTGCACCTTAGATCTGTTTCCTCAGCGTTGCTCAGCAGATAACCTGTTGCTTTCACCCAAACCACCTTTGCCTTAGCAGGATTATTCAGGGACCAAAGGTGTTGCCACAGGTGAACAGAAAGGACAGAATCTGGCACATAATGTGCTGTTGGGCACATTATATCCACAAAATGTCCACGTCAGCATCAGGAGAGCCTGCAAATGTACCTGAGTAGGAATAAATTTAAAAGGGATTAGTCTAGATTTTATTGCCTAGACTTGAGAAAAATGAAGACTGTAACAGGACAGAATGACCAGTGGAAAAATCCATTCCATGCTATAAAGTTCCTTTAGTTCTGGTAAGCTGAAATATTGTTCCTAACACAGGCAAGAAGGGCTATATAGTAGTATTTTCCATGTTACCCATAAACCCCCAAGGAAATATGAAAACTGACAATTTTAAGTGGTGTTTACATTATGGGTATGTGTATGCTGTAGTTCAGATGCTGACACTGCAAAGATAGGTCCCTGCATTAAAAAAAAGTTGTGTCCTCACATTAAATATCTGTTGTGATGATTGATTTGGTCGTTGCTTTAAGGCGGTAAATGTTGCTCGTTTAGACTAAGAGGTTTATCTTGCCTTTACTAAGTGTTGGAAGTGTGGAGAGTGTAGTCTGAAAACAATGATTCCAGTTAGAAGGGCTTTAACTGTATTTTGTAAAGGCATAAATTACTTTAATAATTCAATGTATACTGAATTTATTGCATAGGTATAGTTCATTACAGAAGTTTCTAGCATAGACAGGGCCTTAGAGAGCAATATCCCACCACTTGTGGAGCTGTGTATTCTTTTGAGAGACATTTCCAAGAATTCCTTACATTAGCAAAGATTTTGGCTTTTTGATTTAAACAATTAGTATAACATAGCTATGTTGAGTTTCTTTTAATACATTATCTTAACTGATACTTAATGCCACATACAATTGTATTTTCCTTAGTTTGTCTAATGTGGTTCCCGTTGTAAATCTGTAAGTAATAAGTTGGGTTTTTTTTAAAAAAGGTAGAGAGAATATGTCAGTAGAGTAAATTAATCTTTGCAGCTTTTTTAATACCTTTCTCAAGAATATTCAGCTAAATAGTTTATACTGTTAAAACAAAAGGTAATTCCTCTTCATTCCTAAAGCTATAACTTGACAAAAAGAGTGCATTTACTCCACTCTAAGTTGGAGCTGATGCTGTGTTTTGGATGTGAACTGAGTGATCTGGTAAAAGTATAACAATTTATTGAGCTAATCTTGCAATTCCAGCTAGTCCAGCTGTTCCAGCTGTGGAGACCCTTTCCCCTAAGCCTGTATGACAGATGACTGCTAAACACTGCTTATACGATAAAGCTAAACACCATGTCTGTACAGTATGTCTCTGCTGGCATGAGATAGCACTTTGTCATTTCAATGCCTAATTGGCATAACAGCTGCTGAATATGCAATTTACTGTACAGAGGATGTGATTTTGTTATCCCTGTAGGTGTCTGGGTTATTAAAAAAGTTTGACACCTTTAATAAAATAAAATTGGTTTTTCCATCCATATCAGCAACAGAGCTAAAAATGAGTTTGCTCTATAGTCCAAAGTCTCCTTCTTTTTTTCCTTTTTTTTTTTTTCTTTCCCCCCCAGCTGTATAAGCAGAACTGTTGTTATGCTCTATCTAGAAATCCTTATCAATAGCCCAAATCTGCTCTCAATTTTACCAGCTTAAATTTACATCCACCTGTGGAGTTGCTCTGGTTTTACACTGTGAGCAGAATCTAGCCTTGGATTTTGCTCACTCGTCCCTTCTTTTTGGCCAAATGCTGAGCAGCAGAACCTCCTGTAGACCTTGCCTGTCTTGTCCTGAAGAAAACAAAACATTTTGACTCAGGGAAGCTCTGCTGATTCAAGTCAGAACCTCTCCTTCACAGATTCCTAGAATCATAAAATGGTTTGGGTTTGAAGGGACCTTAAAGATTATCTAGTTCCAATCCCCTTCCATAGGCAGAGATGCCCTTCACTGGATCATCTTTAGTCATACTGAGCTAGTACTTCTCTTCTCTAAAGTAATCTACTTGTGTTGAATTAAGTCCCGATTTTGATACAGATGTTACATCAGCCCTTGGTTATGATGCAGGTGACCCTGCAAGGTGCTCAGTGAGATGCTGGACTCCTCTCTCCTGTTCAGACACTCAGGAAAATCCAGGTTTTGTGTTCTTCTATGGCTCCCACTTAATCATGGTTTCATAATATGTTCTTCTGACAATATTAGTTACATGTTACCCCTATGTTGTGACATTTGGTGAAAATAGTCATGTCTTGTGCTGACAGGCACTAGGTAAGTGCTTCCTCCTGTCGTTTTGGGAATTCTAGCAGGTAATGTTGGCAGAACTTTGTGAAATCTATACAGAGCATTCCGTGTCTGTAGGCTAGAACAGTATGCCCAGTCACAAGTTTAGAGTCTCACACTCAGCATCATTTTGATGTCAAAGGCCTTTACAAAATAATTTTTTCAAAGAAAAATCCATTATATCTGGTCATATTAGATTTTGAAATGAAACTTACTTGGTATTGGTAAATTCTTAGTCTGCATCTAGGGATAAAAGATCAATAAACAGATTGCTGGTCAGTGGCTATGGCTAGTGTGTTTAAGAAGATGAAGATCTCTTGTGATGCATCTGGCTACTGGTGTGACCCTTCACAGACAATTAATTCTCCTCAGGAAAAAAAAAAAATGTTTAATTGCTCTATCTTTTTAAGAGGATAAAGACCACTCCAGGGAAAAAACCTTTCAAATCCAATAATCCTATTCCCGTGCTGGTACTGTGCCAGTAAATACTGCATCACTTGCATGGAAAGATCTGAAACCTCTAAAATCTGTAATGCAGAGTGTCCCCTGTTCCTCTGCCTGCCCAAAGCCAGAAGACTCTGGCACCTTGGAGCCCCATATGTGTTCACTTGAACCGGGAAGCTGGTGACAAATAGGTGCTTCCACAGACATTGGCATTTCCTCCTCATTCTGCAGTGATATTTCCCTGCTTGATTTTTGTTGCCCTCTGTGGTGTTTGTAGGCAGCAGCCACCACTCTCCCAAGCCTTTCACGGGCATCAGCAAACTGCTCTGTCACCCCAGCATGGCTTGTGTGAAGGCATCTCTTTGACAAAAACACCAGTCCTTTTGGTTTCTGCCTCTGTTTCTAGGCCTAGCTGGCTCTAGATAGATCTGATTCAGTGCTTCCATACACTGGAATGTGTATGCTCGTGTCAGGTAAGCCTTGGTGCTGCCTGCATTTGTCTAAATACTTTTTTAATTGCTTCATTCCTGACATGGTAGAGTCTATGGACTAGGTCTTGTCCAGGTGGAAGAAAATTGGCTTCATGCTGAAGGTCAGAGCTAGCAACAGTTGGAAAGAAAACTGAACTGATGGAGAATTTCATTGTGGAGCTGCAGGGACTGACAATTTCAACTCAGCCTAATTGCTCACTCAAGAGAAATACATAAATAATTTGGTTTTAGGCCATAATCACTATTATGACTATTTGTATGATAATTTCCAGTGCTTCAGTTTTGCATGTGAGACCTAAAAGACCAATGCACCATTAAAAACACATAAGCTATGAAAGGTCAAAGTAACAATCTGATGGTGAGGCAGAGGGTGCTCTGTGTTGGCAGGCTAAGGGGTGAAAGCTGGTGGATGAAAAATTCAAGTGGGAAGTAAAATACTATTTTTAAAAGATGAATAGTTTCCAACTGGACAGTTGTAACCCATCCTCAGAAAAGAAGAAAAGAAGACTGCATAGGCTTCAGGGCCTGAATTCAACAGGATGGCTGACTACCTACCCACCCCTATATATATGTAGTTGTGTGGTATGCCAGAAATCAGGTATGTGCTTGAATAAGTGTGTTAATTCACATTCCTAAAGATAGACATGTGCTGCTTAAGTACTTTGCTAGATCTTTTTCGTTGCCATCTGCTTGTTTCTGGGTTCTGTGCAGGGCTTGCTAGGTCAAAACCTTCGGTCTGTGGTTAATCAGTAATCAGTGGTTATGCAGGGATTAGGCTCTATGCTTAATGGTTTTTCTGGGAAGCAAAGACTCTTTTAGAAGAAGGAAGAAAGAGATGAACATGAACAGGAGAGACTGAACACACTGTTGAAATTGGAGGGGAGGAGAAATGTTGCCTCCAAGCAGTGCCTGCTTTTCTTGGAAAAAATGGCTGGTTTCTGTGCAGGAAGATTTAAGAAGGAATCCAGATGCCTGAGGTAGGGGAACAGGAAGGTGAAAGCATGAAAATAGGGTGTACTGCTGTCTGAAAGCAGTGAAAGGAGGACAGGTGTGGCAAAGAGAGGTCAGGTTACATTGATGGGTGAGACAAGGACAACCCAGTGACCCAGATACCATCCCGTTCTTGCCTGGTTTCTTCACTCGTGCCAAGGTTTGATTTACACTTGTAAATCACCAACACATTTTGGTTTTGTGTTGACAATTCATAACTGAAAGGCTTTGGTTTCCTTCTCTCTCCCCCCCCACTCCCACTTCTCACCCCTCTTATCAGGACAGCACAGGGTGATAGGTGTGTTTGAATTATTTTGAATGGGTCACCATGGATGTCTGGCCTGTTCCTTGAAGATAAGTGAGCTCTTTCATCAGGTCAAATACATACTACTGACAGTCTCTCTATCATAGAGATCATGAAGATAAAGGAGAAAAACAACACATGGGAAACAATCTGAGTCAGCTTTGTTTCTTATGTCCTGGATTAGATTGGTGGCTTTTAGTTCTGCTCTTGATAACACCTATTCCTTTTCATGCCATGGTCCTTTTTATCATATAGTTAATTCATTATAGAAGTCTTTTGCTAATAACAAACATTGACAGAACTAACTATCAAAGGGGCATGTTGGATGAAGGTGAGCAGGCTGTGTGAGGAAAGAGGAGGTACTCCTTTCTTTGTCAGTGCTTTGCATGGAGATTTCACACTCTTCAGTCTGTCTGTGGAATTTTCTACCAGATAAACTCTTGTATATTGAGTTGAACTTTAGAGTCTAATCTTCCACCTTAACACATCTCTAGCTTGCTTGGCTGAGAAAGAAAACCAGACAACCATCTTTAAAATAGGTACTGAGTGAAATGTTTTTCCTGCAGCAGGTTTGGTTACAATGAACAACCTAGAAAATTAATGTAAATTAATTGCAAATGTGGCTTTAAAAAAGGACTAATTATACTAACCTGAATAGTTGCTATGGGCAAGCATTTAGAATTGAAATGGCCTGACTTTGGTTTAGCTAGATTCAGAGTGAGATCAACTGAGGTCTGATTTACTTTAAGAGTTTTGCTAACAACAATAAAAAGTGAGAACAAAATCTTAACCCCTCTCTGAGACAGACACAAGGATGAATGGTGGCCACTGGAGAAGGCAGGCAGCCATCTCTCGTATTTTTTAGCAGAAGGGGGAAAACTAGCAGTGAGTTTTCCTAGTTTGATGGGAGCTTCTCGAACTGTTCTGGGTAGACTTAAAGTTAACTTTACCATCTCTCATGGGGATGTATCACAGTTGGTTATTCTGGCAAAAGTGTTGCTTGGGACATTTTTGCAGCCAGCAGTGCCAGATACTTGCAATTTCTGTCCCCTCCTCAGGATGTTCTTGTTAGCAGCTCTTTGACCAAGTTATTATTTTATGGTATATTTAGTTCTTTTTTGTCTTTCCTTACTGTCAGTCTCTCCAGACAAATAATCATGTTTTCTTCTTTGCCACAGCCTCCATATCCTGCTGTCATTCTAAAAATGCTTCTATGATGTTAAATCTTTTCCAGTTATATGATGAGAATTAATTCATTCTGACACAGCCATGAAAATCTGATTCAATTCCTTTTTTTGGTATCTAAGTTACAGTCCTTGATCACAAATCAGCATGAGTCAGAATTTCCCAGGTTATTATTTCCTCAGAAAGGCTGATTGCAACCCTGTCTCCGTGTTTAATATCCTTTTTCTGACTGTGGTGGAGCCAAGCAGTGGAGGCTGCAGCAATTTTGTTTGCAGATCTGTCTGTTGTTGTGGCATCTGATGCCACAGGTGAAAAAGGTGACACCAGAGAATATCCCACAGCAGTTGTAGCGTTGCAATTTCCAATCATTAGAAAGTTGAGTCCATGCTGGCTCTACAGCATAAAGATGACTACAGCAACTAGCAGGATGTGTTACTTTGAAAGATAAGAAATCTTGGGTCACAGGTGGGGATGGGACACAGTGGCTTTATCAGCTTATGCCAGGACATGAGAATCAGGTAACAATAGGTTTTAGAACTAGCCATAGTGCTGAGATCTGCCAAAGCAGACTGTCCTGACATGTTTCACATAGATGGGTTTGGAATCCTTTTGGGTTCAACTGAGTAAATGAGTGGCTTATCTGAAGTTACTAGAAGTGGATCAGAATAAAAAATAAGTGGGAAATACTGTCTTTGGGGCCCTTATTCATTTATTCTCTCCAATACGTGTTTGTCTCTCAAATTTTATGTCTAAAGGCCAGGACTGCTTTGGTTGCCTATTGAAAGTGTGGAGTGCTGTCAGTCTGTTCTGCATTGGGCTGGGCTGTGGCCAGGAGGGATTTGGAGGCATGAGGAGGCTTCCCTTTCCTTACACAAAGCCTCTGGCAAGAGGAAATCCTGCTTCCACTTGCCTTTGTACCTCTCTGTATTCTGAAGTCTGTGCTGTTGACTGAGCAGTAGCTGCAAGGGCTGCAGGAAGGAGCAGGTGAGACCCCTGAGCCTGCCCTGTGGGGTTTGTCACTGCACACATTCAATGTCCAGCTTGAGGGCTAAGGAAGTGTTTCTATGTTTTCTATTGATTGCTGTGGTTTCCTTTTGTGCTTCTCTTGGGTTCTTCAAATAGGGCACTGGTAGCTTTAATACCCATTTGGGGGTTTTGCTTGCTTGTTTGTTTCCTACTGACCTCTGTGAAGAGATTTTTTTTCATATGAAGAGAGAAAATAAAGGCCCAGAGAGAGATCAGTCCATTATTTTTATGAGAGAAGAATATTTATTGGGATTTAATTGTGCAGGAAAGGCAATCAAGCACTGCCTGCAGGAGAAAGCCTTTACTCACTGGTGTGAGTACATCAGATCAATAATTAGTGGTTAACACGATGGGACAAAAAGCCATCCTTAATTTTCGTGGTAAAGGATTTAGCTCCCAATTCAGGCTCCAATTTCTTATTTTCCTGAGACATATCACACAAGTGACTGCTTTCTGCAGGATGGAGATAATGTTTTTCTCCCTGACAGTGGACTGTGGAGTTTGATTTCTCTGAGTTGTTGGACTTCTTTTGTGCTAAAGTGGAGAAGCCAAGCTGCTGGTCTGACAGAAGTGCCTTGCCTGGGTTTGACTCGTATGCCTTGTGAGTGTGTTTCCGGCAGAGATGCCAGTTATTGTTTCATGGTTTGATTTTACATTGTGTTGCATCTGCCAAAGGCTGTGCTGTGCTGCTATTGCCCTGCTAAACACAACAGTTATTAAAGCTTAGGTGAGTGAACTCAATTTCCCCTAAAGTTTCCAAACAATTCTAGGCTTTATTAGTGAGGAGAATTAGGATAAGATGCTGGCATGCTGAGCAGAATGGTTGGCCTTTGTGAGGCTCATCATTATTAATCAGCCATGTAATTTCCCTTAAGTGGCAAGGTGCGATGGCTTTTGTTTTAAGCCCAATTGCATCTTCATTCTAGGAGCAGAGATGAGACCCTCTTGCCTGCATTATTGTGAATTACCCATTTGGGAAATGAGGATGCTGTAAGTTGGAGATACTGCCTGAGAGCTTGCTCTTGACACAGAAACACAATCACATGCTGAATAAGCAAGAAATTAATTCTTCCTTCCCTTTCTCCTTTTCACATAAGAGACGACTTTGTTTTTGCTGGAGCTTTGCCTGTGTAAAGGCTGCAGTGTGGAGCCAGTGTTTGCCATCACACTTAACCTTTGGCACATCAGAAAGCAGCTTATGGTGGGGACCAAAAACCTTCTCTGATGGTGGTATCTGCTGACCCAGCCTGCAGTGCAGAGGGGGCCAGGAGGAGCCAACCAGCCAAACCTGGAAACACTGGAAAACAAACCCCTCACAGATGAGACAACTGTAGGACACTGATTTAATACAACCTAATAGTTGAGCTTCAAATTGCTTATAATGGAGAAAAAAATCAGTATACTCTTTTTTAAAAACAGAGTGATAGCATAAAAAACATAACCCTATTGAACTCCAGAAAGCATAAATCAGTTGTAAATCAAAAGCATTATAAAAAATAATTGTGATTCATTGCTGAACTCTGTTTTATAGTCTGTGAAAACTTTTTATGTTTTGCTTTCATAAAGGCATTTCCCTTAATCAAAGTTGTTGCAATTAGAGGGAGTGGTAATGAGCCAGAAGGCAGCTGAGTGATGTTGCCTTTTGAGGATCTCTACAACTTCATTTTCATAGTGTGAATAGTGATGCTTGGTGTTGATGGATCAGTGCTCCAGAGATTGGAAATGTTGTGTTTTGTAATACACCCCCATTCCACCAAACCTACCATGATGTTGAATTCCATCCACTTAAAACAGAGCCTATGTTTAACAATAATTTAAATCATTATCCCGCCTGTCAGCTCGGAGTTAAGGGGCTATGCAACTGCGATTCTCTGTTTAGAAACTGCCTGGAATAATAACTTTCAGATGTCTCAAATATGCACCACTTATCTATAACATCTAAATACAAATGTCTCCCTGCTGAGCAAGCCCAACACTGTTTACCTATCATGTCCAAACCATTCCAGAGGGTTTGCTTGGCATGGAGCGGAAGGCCCTATATCCACAGCTCCGACAGCGCTGTCAGTGTAATGTTTTTCAACTCCTGCTCACCTTTAGGTGATTGCAAAGGAAGAAACAGCCTAAGACTGGGGGTGACAAATGAAGGATGTCCATGCATATGCATCCCCCCTCCCACTCCCACTCCAAGGGTAAAAGTGCATTGCGAGGCAGCCCTGTGCTCCTGCAGACGGGATGATGCTCACGCTGTTGGGTCCATGCCAGCCTCCTGTGAGATGATCCAAATGCTGAATCCCGCATGCCCCGGGCGTGCTGGGGCTGAGCAAAGTTGAAGCGCTGTCGCCAGCTTGGGGGCCCCGGGCTCTTTCTCCGCGTGCAGACCTCGGTGGGACCTGTCAAGTCTCATTGAACGTCAGGCTACGCAGTTGGCTTGTGCCGTATGCTCCCCCCAGCCACGGCGTGCCGAGGCCACCGAGTGCTGAAGCCGTGTGCCACACAGCTGGATGGCACACAGGAGTTGCCGTGCTGGCTGTGGGTGCTCAGTGTGCTCCTCAAGGTGCTGTTGGGGTGATGGGCTGTGGTGTGGGGCTGACCCTGCTGCTTGTGAGCAGGGAGAACTGAAAGATCCCACCTTGCTTCTCTACATCTGACCTGTGGGTTAACATTGGGGAGCCCCTGTGACTTTTGAGGGCTCTCACAGAGGCCTGGAGGCTCATACCACCTGCCTGGAAAGAGGGGAGCTCCATTCTCATAGCTGGCACTGGGTACCAAAGGCCTCTGCACTGTGCTCTGCAAACTAATGGGTTATGCTACATAGCTTCCAGATTTCCTAATGCATCCCGAGGAGCCCCATATAGTGCTTGGGTTTTTTCCTTGGGCACCCTTAGCTGGTGTGCACTGTCCTGATGTAGCAAGTGAAGGTTAAATTAGGAGAAATTGGAAGATTTTAGTGCATCTTTGCATCATCTTAGGTCCCTAGGTGATGACTGAGTCACAGCTCTTATTCATGTATCAGGTCTATGCAAATGTTTATTGACATTCTTCCTGAGGCTGTTATCCCTTTTGCTCTCAGTTAACTCCTGCATTTGCTGTGTCCTGCCCCTGCAGCACTGCTGCTGTCTTCAGACTACACAACAGCAGGTTTTCTGAAATGTATGCATTCTGAGCATTGAAAATTGCTGTTATTTTACTTTTTTATAGAAAGTATGAAAGTTACACTTTTAGCAGGGGCCACTTGGTAGCATATTGTTTTGCAAGGCTATGGTTATGGAAGCAAGCCTTCCTCCTTGTCTAGGAGAATGGTTACCATGTATGTCCTCTCTGCAACTGCCCAGGGCTGCCACGAAAGAGCACTTCTGATCTGCTCCATCTGCAGCCAGGTTGGGCCCACAGTAGTGTTTTTAAGAATAGCTTCAATTAATGAAGAGTGCATTGCACTGACTGAGCTCAAAACATGGTTTCTTCCTCTTTTTTTTAATGCAGACTCCCTTGTAGGAATGTGGCTTGTAGAGGAGTCCTTTATATCTTACTCTCAGACTGCTCAGGAAACCAGATTGGTGAGGCTCAGTATCTGAGGACTTTTCTTCATGCAGGACAACTGCCTCCACACACATGAATATACAGGCCTGTTTACTTGCTAGGAATGCCCAAATTGTATTTCTGTTCTTCATTCATCTGCTTGGATATAATAAGTCAGGTTCTTCTGATGGTGATTTTTCTGGACAGAAACTGGGTGCCCAGGGGCCTTGCTGGAGCAGCCTGTACCACCTGCTGGTCCAGTATGGTGGTGCTGGGGGGTGAAACTGCCTGGGGAGCTGCACAGCTCAGCCATGCTCAGGAAACAGGCTGCTCCTCCTGCACACTAACTCTTAACCAGTTACTTTATCAACTTCTTGTCACCTCCTCAGCAGCTCCTCACTGATACTCCCACCATCACTCATGCCAGGGGTCCTGGAGCAAGTTAGCATAGCAGCTGCTGGTCCAGTATGGTGGTGCTGTCATATTTCATATTTTTTCAAATGTATTTCATATATTTAATCCATTGCTCTACTGTGTATCTGCACTGCTGGTGTGTAACAGTTAAAAGCTACCTACGTCCTCTACACAGAATATCGTATTTACCAGTTCTCTGATACTGGCTTGCAGCTTCGCCATGGATGCAGGAAAATAATTTACAGGCACTGGAGCTGCCTTCATGCCTTCATGTTGCTCTAAATTTGGGGTGTTTGTTACCCAGACAGAGAGAAGGCTGCGATACCGGATGCTGGCATCTCGGACATCTTCAGGGAGAGATGACCAGTGACATGTTTCTTCCCCAGTGGCATCCCGAGGTGACATGACAGAATGACAGATGGTGTTAGGTTGCACGAGAAGCGTTGCTGGCCAAAAAGGTATAAGCAGCTCGTGTGAGCACATGTGATCAGGAGCCATGGCTAGTTTCATTTATTTGGGGCGGGAATTGTTTGCTGTAATAAACTAAAGATTCAAAGCTGAATTGAATCTCCGCTCCTCCAAAACCCCCAGTGCTCTCTGATCTGGTGATTTGATTACCTGAGCCCATTTTAAATGCTAGCTCATGCATCAAGTCCTCACATTTCCATTTGGCTGTTCAAGGAAAACAGTTTTAATAGCTACCCAGCTATTCATCAGGATTAGGCCCTGCTGGACTAGTTTGGATAGCGTGCAAGCTAAGTGCAGTGCAATCCGAGTTTAACTTGGAACATCCAGAGGCACCAAAAAACATTTGCTTCTGTAACTCAAGCGTGCTCCTCAGCCCCCGCTCCTCATACCACTGGCCATGTCCAGTACCAGAAGAGGAGGGAATGGGGGACAGCCCACTCTCCTGTTATTCCTGGCCCTGATGGAAACAGGGAGAAGCAGAAATATCGGCAGGAAGTGTGCACTTTCAGAGCCCCCCACCCACAAGTCGACGTGGATGCAGAGGAGAAAAGCATCTGTGTACTGAGGTGCTTACCCAGCTTACCCAGCTGCCCCCCATGGCAGCAGCACCTCTGCCCATTGCTCACACTGTGCATCCCTGCCTGCCCCGGCACTGCGGCCTCCCAAAAGCACCTCTGGGATTCCAGTGGAGCAGAAGTTAATTTGTTCTGTATTTATTGTCTAAGTTTAGATAGCTAGCATACTGCTCTGGCAAGTGTTGAGGGAAAAATTCCTTATTCCATGTTATATGTTTCTTGGAGAGGTCCGTGCTGAGCTGCCAGCCCCCAGCCAGCCAGCACTGAGCAGGGCTTCACATTGGCACTGAAGGTGCTGGTTTGCTGATGGCTTCAAGACTTGGGAATGCATGTGTGTTTCTTCTCTTGTCCACATATTTTCATGCGGACATCAAGAAGTTTTGCTTACTTAATCTCCAGTATTTAGTGGGAAAATGCTAGAAAATGTTCTTAAAAAAATATAAATAACGGAAGTTGAATAGATTAGGGTTGCTTTCATGCTGTTTCTGCTGGCTGGCTTTTTCCTATCCAGACTTCATCAAGATTCCTGCAAGAGGCTCAGGCACTCAAACAAATTTGGACATTTAATGGCTGCAGTGGTGGAGACCTGTCAAGGGTGATGCTGGCTGCCTTCTATGTAATTGCTGAGATCTGGAAGTAGGAGCTGGAAATCCCTTAAGAATCTGGTTTCTTTAAGTACTTTGACCCTTTGGATTGGCTGTGGAGCCTCCTGGGACAGCAAAATTTATGTAGACATTTTGCAGTGTCATCTTTTTTTTTTTCAGCTTTAGGAAATGTTGAGGCTGGATGGAGTTCAGAGGGTGAAAGTGGTGGTTCTCTTGCGTTTAACAACTGCTGCTGCTTGTTTCTGAGGCGTGTTGGTTGCTTTACAAAGGGAGGCAGGATAGTATCTGCTTTCTGTCTGGTAGGACAGATGCTATTTTATTCACAGAATGGTCTGAATTACGTAGAACCTTGTAGAAATCTTGGTGGTGAAACAAAGCGTTCTCACTGACTAAAAATCATGGCTTTTTGAAGATCTCTATATAAATATTTACAGTGATTTCTCTATATATGTATATGTGTAAGTATAAAAACAAACAAAAACCTCCAGACACTGCACAAAGATTAGAAATCTTCCTAACTTTCACTATTTTAATGAAAAGTAAGGGGAAAGTAATACATTAAATTGTTCACACTTTTTTCAGTTGTCTCAATGGTGCTATACTGAAATAACACAGTGTATCTAGCTGAAAAGGGAATTCACCTAGGACTGCACATCACATGCAAACAGCAAGGAGGAATTGTTGGGAAAGCTTCAGAGAATGATGAGAGGAAGCTGTCCACTGTCCACCTGGGCGTTACATCTTGGGAAAGGTGCTGCAGCTGAAAGGGACTGTCAGCTGTCCCTGCTGCTCAGTCCACAGGAGGGGGTCAGCTGGAACCTTCAGCATATCCAGCAAATACAAATGAGACAGGAGAATGGGCCTCATCTCTGCTTCTCTGAAAACTGGAGTGAAGGAAGTTTAGCTCANCTCTGCTTCTCTGAAAACTGGAGTATTACCCATGTTGAAAGTGAAATAAAACTGTGAAGGAAGTTTAGCTCGTATAGGTTATGTATTCACAATACTTTGGGGATCTGGAAAAAGGAGAAGAAGGGAATTTGTTGTTGTTTCTGTAGTCTTGGGACTGTTCTCCTGGTGCTATGCTTTCCTGCATTGCACAACAAGCACAAGATGCAACTTCTGTGGAGGGAGAAGTGTGGCAAGTCTCTTGAACACTTAAATACCTCTTGATTCCTCCCTTTGGACATGCACTGGCATGCTCTTGTTGTTCTTCCCTTTCTCTCCTCACTTCCCCAGGAAGGGAGATACCCAGCAGTGCCAGGAGAGCCTGGACAGAGCTGGAGATAATTCACGGAAATATTCAGGCTCTCCCACCTTGCAGCAGGAGCAAGTGGGAGGACAAACATCTTACAGACTATGTTCTCTCCTCACCCTGCTCACCTTCAGGCATGGGATGAAACCTTGTCAGTTGAACACATGCAATGCAGGCAGTAAAAATCACACCAGTAGGTGATATGCTTGAATTTTAGGCATCTTAGAGTTTTGTAGAACATAGCTACTCTGTTTATTTTTCGTGTGGGCAGAAGATTCAGCATCATAACTCTGTCTGCCAGCATGAAGTCCATCCCCTATTGCTAAATGATCTACCAGGAAAACATGCAGGTGGAGTCTAATGTTGGGAAGCACATTTGCAGCATTGCAGTATAGGATGGTAGATGCCTTTAATGAGGAAGCACTTAAAAGGTATGCCAAGTGTCTCCTTCTCTGTCTGTCAGCTTCATCTTGCCTGAGCAGCAATGTTTAAGTGTTTAAGCAGTGTTTAAGCCAGTGCTTTATGTTTCTATTTGGGGAGCCAGGAGATACCTTTGCTGAAAGCTGAAACTCAAGTCTGATCATTTGAGCCATCAGACGTGAAGTCTCTGATGATTTTACTTAGACACTGGATGGTGGTGACAAATTTGGCTATTGTGGGAACTTCAAAGCAGAGAACTAGCTGGAGAGGGAGTGTTGATCCCAGCATTTCCTCCAAAAGCAGGGATTAAGAGTCTCCTGCAGCTCTGGGGAGGCTCACAGGTTCATTGAAAGCACTTCATGCTCAGCAACAAGAAGGCTGTGGCAATGGCAAGGACAGGGTGGATTGTAAATGACTGCCACTGGTCACTATGCAGACTACAACAGATTTATTTGAAGTTTCATAGGCTGTATTTCCCACTTAAAACTACATAGATTTCCAGGAGAAGGTCAGCTGCTGGCCATCTGCTCCCCAGAGAAATGCTTAAAAGGGTCTTTCCTCCCTTTTAACACCTAAAACCTTTCAACATTTAACAAGGCAATCATGGGATCTGTCACCGAGGGCTCTGGGAACACGCTCCCTGCAGACACCTAGGAGTATTCAGGGCATCACAACCTGCTTGCAGGAAGAGAACTCGGGTCCCAGACCACAGAAATTAAATGACCTCTTGAAGGCTCTTTATGGAGCGTGAGTGACAGAATAGAAACTGGGAGGCCTGACTTTCTGCCTGTTATTCTCAAGCACAATTAAATCACAGCCTGTTCACATGGTGCAGTTGATGACTATAGATGTGGTGGGAGAGTAAAGGGAGGGAAACTTTGGATGGAAGTGGGATCAGGAGGAGTGAGAGATAGGAGAACGGGATAAGATGGAGGCAGGTGGTTGTGGGCATGGAGTGCAGGGAACCTGACCAGGGAAAGCAGAGGTAGAAACCCCACCAAAAGGGCCATTATAGAAAATATTCATTTTGATTAGTTTGGAGAATACATAAATTTTGTTAGAGCATTCTCGTGGGACAACCTGCCCAGTGTTTGTAATCTGAAATCCTGTAGTCTAACATGTTTTTGGCTGTTAACATTTCCAATCAATTGTGTAAATAGCTTCTATTTTAACATTTTGGCAAATGGCTTCCTGGGAAAAGCCTGATTCCTCCACCATTCCTCCAGGGTCCTATTGTCCGGGGTCTTATTTTTCCTTCCTGTTTCACATGAATGTGCAGAGCTTTGACAATTGCACTTTGTAATCTTGAAATGTGAATGCCTTCCAAGGCTGGAAGGAGTCTCTCAGTTTTTGAGATTGACCTTTGATTTCCAGTGACAGCCAGGATGGATTTCTGTAATTTTTCATGTTGCCTAGGGCCTGACATTGACTAATAGGACTGGATATTCAGCAGGAATGTCAGGAAACCTTCGGTGATGAGATTTACTCACGTTGTCCATGCATAGTTTCAAAACTGTAGGGCTGAGTTCCTGTGTGGGGTGAAGGGAGCAGTGTTACAGCAGGGGTGAACAGGCCATTGCCCCTGATGGCACAGAGAAGAGCTTTCATTCCATGTCCCCTGAGATCTATCTGATCAACAGCAGGCAGTCTGGGTTGCTTTAGCTATTGAAATAAGGATGTGCAAAATCCCAGCAGCAATACCATTGTATTTGCCTTTTGTTTATCTTTCTTAAGAAAACAGTGGATTCTGCTTCATTTTGCTGATGTAGTCTGTTTCTGACTGGAAATTACTTTCTATTAAAAGAAAAAGGAGCAAGATGTAGCTCACTGTGTTTGACAAAGATTTCTGCAGAGTTCTGCACTGACTGAACAGGGGGACACACATGGCAGACAACTCACAGGAACTGGAGGGTCATCTAGAGAAGCAATTTTGCTTTCTGGTCATGCCACTGCTACCAGCACCCTTGTGACCTGCTCTTTTCACCCCTGGGTGCCTGGGGAGGCATCAGAGACTGTCACAACTCTGCTCAGGGACAGCTTTTTCAGGGCACCCTCGGGGTTTGGCTGTGCCACCAAAAAGGAAGGATGCCAAGCACCCATTCCATGCACAGTGAGGAACTCTGCATGATCCAGTCTTGGTGCAGCTTCATCTTTCCAAGAGACCATGTGAGGGCTGCAGGGGAGAGGAGAGAGGGTTCTTTTGCTCTACAGTTAGTCAGAGATCTCTAAAGCCATCTGCAAATTTAGATAAATAGGGTAACTAGACCGTCACACAGACCTTGTCCTCAGACCACTGATGTTACAGTAGGACTTGGTTTGGGTTTGTGTTTTAAAATTTTTCATTTAAATCTCTAGCTGTCTATGACTGTAACCTCACATGATTAAAACATAACTTATTTTAATAGCTGTTTCATTCTTTCCTCTCTTCCATGTCTGGGACCAGGAGAATGAATGAAACATTTTTTTCCCTACTCTTTTCTAGTTTAAGTTTTCATTTATTCAGCACTGGTTGGAATTAGGGGAGAGTTTGATTTTGATTTTTATTTAAGTGAAGCAGTATGTGAAAACAGTCCTTGTTTACTTTAAGTT
This sequence comes from Calyptomena viridis, assembly GCA_013390005.1. NCBI lineage: Eukaryota > Metazoa > Chordata > Aves > Passeriformes > Eurylaimidae > Calyptomena > Calyptomena viridis. The sequence continues at coordinate 590,563 of WEIV01010597.1, read as the reverse complement.
TTGTAAAAGGCTATTACTATTTTTTGCAAAACACAAATTTTGGAACAAGTTTGATCTGACAATATTGTTTTCAGTCCAGGATTACTTTGAACCACTTACCCTCCTTTGTCCTCAAGGACACCATAGTGGATTTTACAGTAGTTGAAAATCACATTTCCATCAGTTTAATACTCTCAGCAGCCAGTAGGGGCCCTAATATGGCTCTTCCTTTGCCCAGGAAATGGGGTACATGGGATAATTGTTTTCCCTTCTCCCCCCTCTATATCACCTGGCAGGCAGTGCCTGGGCTGTGGATGCTGAGCCAGGAGGGAGGATGTCCTGACTGCCCCTCTGCAGTGAGACCCAAAGGCAGCGCTAGCACAGCAAAGCATTTTGCACCTCTTTGCAATGCTGCATGACCTTCTTTCTTTATGAGCTCTGGCACTGGGCATCCTTCTGGCCTGGAGAGCATCCCCACCCCAGGAACCATCCTTGGAAGCTCAGTAGTCACTCCCAGGAAGGTCACTACTAAACAATCAGCATGCATTTACTTGGATTTTTAAGTGTCCCTTTGGGCTCCTTGCATCAGAATCTGACCCTAGTTCAGGCAAAATAAAAAACAAGCAGCAAAAAACTTCTTCAACATTCAAAGCAATGTGAGAATTTTAAACCCATTTCAAAATAAAGACATTCAGCTGACAATTCATTTGGACATAAACATACAGTCACCAAAGAAAGAGCCTCAGAGAAAGTCAGCTGCTGGATTTTTGACCTCCAAAGGACCCCTAAATATAGTATTGTATGCAATGTGCCTCTTCTTGTGGGTGAGATATTAAGAGCTTATTTATTTATTAGAAAGTGGTTTACAATGTAAGTAAATTAGTGAGTTCCAAGGCCCTCTCCTAGCTGCCAGATGCTGGGAGGATGTTTATGGCCACTGTAAATAATTTCATAGCTTAATACAAACACATTTTTAGAAATCAAGGGCTGATGGCTGTATGTTTATAGTGCAGTTGAAGATTTATCAATTCCTCCAGAATAAGAGAAAGAAAACAAAGAGTATTTCAGATATTTTAAAAATTAATAGGAAAGAAAAACCCCAAAGGTATTATTCAGTCATGATGCCGTGGGTCACCATTGCTTTGGCTGAGCTCTCCCAAGTCTCATCAAGTCAGTGGGGTCGGGAAATGCTCAGCATCTTTCAGGACCCAGCCCATGCATTCTGTAGTCTCTGAAGGCTGGGTGTTCAGCTGCACAGGCAAGTCTCTCTTTCAATGAATAGGTATTTCCAGATCAATTTGCTGCTGCTGAATGACCTCTGCCAAGGTCAGCTTTAAATGACAGAAATCAGATCCTTCTCAGTCAGCAGAGCAGCAAGGTGGAGCTGCACGAGAGATTGGCTTTATGTTGTGGCTAAAAGGTAATAAGGACTGAGCAGGATCTCTGGGTAACAGCAGAAGGGTGGCTCCAGAGGGAAACCTGCTTCCCAGACATAGGACATAGAATGAAAATGGGGCTGGAGGGAATTTCCTTTTCGAGGCATGTATGCAGCGAAGAATTAGAAATCAGCAAGGTGACGTCAGAGCGTATGTGGGATGCTTGGTAGGATTTTGTGAAAAGTCTCAGTGCCTTGGGGAGGGACAGGCAGAAATGAAGTATTACAGATGCTTCATTTGAGCTTTAAGTCTATTTTCAGCCTTTGTGTGGATGGCAGTGGAGAGCCTGAAAATATCAGCAGAAGCTGTGGGCTGCTTGTGTCATGGTGCCTTGTGGTGGCTGCACGTTCCCGTGCTGTGCTCTCCATAGCAACATATTTTCAATGTAAAACCACAGAACCAGCTGAATAGTTATGAGCATTTACACTCCCATGTGCACAGGGAAAACTGATGGTGCTGCTGAGCTGCTGGAAGGCAGAAATGGTCCCTGATTTAAATTGCAACCTAAGCTGAGCTTTCTGTCTAGGGTTGAAATGAAGTTTGATGATGGGAGGTGCTTTGGCACATGCACTCACAGGTGTCTTGTTATGTTTTAGGAGAAAGTCTTTTTTAATTACCCAAGAAGTCCAGCAAGAAGCACTTTGTTTTCAGGGCAGGAGAGTGCCTGGGTCTACAGCAGGGCAGAGTTAGGTGGCTTTATTCTATGACGTTTGCCTTGGCTAATGGTGGCAGTGTTAGCTACAGTTAATTTAGGGCAAAATAACTTTTTTTTGAGTTTTGAGATAGCAGTCAATCCCAGTGCAGCCCTGCCCCAGATCCAGCAGGTTGAGGTTTGGGTACTCCCATTGCAGCAGTGTCGATCTTTTGCAGTGGGCGTTGTCTGGCAACATCTTGATCCTTTTCTTTGATGGTTCTGCAGGGGCTGCAAGCTCCAGCAAAGCAGAAGTGGCTGTGCAGTGCAGACAAGCAGGCAGTGGACAGCCATGGGCATGGCACCAGAATGGCGAGGGAGGTAAATGGATAGAGCCTGCAGGGCTGGCCATGCCTGTCTTGCTTGTGTCTGTCCCTGGAATCATTCCCCTCCTTACAATTCCTGGGACCAGCAATATGTGTGCTGGTGATGGCTTTGAGGTTGTTGGGCAGGTACCATGGCAGCAGAACGTACTCTGAGTGCGTGTGTAGCTGTTGAAGGAGCTGGTTCCCTCGGCTCTGCCTCCAGCCATGCATGGAGCAGACACGCTCAGCAGGATGGTGAAGGCACAGAGACAGTGACAGTATTTGACACGCCTTTGCTGAATGGCTGGGAATGCTGGGGAACAGGGCTGCTGACCTGGAAAACAAGCCAAGATTAAAAAATGTCAAATTTCTGGGGAGGAGAGGGTTTCCTGGAGGGCTGAGAGGTGGAGAAAGTAGACTCTGAAGGTTACTTTGGGATGGCAAATTCAAATGGACCATGAAACCTGTCATAGCACTGGTGCCTCTGGAAAGGACCACCCAGATAACCAGAGCTGGGATTTACCTTCCAAAACTGGGCTCTGAGGCGTGGGCAACTGCTAACTGAGTGACATGAGTGTAGAGGTGACTGTCCTCTTGGGGACAGAGCTGAAGAATGATGCTTTCTAATCAGCAGCCTTTAGGGAGCTTCTTGCAGGGTTGATGTGGCAGTGGACAGTGTGAAGCAGGCACACAAGTCATACTGTCCCTCTAACTTGCACCCAGATGTGCTGTCTCTGTCAGGGCCCCAGGCAAAGACACCGTGTAGCATTGAACTGGCACCTTCAGCTCTGCAGCAGCTTCACCTGTGGTTAAAAACCCTGCTAATCCCACAGATGTTTTGGGTTTTGTAGATGTAAAAGTGAACCCAGCAGCCATCCTTTTATTTGTTTCCTTATTAAATTATGTTTGCTTCATGTTACTCATAAATACTAGTTTTCAAAGTACCGCAGAACTTACTCTAGAAAGAATTGGCATTACCTGAGCCTGTGAGAGGATGGGCAACCACAGTGGCTTTGACGTATCTGAGTAAAATGCTTCTGGCAGGACGAATCAGTAAAATGTAGTGGATAGCAAAGTTGTCATAGATCACCATTCCTGCAGGTTTGTGCCCCAGTGACAGTCTCTGTTCATTTCTGTGCAGACTGGGCAGTTTTTATGCTGTGGGCAGCTCTTCCAGCTGCAAGGCAGCTGATGAGGCAGAGTGGATGTGGCAGAGCCTCAGAGCCAGCAGCCTGGGAGGGTGACCCTCACCTTTCCCCAGTGGAATACAATCTCAGGATGCACCATGCTGGCTGTCAGCAAGTCAGCAGACAGAGACTGTGGGTGTTGGGAGAAGGCTGTATAACTTGGTGTCTGCATGACTCGGATGTGTCTTTGCTGTTATGTTCTGTTACTCTCAGGACAAACTCATGCCTACTCCACCAGTCCTGATGGAGCCCCATGATGTCTCCTTGCCAATTCAGGGACTAAATGCTGTCCCCACTTCCCGGTAGATGCCAGGCCTTGTTGGAAATGGTTCAACTGCCAAGGGCAGCCCATTTTCCTTATTGGCAGGGTGACAGCGTGGAGCAGGACCTGCCTGTGCACTCCTGTGACCAAGCGAAGGGAAGGATACTTGGCCAGGAGGGATCTCATGGGGCTTGGCAACTCCTCAAAAGGGCTGTTAGCTCCGGGGTGGAAGGTTCAACTTGGCTTGGAGAGGCTGTGGAACCTGTCCCAGCCAGGGCTGTGCCATCTCTGAGCAGCTGCAGTGTAACAGACCAGCAGGACACTTGCAAAGGTGCTCAGAGATGCAGGGCCCTGACACTGTTTAATAGGAAGAATGAAAGAGCTGACTGATATATGCAGTATCTCACCATCTCACCCTGACCCTCTTCCCTGTGTTTATTGTACCCTCTTGCTGTGTTATGTCTAATTTGGGCTGTAAGCTCCCCTGGGATGGGACTTCCCATTTTTAACTGTCTGCCACAAGGCACACCTAAGCCACCATATAAATAATCTTTCTGTGCAGAAGGAAACTTGACCCTGGAACATAAAGGTGTGGCTATGGCAACCAGTGTCTGGGTGCTTTGTGTCTTCTGTGGACACAGAGCAGAGGGGCAGGTGGCATGGCTGTGCCCAGGCTGGAGCAGATTGTGCAGAGTTTCGTGGGGCCCTTTCTGCACGTATCCATTGACTTCTTCCTGAACCTGTCATCTAAACTTCTCTTTGGGACTTCCCCCTTTCTTGCTTACTTTGATATGAAAAGGAGTTGAAGAACAGACATACAGCCAGTAGTAACACTTTCTTCTCTGTTTTAGATAGTAGGATAATTTGAGCACATCTTCTCCTTTTCTGAAATGCTTTTAGAAATGCTTCTAGGAATGCTTTAGAAATGCTTTTAGAAATGCTTCTAGTAATGCTTTAGAAAAGCTTTTAGAGATGGAGGGGGTCAGTACCATCCAGTGGTGGGTAGGAATAAACGCTGCTGTGAATTATCCAGGCTTTTGCTCTGATCATTGGACTACATCTGTGCTTGGAAACAAAGATATTTTTAAAGTCATAGCTGCTACAGTACCAGGAACAGTGGGACTGAACTGAGCACAGTGAGGAGAGGAACTTTTTTGCTTTAATAACCAGGTCCCAGACAGACCTGGGATCAGTCCCAGATTCCTTTGAGCAAGACATTACTGGTGCTGGTGATGACATTTCAGTTGATGTGAGCTCATCAAGCTGCAGTTTTTATTATTATGTAGCAAGGGTTTGATAGTTCCCTGCAACTGTTCAGAGAAGGTGTAGAAAGGTTCACAATAGCGACCTCTGGCAAAAGCAAAAAAGGTTAAATCTTAGTGAAAATGTGTTGATGCTACAACAAGGTTTGCATTACGTGGCAAAATGAAGCTTCTGAGGAATGACAGACACTTGTCCTGGAAGTTTAATGAGAGGTCAAAGAAGAAAAGGAAAATCACCCTGCAGAAAGTGAAGATAGCAGAAAAACCCACTGCATTTTTAACTGCCTCCCAACTCCTCCTCAGAAGGTCTCAGGGACCAGTAATAACACAATGCAGTTGCAAAGTCAGGCATCTCTCCAGTGCCATTGCTTATAGCTGGTGCTTTACTGGTGCAGTGTCTCTCATGGGGAAGCTGAAGTGGTCAGTGCTTAGGACAGTGCCTGGCTCCCTTCAGACAGTCCAGCTTTGTCAGCCACAGTGGCTGCATCACATTTTTAGGATCCAATTCCCCAAAAGACCATCCTCCGTCTCATCCCGAGGATCCCAGCAGGACCAAGTTTGTGCTTACAATATCAGGTGGGGAAGGGAGAAAGACGGGGAAGAAGAGGAAGAAAAATAGTCTTGTGGGAAGATGGGACATGGAGAGAGCAAGAAACTTTGGGAACTGAAGTCTGAGGTCTCCTTCTTCATGGGGCTGAGGAATATTTGGCTACAGGGGCTACAGCTGCACTTAGCACCCAGCTGGACCCTTAGCACTTAGCAGCTGGACCCTTTCCTCTGTGTGAATCCTGTGACTTCAGCAAGGTTGCTGTGCCCTGACTGGCATCAAACTGTAATCCTCTGGCTGATTCTTGTTTATGCTTTCAATTTGTAGCTTCAGAAAAGCCTCCTGTCTTTCTGTGTAAACCTTTTGAGGTCACATCCTATGATCTGTTCATTCAAATTAGCTTTACTGATAGCCAAGGTGTTGAAGCTTTTCCTTGGGGTAGGTGAGAGTGAAATTTGTCTTTTGCTTGTGAAGGAGTTGGCTGAAGCTCTGGTAGCAGGATTCATCTCTTTAGTTCCTTTAGATCAAGGTATCAAAATAATTTGTAAAGAAATCACCAGCTTAATGGGCATTTGCCACGACAAAATATATGAAGAATTTTTTTAAGAGACGGTCTTTTCATTTATGTACTTTGGTGGAAGTAAGCATTGACTCTTTCTGTGGTTGCCCCCTAATTTTGTCTAGCAGTGACAGCTAGAGTGGGTGATCTAGAGTTAGTTTCAGGAAATCTCCTTTGCTGTTCATTCCACTGGCACAGTGCATTGGCACACATGGAAAGTGGAGTTTAGGATAAAAATTTTTTTGTTATGTGGAATGTACTTTTTAAACCTTACTCTGTGCCCCATATTTGGGAATACTGGTATGCTCATGTGTGTAGCTCATTGCCTTCAGTGGGATATAAATACTTGTTTAGATGAAATGAATGTTTAAGTGCTGTCATGATATGGAACATACCTAAACAAGTATAGAACATTTCTGAATTGGTGCAGACAACAATAATTGTGCTATTTTAATAAAAGCTCAAGCTAAGCCTTGATTTACTGCTTCTCTGCATAACTATGAGAGTGCATCCTGCAGACTGCACCAGCTCTGGAATAGGAGTGGGGTGGATGGGATATAATGGCTGTACTATCATTTTGTACATGGAGGGAATAAGTCAGAAATTTTTGGAGAGCTTCTTCATGCTGGATTGTGAGCTGGAAATTCTCCAAGAAAGAAATATTAAAAGGAATTAAAACAAATAAAATATTCTGGACAAATAGCATCATGTGCATTCTTTCACAAATATAGTTGTTGGGTCTTTAGGTGAGGAACCAGCTTGGAGAAGGAGAGATGATCAGTAAACTAATTGGTCATAGTTGAAAATTTGAAACACTTTTGGCATACTTTAGCTGTTTTCTTTCACTATTTTCATAATTGTGTATTTCAGTGTTAAGTCTTGAAATAATGTTTTAGTCTTGAAAAATCACTGGCAAACAGTGATTGCCAAACAAGCCCCAGAAATCAACTGGAGAATCTCTTGGTCCAGTATTCATTTGCTTTTTTAAAAGGAAGTAAGATAAACTGATTAGTTTGTTTCAGGTTAGACTGAAATACTCTATCTTCTCAATTTGTTTTATTTTTTCTTCAGGCATTTGACTGAGATGTTATGTATTATCACTGCCTTTCACAGGTTGCATCTTCACTAGAAAATGTGCTTTTAGCTCTCATTAGAGTTAGCTGTGGGGCAGCAAAATCCTTATGCTGTCCAGGCAGTTTATCATTTTGCAGTGCTTTTGGGCAGCTCTGCCAAAACAAATAGGACTGCAGCAAGCCAGGAAGGTGATCAGCAGCAGTGTTTCTGGAATTCCTAAGGAATTGAGTCTTCCCCCCATGGCATTAAATCAGTTCAATAAGCAATGGTGCTGGGTAAAATGCTGACCCTTGTGGAGACCTTGGCAGGTATGAGGTGTTTGTTGGTGGGTTGAATTCTCCCTCAGCAGCTGCCAGTGGTGGCAGGAGCCTTTTACTGGGAAGTGTGGGGAGAAGTCAAAGAAGGAGTCATTACCTCCATGCCCACATGAAGGCACAGGGGTAAATGAAAGCAGGTGAAAAAGGATAAAACTCCCTGTATGGGCCATTCACTTAAGAGTTGGACCCAATAATCCTTGTGGGTCCCTTCTGACGCAGAATATTCTGTGATTCCGTGATCTTGAAATGCAGGATACAGAAATACCATGGGACAGAGGATGATAGATGGGAAGGAGGAAGAAAGTGCTTGTTTTGAAGAAAATTGCTGTCAGATGATTCAGTGGGTGAAGGAATGTGTCTGATGTAGCTTGGAAACTGGCTGTGAGCACCGAGATGCTATGGAAATGTTTGCACAGTAATGTGAGGAGGGTTGGAAATAAGGTTGTGGAGGGCCCATAGCAATCTGCAGTGAAGTACATGAAGGTAAAGTTGTGGGGTTAGCACTACACGTGATGGTGAACTACATGTGATGGTCTTACCCAAACAGGTGAGGTAAAAGGGTCAAAATTCCTAGGAGGAAAGGAATGTAAAAGGGATAATAGCATGAATAAGCAGTAAGATGATGCCAGGAGCAAGCAGTGGAGTCCCTGGGTATGAGAAGACAGCTCTAAAAAGTTAGTAGACAATCAGGAGTTGCAATTATTGTTGTAATTTCCCATGAAGAAGAAAGAACCCCAAACAAATAGAACTTTTCCACAGACACATTTACATGTTAAAGATCAGGCAACATCAGATAAAGAGACAACTGACAGTCTCCTGGGAGGATTAGGTCTTGCACAGGTTATTAAAATGAGTAAAAACAGGCTTTCCAGCTGTTGAAAGAATAAAATAAGATGGAAAGAAAAGGCAAGGCACCCTACAGAGAGAGGCAGGACTGAGATTAAAATAATATTGGTATGGTCCTAAAAGTGATGATTGTTTTGCTGTGATTTTTCAAGAGGGATAATAATATTTGATCATGGAGTCTAGGAAGCCTGTGACAATGGAGGTGAAAATCTTTGGGGTGAGAGTGAAGTTCAGAAACTGCATGTGTATGAGAGGGAGATAGATTAAGGAGTGAATAACAGGCATTAGGTTGTCTCCACAGAACCCGAGGCATATGTTTTCTGCTTAAACCATATTTCTCTGACTTTATGGGAAGTTAGAAAACCCATGAACACAATAAAGGGAATCAGACAAGGAGGTGCCAATATCCAGAGGTGGCAGTGGATAACCACATCTTCAACCTGAAGAATGTTTGTCAGTCTTCAAAACTGCTGGCTGGGGATGATGAGTTTACCCTGAATGAAAAACCTCTCTGAACAAAAGCCAAAAAGTGTTGTTTGTAACACAGATGTTGCCAGCATTCAGCAGACTCTCTGAGCATCAGCTTTTGTGGAAAAGAAAACAAATGCATAACCATAACACGCATATGGAAGTTTGTTCTTCATAATCTACTGTCAGACTCTTTCAGAACATTCATATTTTATAAGGAGGACAGTAATTTATTTCAATTTTATGAGGCTAGTTATGCTCTTTGTGCTGTTTCTTATGTGCAAATCAATTTGACGTGCTTACAGATGTTAGGCAGAATTGTGTGAATGTTTGTTATAAACAGGACTGGTTCAGAGCACTTTATTAGATAATACATGCCCCAGAACTACAATTTATCAGTTCATGTATTAAGCCGTAGGCTTTTATTCCTTAGATTTTATTGAAGAATATGGAGACGATCAATTCAATTACTAAGCTGGCCTGGGAAATGCAATTGCTCACCCTGGCTTAAAAACAGCTGCAATTCTCTAAAGCTCAGGGGTTTGTATTTTTCTTTTCTGAATATTTCAAGTTGCAAACTGGAAGTAAATGAGCTCACATCCTTTTTAAAATCTCAATTTGTTTGTTTGTTTCTGATTTGTTTTGCTATGATATTTTATCTATACTATTGGTATAGTGTTGACAATCCATGACAAGAAATCTTTCATAATCACAGTAAACCAAGACAACATATTTATATTCTTAGAAAAGTACTCCTAACAGATCCCAAGGGTTTCTTGGGCTTCACCTGGCAGGACACTGGGTACTTAATGGTACAAAGACACCATTCCCTTAAAGCAGGATTTGGTGCTAAATAGTCACAGGAAACCATTGATTTTGCATTATAAATTTATCAAACACCTTTAGTTGGTAACTAAGAGACTACGTTTATTCTCTTCCATCCCATTTTTTATGACCTCTCCAAAACTGAATCATGCAAACCAAATAGTTTTAGTGCTCAATCTCTCCCAAAATGCCTGTAAAAAATGCTAATTTTTATACAAGCAAATGCAAACACAAAGCAAAGCAGAGTCCAGTGAGATGGACTTAAGCACTGTTGATTTCCACTTATTTCTGTTAAAGTGGCAGATGTTTGCAGCCTAGCAATCAGTTCCACAGACTGAACAGTCTGCTTACTTTTGTAACCCAGCTTTAAAATCTGGTGACAATTTTTAATGTAAATATGAAATATTTCTCTCACAGATGAACTTTGGCTTTAGGCTTTTTGTAACCCTTGGCTTGAGCTTTGACTTCTGCATCTTTTTTATTGTAGAAATTCTCTCAAATGCTTAAAGCAATATGGGAAAAAAAAGTGAATATCTTGTCAGAAAGCTAATTTAGACTGTATTGGTCACAGACAAACAAATGGACTCAGTTTAAATATCTGCCATTCCCGCAATGAAAATGGCCATTATAAATTATCAGTTAGGTTGCCTCCCAGGTTGCAGTGAGCATGAAGCCAAAATTTGCATGTAGCAATTAACTCCTGCTTTAACCACATCCACATGAAATGTGTGTTTGCCCTCCATGGGCCCTGTGGTGATACCAGATCAATGTGTTGGTCAGGAAGAAATTTTTGAATAGTGGTTTCCATGCTGACCATTGAGATCCATAAGGGATGAGGAGGCCTAAGTAGGTTGAGTTTTGAGGTGAGAAGAGCAATCTGTCCATGGAAGCCGAGGAGCAGCAGGTAGAGAATAATGAATAGATGAAGAATTAGGAAATGAGAGGGTGTACCATGGAAAACAGGGTGAGGTTTTTGAGCACTGAGCTAAACCCCTAGAATTTTCACTTAAGAGCTCTGCTAGAGGAGCCATCTATCCCCTTGGACAGCTCAATCCATCCCACAGTTTCCAGTCTGTAAAATAAGAACATTAATTCTTCCTCCCTCCCACTCACCTTTTATATATCCCCTCTGTTTACATGGTGAGGAGTGTCTTCTGCTGCAGAGCCTGGCAGCCGAGATCTGATCTCAGATGCAGTTTGCCCCAAAGCAGATTTTACTTTCGTATTTGTCTCTTAAAGAGCAGCCTGGCATCTTACATAAATAGCTGATACAAGTGGCATTGTCTGTTGGCTGTAGTTTTGCAAAGAAAGGAGCCAGAGCAGTAAGAGCAGAAGGAAGCAGCTTCATTTGAAATGGGATATTTATGTTGTCAATGAAATAGTGACATGCACATACAAGTTATTGAATAAGTAGGTATTAACTGATGTCCTTGGTTTGATGTGGGTGTTTTCAAGAAGGAATGGTTGATCTGAGGCAATAACTCAAACAGTTTGAATTCTCAGTTTTTCATAAAGGGAAGTGTACTTTGTAGAAGTGAATTCCTAAGTATATGGCAAAGGAGGTTTTTAGTCTGAATCATTCCTTTGAGGGATTTTAAACATTTGTTTAATTCCCACATGCTACAGTAATGTTCTGAAAGTGGCTTCATTGTATGGTCCGAGAAGCTGCATTCTGGCGCCTGATGGTTTATGAGAAATAAACACACTGGAGTGGTCTCGGGTCATATAAATTCATGATTTAACAGTAACAAGCAGTAAGGGGAGAACCTGTGTGCAGCATCAGAGCAGAAGGATCTGGCTGGGAGCATGGGTCTCTGCAGCATTATGCTGAGCGTGGCAGATCCTAGTCTCCTCTCCAGACCTCACATGGAGAGTACGAATTTGCAGAAAAACAAATAGTTTTACAAGTATCTGCTCAGACACGTGGCCAGCATGGAAAAGCACTTTGGACATGCTCTGTGAGTGGAGCTTTACCTCTTAGTGACTGTGAGCGGGGCCTCAGCATTTTCACTTCTCAGTTTTTCTCCTCTGTTTATTTTAAGTAAGAAGAGTTTTCACTCTCCTCTTTGCATAGCTCCTTCTGGTACAATAAAGCAGTTAAGATACACATGGCAGAGACTCAGAGAGCCTAGAGCAGAGCACCCCACGGTGATGAGAAAGCTGCATGAAGATCTGCTTCCAGGCATCAATTAATTTAGGTGGATTTTGAACCCAGGGCTACACGATAGTCCTTGTGTTCCCAGACCCAGCTGCAGCTGCTTTTCTTCTTTCCGCTGGAGGTTATGCTATACACTGGGTGCCATGCACACATTGGGCAAGCTGGCAACCAAACAGGTCTGAGAACAGGTATTACTCCTTGCCACCAGCCACAGTGATCTTCATCCTTATTTTAGGAGAGATAAATGAGAATACAAGTTGTTTCCATTTTATCGTATTTTCAGTCCACAGTCACCTTGAAGTGCATAAGTTGAGCTGCAAGCAACATATAGAAGTTGTTCTGGCTACTTCTGCACTGAAGTGGGGCAGTTCCCCAGCAGTAACATCAGCTCTCTAGGACTAATTCAGCAAGGGAGCAAAGATTGCCACAGCACAACACAGGCAGAGATTGCAGGGCAGGCAGCTGAGCTGGGATTAATACCTGCACTCCCACGATGGGGAGTATGAGGCTGTGAGTGACAGAAGGTTTCCAGAAGCACAGGTTTATTTCTTGTCTTACGACTGGTTGCTTTTCCCAATTGCCTTTGAGTGCAATGTTATTTTACAGCATGCTACATCTGCCTCGTATTTCAAACACCTCTCCCTGCAATGTCTTGCCAAATGGACTGTTTGGTACATAATTCTGCTGTAGACCATAGAGGAGATAGTGCAAGATTACAGATGTTGGAAGGTCCTTCCTGCATAGCCCCTTGTGACAGGTAGTGCTGACAGTGGGAAAAGCACCCTTCATCTGCATTCCTGAGTGGAATGGAGCCCCTCCAGTGTGGTGGGAATACAGTATACATCCTTTTGTACGTTTATGTAGAATATTCTTCTAGGGGCTACTGACTTCCATGTGTCTTTTGGTAGTTTAACTTGTCTGAGGTTCCTTGGTCACAGAAACTATACCATGAGCACCAGTACTCACTGAAAATACTACTACCCAGTGAAGTGAGGGATTAAGAGAAGAAAATTGCACTTGTGAAGAAGTAATCAAAGAACAGAAGGAAGGGAAAACATGAGTCTTTGCACTGGAAGGGAGGCAGGATACCATCAAAGTTCTGGCCTTACCAATTTTTTACTCTTTGCTTAGTAGCTGAGAACAGAAATGTTCTTCAGATTTTTCCTTGAATTCTCAGTGTTTTTTTCTCCTGACAAGGAGAATAATTAGAAATGGCATACTTACTCCTTCTGATTTCCCAAATTTTAAGTTATTTTTTGTAGCAGTAAGTCTCAAGTTTGATTTATTTATACTAGGTGTTCCATAGCTCCTTCTGAAGACAGGTTATAATTCATGTGAGGCCATAGGATCGCACCACTCTCAGAAAACTGATCAAGAGGAGATCTGTGTCCCTGGAGCTTGCAGTTAAACACTAGGCTGTCTGAGTTTCCAGCACGTGTGTGCATCCATGCTGAGTTAGCTCTGCTTTCTCGGATCCTTTACAGGTATATGAAAACTGGCTGCTCATGACCTTGGAAAATCAAGCCTTTGGGCAGTAACAGACAGTATTGAAAAAGAAAACGAGCAAGGAAATGATGATTTGACAGTCTGACAGCAACACATCCCCTTCGGGCTTGTGCGGGGCTGAGATGATCTGTGCATGATGGTGGCTAGAAATGCTTTTGTGTTTGGATGTGAATGTAGCTGTATTTAATGTGCATGTGTATGATCGCTAGAATAAATATGTATTCTACTTATTAACATGTTTAAAGAAATAGATTTTTTTAAGAATACAACACTTAGCAGTGGTTCAAAAGAAAGGTGGTAGTGAAATACTTCTGATCTAAGTGCAGGGATTACAACTGCATCTGTCTGCTCACCAGCTCCTTGTAAATGCTTTTTTTAAAGTGTTACTGCAGTCTCATTGAGCCTGCACAAAGTGGGAAGCTCTTCCATGCCCATGAGCAGAGAAATGGAAAGCTTTGAAGCCTCTGGTCTGAGAAAGATACTTATAGTTAATTTTCTGTGTAAGGAATCGTCTGCTGAGAATCTAAATTTTGCAGATAAATCCTTCTGAAGAGAAGAAAACAGAAGATGGCTGAACTGCTCAAGTGCCCTTCATTTCTACTTAGATAAATTAATTACTTCTCACTACTTTTCTACTTTTCTTAAACAAAGCTAGAAAAAGATACAAAGAGATTTGTGGAGATTGGCATCCTTTAAATTCAGTATCTCGAATTCTCCAACTGAGGAGCAAAAAATCTATATTTAGTAGAAATCCTTTCCACTTTGGCTATGTCTGCACTGCTACCGGAAACTTTAAGTCTCTAAATCCAGAAATAACATCATAACTGTGCTGATGCAGAGCTCAGCAAAGCCTTGCTGGAAAGCTACCTGGGCTGTCAGCCTTCAGTGAGCTGCCATGGTCATGAGCAGTTTGCTGGTGGTGTCCCAGCCGCTTGGTTAATGCTTGCTCTGGTGGCTCACTGACAGCTGTGGTCTTCACTCACAAGTCCATCTATTCTCACCCAAGGAGGTCACTCATCACTTGACTTTTCCCAAAGAAACACTGCCAACTGCCTTATATAGGAAATTTTATAACCTTAAATGTTTAATAAGAAGGGATGGATGGTTTCTAAATTCTTCAGGCTGGACCCAAGTGATCCTCCATAATGGGCTGTTGGACCTATTTTGTGTCTTACAGTCTTATCACATAAAGTCATTCGATCTTCTCGATGTGTGCTCCAGATTTGTCTCCACAAATATAAATGTTCCTGAATGAAGGAGTCCCTCCTTTATAGTCATTAGAGATCACTTGTAAATGTTCTGCAAGGGTAAGCTGTGTTATGGGCCACTCCAGCATGAACAGCTTTGTACTCAGCCTGAATAGCTTGGTCTGTGTTTAAAAACTGACAAGATTTAGAGGAAGAAAACAACTCATCCCTGGGCATCTTCCACTGAAAAGAAGTGGTCAAAGTCACCTAATTTGTTCCACATTTCACCAGAATTGTTGTTTCATAGCCTTTGGCCTTTATCAGTTATTCTGGGTAAATGGCACTCCACCTCTCTTCCAACCTACCTACCACCCCAAAAGATGAATCCCACTTCTGGTTTGATTTATATTCAGTGGGATTTTTTTTTCTTTGGCTGGATATTTTGTGATGCAGTCCAGCATCTCTTACAGACTCATGTCTCTAAATTTTCACAAACGCACTTCAGAAGCCAGTAAACTGCAATCCTTTCTTCCATGGGTATTTGCAAACATTAGTGAAATGAGAATTCTCACAGTCAATCCTATATGCTTGAGACATCATGCTCCTTAGGTGGCCACGTATCTGAGCTACCTAGGGATTTAAGTAATGCAATTGGATATGTAACCCTGGTTTGCTGTCACTGCCATGTGTCTTGTCTGCAGAACTCTGTCTCTCTTAACCTCTTTTCAGATGGAAAAAGATATTCTGTCCAGCAGCCAAAGGGAAATGCAAGCATCCTGGTGGAAAACAAGCTGTTTCAAAACCCTGGCTGCAAGCTACCCACACATCACAGTTGTCAGCCAGGCTGCACATGCATAGTTACAGGGAATAAAATAGAGAGGACCTTCTGTTCCTATTCAGAAAGGTCTCTACCCATTCACCTACACAAAAGAATCGTCGTCAGCTGCCAGTATTAATTTGTTCTCCTATGTAGGTTTCCAGCCAAAGGAGGGTAAAATAAGTCTAATGCTGTCCAGCAGGAGCACTTGCAATGCAAATTCTAGCCCATATATTACAAAGCATTAATGCAACCCACTTCTGGATTACTTGGGGTAATTTCTGATTTTATTTATTCCTCCTTTTCTTTAATTAATCTCTGGGAAGAGAAGCTGAAATACCAGTATGTAGAAAATCAAATATGAGAAACAAAGCCCATTTTTATTTTGAGACTGTGCTTTCCTTCTAATAGCAGTTTATTTAAAGAGGAGCCTGGAATAATCCAGTTTAAGCAAAGCAAAGAGTTCTTCTGAAGCCAAACTGTGTGTGGGTGTGCTCTTGTCAGGGCTCCCAGAAGAGAAGGACAGGAAAGGCTGTTAGTCAGACCTCAGATATTGCAGGAGATGTTGGTTACTCAGTAGCTGGCTTTATTCCTTGGCATACCAGTACGAGCTACTAGTCTGGTGTACTGGGAGAGAGTGCTTCCCATTGGAAAAATCCTCAGATAACCTAGGTCCTGCTCTTTTGTTGGATATATGGCTGGAAAGATGTCCACTGCAAGGGCCTAGCATGTGGATTAGGAACAATTCTGCCTCGTCTTGTCGTTCCACCTTGTGGTGTTTGCAGCACTTGGGTTGGGTGGGTTGCTTTGTGCCGCCTCGTACCATTTTGACCCAGGCTTGAAGCCACAACAGCCTTCAGACATGGCTCCCACAGAGGCACAGTCCATATGGGTCACAGCTTCTTACAACATTTGCGGAGTTACCCACATGCTCAGTATTTGCTAGGTGAATAGTCTCCTCATGCTACAAGAATTCAGAAAGTTTAGAACTGAACATAGCAATTTCTTTTAAATAAAAAAATGTGCAGTTAGCTATTAATTTCATAGGTCTATGGGAACTACTGTAGACAATAAAGAGGGCATGAAAACTTGGAGCCTGTATAGATATTGATTGGTATGTTCAGGGTGTATTTCAGACATTTATCCTCTGCTTCCTCTCTCCAAGGAGAACCTCCCCTGGGCAATTCTTGCCATTGATTTTGAGCCTGCCTGCTCAGAAGCTGAAAACGTTGATGCTGGTGGGGAAAGTACAAGAACAGCAATTGATTACAAATACATTTTATGGTACTCTGCTTCCGTATTTCAAAGGGGGAAATTTATTAATGGCAGCAGATCTCTTATTTTCTCTTTTAAACGCATCAATCAAGCTCATAGTGATTTGCTAGCTCCTGGACATTTTCATTTTCTCTGAAAGTGACCCCTTTTTTGTTTTCTTTCTCCTCACAGACAGTGAAATCATCCCTCCTGACTGCCTGCGACCGCGCTCCTTCACTGCCATCCGCCGGCCCTCACTGCGGCGGGAGACAGAGGACACGCGCCTCTCAGTCAGCCTGTGTGACCTCAACCTGCAGGAGGAGACATTCCACGTGACAGCCACCACGTGCCCCATCCCACAGAACTCCCTCAACTCCCAGCACTCTCACCTCCTCCCCTCTCAGTTGGAAAGTGACCTCCGCTTCCACCACCTCCGGGGACCCCATGTAAAAATCCTCGATGACCAAACCGTGGCCCGTCTGGAGCATGCCCGGGAGGAGAGGACTTTGGTTTTCACCAGCAGACCCCTTCGGATCAACGAAACCATTTTTGTCAAAATCAACAAGTCCAACGCTGTGCGCACAGGGACACTGTCCTATGGGGTGACGTCCTGCGACCCCAGCACTTTGCGCCCCAGTGACCTCCCCTATAACCCTGAGTCTTTGGTTGACCGAAAGGAGTTCTGGGCCATCTGCCGAGTGGTGGTGCCTCTCCAGAGTGGAGACATCCTAGGATTTATGGTGAATTCAGATGGTGAGCTGCACTTGAGTCACAACGGTGCCGGCATTGGCATGCAGGTCTGCGCGGACTGCTCCCAGCCCCTCTGGATGTTCTTCGTTTTACACGGCGCGATCATGCAAATTCGATTGCTGGGTACGTGCAATCCCCCTTTTCCAAACCTCATGTACAAGGAAGCAAAGGAGTGATACATCATGGGGGAGTAGGAGAGGGAATTAAATGGCTCCATCCCTGCTCTGTGATCAGTTACAAATTTTGATTTTATAAATGGAAAATGTATACAAAGGCACATACATAGCATATGAATATAAGACTTAACCTCTTTGCACTTTTGTAGCACCCTTCATGTGATGTTCTCAGAGATCTTTTCATATGATGAATTAAGCCTTAGAGACCTCCACTAAAGTACAGATGAGTCACCACTGACCTAGGAAAAGCAGGGAAAGCAGAGGAGAGGTGCTTTGGGTTGAGCTAATATGGGGCATAGCCAGCAGGAAAAATGAGATCTGATGCCCTTTTCTCTGTGTTAGCTGTTTGGCATGACTGATTCCCAAAAGAGTATTTTCCACAGATTTGTATGTGAGAGGCGGGCTAGCAAGCAGAGAGGAAACCCTATGCCTCGTGATCCCAGCTGTTTGCAGAGCTTGGCACTGGCCATCTCAACAGGAGGAGGATTTCCTTGTCCTCTAGCCCTGTTTAAGGCAGCGTAGATCATACAGGTTAATTGACCTCTGAAGAGTTGGCCTCTTCCTCTTGGTATTTTTGCTCTGTATTTAAGCTCTGTTAGCTGAAGTACTTAATTTAAATGTTGCAAGTCATCTTTCAAAGGTGTGGAGGGAAAAGCTTTGAAATAGCATTTGCTCAGGAGCAAATTTACTTTTGTGTGTGTGTATTAGACCAAATGTAGGATGTGTTTGGCCATGAATTTGTACTATGTCATGGTTCTGCTGGTGTCAGTGTCAGACAGTGAATGATGGATTCTAAGAACATGATGTAATTCCCTCTAACTGGAGATGATTTAAAAATGCTCCTTTCTGTTTATTCTGTTATATTCATATAACTTTAAGTATACTTATATTCCATTTGCTTCAAATCTTCCTCTTACCTAACAGGGGAAAAGAAATACAACAAACCCAAAAGCCAACCAACACCTCCTTTTTTTAGGATTTATAGGCAGTCTTTGAAGATAAATTGTGATGAACACGCACACATCTGTCTGCAAGGTCCAGTTCACCTTAATCACAGTATGAAATGCCCTGTATAATTTGTTTGAAGTTGACCATAGGCCTATGCTGTGAGTGTTTTGTGGCTGTTAAAGGCTCACAGATGACAAATGTAATACTGCAATTTATTTCCAGGAGCCTGAGATTCAATCCCTGCTAGTTCAGCCTGGTTACATTTGTTGTGCACACTGAACATAATCCGTGGGATAGCTCTGCTCTCCACCAACATGTCACTGTGATAATGGTAGGTGAAGTCAAACAGATCCCAGTAAAGTCGGAGATTAAGTGCTCCTGTATAAGTTTGAAGGAAAACATCCTCAGGCCATTGAGCTGCTGGTAAAACTAAATCAATGACTGGTGGGTGCTTCCTTTCACATGAGATCACTAATTCTGGCAGTTTGGCAGAGCAAACAGCCTGTTTGCAACGAGTTCTGAAACAGCGCAGCAAGGATGTGTCTCACCAAAGGGACAGAATCGCATCCTCACACTGAATTTGACAGAGCAGGGACTTGCCCAGAGAAAAGCACTGATGCTGTCCCAGTGTTGCATGCATCTGCAACTGCAGTGATTATATGGATCAGCAATATCCTGACAGAAGGCAAAGAAAATAATGAACTCCCATCTCAAGCTTTTACAGTGTTATTAGGGAGGTGATGTGCACTGTTGCACTGCAGTGGAACAGATTGTGTTACTTGCCATAATATATGTCATTATAGTATTTGAAAATGTAAGAAGAATGTAAAGTGTTCATCTTTCTAATGACAAGCCCCATCTTTAGAATGCAAACAAGAATAATTTTGTGAGATGTCTTTTGTAGTTTGAGCTTTATATCACAGCAGAAGACATGCATAGTGATCTTTTTCTAGTTGCAATAGAAAAAGTGAAGTTCCTTATCCTTGAAAGAAATGAGACACAAACACTGCAAAAGATATAATTGTTCCAAACCTATCCTGAATAGCAGATGTCACTGTGTTTCTGGGGCACACCTTTACGAGATTAACCGAAGCAATATTATACAGTGTTAAGTGAACATCAGCACTACAGCTGACTATAAAATGAAATTAAAGTCCCTGGGTTTGCTCCTTCTCCAGCTTTTCAGTTTCATTTGGAGGATGGAGAGCTACTCTTGCACCTAGAGAAGGTTTATTTTTGACTCAGAGAAAAAGATGACTCAGGGTATTCATCCCTGGATACTGTATTTAATTAGTTATTTGGTCCTGATGCAGAGCAAGAGCAGGCTCAGGTCTCTACTGGCTTGTGGCTTTGCCATAGAAGCTGATGTTTGCTGACTGCAGTTATTCCACAGTGCTGGGGATATAACATTTCTTTCCCAGTCTGTATATCAGGGGAGACCATCTCTGCCCAGGCTGGTGATTTTACAGGACTCTGTAGGAGAGGAGGGCAGTCCAGGGTTAGTTTGATAGTAAAGAATTCTGACTTCTGTCTTCATTATCAGTTTGGCATCATGTGCTAGCAATACATGTGCTGCAGGAGTAATAAAACATCAGAAAATAAAGATGAGGTTGGAAACACTATTTTTTCTCATTCTATGCCAGCAAATGTCAAGTAAATTAAACCCAAGCCCCGCTATAGCACAGTGAGAGGTCACAGTCATCTGTAGGGGAGGTGGAAGAATGTTTATGTGTTGCAAAGAAAAGTTTAAAAGGCAACTTGACCGCATGGAGGAAAGATAAATGAAAGAGAAGGGCACTCTAATGTAGCAGATAATAGCATAAAAAGTATTGAGCTGCTGGAAAACGAAGGGACACAAATTTAAATTAAACATAAATGAGGGCAATTAACTATGGGAACCAGCTATTGAGAGAGGCAAATTTGTCAGGGAAGCCCTTCTAAATATTTTATATGTTAAGTGCTGGTCTTAATTTAGAAATTCTGTGGATTAGGCACATAAAAACAACTAAACAGAAACCCAGATCATTAGGCATGTTGAAATGAAACAGTCTTTGTGTATCCTTTAGGAATTTCATTAGTTCAGGCTTGAGCTGATTTTTTTCAGGCATCGTTCCTGTACAGTCAACAAAAACAGCCTATTAAATTTGATTTACTGCTCTCAGTTTTTGCTGGTAAGCATTTCAGCTTACACACAGTTTTATCGACAGCTCTAAAAAGTTGAAATGAGCCAGTCTGGATACAATGGTCTGGTTTTGGTCAGGTTTTGGTGGTGTAATTCATTTATGAAGTTACATTGAATTTAAATCAATTGACCACATAAGGTTTAAAAACGTATGACTCATGTCTGGAGGAGCTATCACAGCAATAAGCTTATATATTCAGTGTTTGGGAATCCAAATGGTTGGGGGTATTCTTTCATTTTCTTTTGTCTCAGAGTGAATCACCAACATGTTAAACATTTACCCTCATTTTTTTTTTCGTGTGTGTGTGGTTTCCCTGCTTAATTTAATCCTTCCCAATAATATTGGAGTTTTCTTTTGAGCGATGAAATATCATGTTCCATCAACAATCACACTAATGAAGCTGAGTTGTCAGCTTATCTGTGTCCTTGCTTTCCATGCACTTCAGTAACTCCAGACCCACCAGAACAGCTGCACAATATAGCAGCTCTCTGGATGTCTCCTAATGTTGACCAAGAGCCAGCATTAGGCCTGAAAAAAACCAACCAAAGAGCCAGCATTTGATATGGGTAAGTCTTCACATCCATGCTGGATAAACACAGAGTGTGTGGGCTACCCTCTGCTGCCTCTGTGGGCATAGGCCTCCTCATATCCATGGGCATATGAGTTGGGGCTGCTACTTAGCTGTCGATTGCAAAATATTTAGAAATCAGTTCTTGTATCCTTCTTTCAGACTTTCTTGAAATTGGTCAATGTGCTCAAAACTGAGGGAATGAGGAATAAAGACCTGACATGGGGCTTGCAGACAGAACACCTGTGAATCTTTGGTTCCTTGGGATTTCTGACAACAGCAGTTAGCAAAGGACCAAATTGGGAATTGGTTCAGCAGAGTAGTGTGGCACACAAGTTGCTGGCAAAGGGCTCTGTAAGTCAACAGTGAAATTGAATCTGAAGTGGCCTTTGTGCCAGTCTGCCAGACTGCCAGCTGCAGTCTGTCCCATTACAGGCAGGCTTACACAAAACCGTGCCCAGCAAAGCTGTGCCCATTACGACTCTTACTGGTGGTCAAGCTTAGCAGCCCTGGTAGTGCTGCTTATGTTGAAACGGCCCTTATCCTGAGCAAACTACTGGAAAGACTTGAAGTTTCATGGGTGAACAGAGTAGTGTCTTGCTTAGTTGTCACCAAGCACTGGTTTGCCAGGGGAATTACTTAGTCTCCTTCAGTGATGTTCATCACATTGCTCTGTTTGGTTTTTCCTTGAGTTCTGTCCTAGGTGAGTGACTGGCTTGCCACAGACCACTAGTGATTCACAGACCATAGCTGAGCCTTGGAGACTGCCCTATCCTTTCTAACCAGGATTTTTCCTCTGCATCCCAGAATTCCTCACTTGCTGATACAGTTCCTGCAACTGCTGTCACCAGTTTATCTCCAAGGGAGACTTTCTCCTATTTTCTCATCTGTGCTGCAGCACTTGTCTGGCCTGATCCTCCTAATAATCTCTAGGATTTTCTGGGAGATGTTCCCATCTTACCCACACTTCTCCCAGGCTTTTGTCCATTCCTATGGAAACAAGTTTCTTAGCCTGTGGTAGCTCCCTGGCTTTTCCAGGACTTCATCATCTCATGGTAGAGTATGTGTCCCTTCTAAAAATCTCTCTGGGTGCAGTTTTAGACTTTGCAGGTGCAATTACTGCAGTAATCATGCAAAATATTTAAATAGCTATTGGTATGTACAGTTGTTACACACATTGCCCATAGCACAGACAGTAGCTAAGGTTGAAGAAAAGTATCTCGCACAGGCAGGCAGCATCCAGGATCTTAGTTCTCCAGTTCTGAATTTGTAATCTTCTCCTGTTTGAGATAAGATGGTCCTTTGCACTAGAAAATCACACAGCCTCATCTCTGATCTCAGAGGTGCGCAGTACATTACCCATTTAGAAGCCTGATCCTTCTCCATCTTGGTTCATTCCAGTGATGTGGAAATTGTTGAGTTAAACACAGCACAAGAGAAGCCTGATAAATGCATTGTTGCACAGAAATGCATGTAATGAATGTCTTCTTTCTTTAACAGACTTTCAATTAGAAGTGCCCCAGAGTTCTATCTTCCATGTTTATTTGGATTTTGATTTGTATGGAAAATGACCTAAGTTAAGCTGACTGGGATCTAACAGGCTTGTGTTGCGTGGCACTTAATGGCCTGGAGTTCCTATACACTGCAGGATAGAGGGTATTTATGGTGTTAGAGACTACATTCCCAAATTTTAGGGAAGGAAGGGAGTTAATATTCAGTGCTTCTTGCAACGCAGTCCACTTGTATTAATTGATGCCTTGTCATAAACACTCCTATTGTGCATGGTTTTAGCTTTCATTTCAAGTGAAGTACATTACTGGTGTTAAGTTGTAATAGATTGCACAAGAGCAATACAGTGTCCATAACTGCTGGGCTTGATTCTAGCACTGCACAGGGCTCTCCTTTCACCTCCTGTTTTATATTCATTGTTTTAAAGGAGAATTAGCACAAAGAGAAGCTTCTGTGTGAGAGGGGACAAGTTATAACTTGTGCCTTGGAAAACTGGGGAGTGGGACGCAGTCAAATGCTTGATACGTGTGGTCAGTGTCAGCAAAGTGAATGTTAATACCTGCTCGTGGCACCTTTGTACCACATCACTAAAGATCTCATCACACATGACATAATTAACCTGCACTTGCCACAGGTAGTCAGTGAGCATCAGCCTGTGTACCAGAATATCAGCCAGTATCCAGGTAAAG
This sequence comes from Calyptomena viridis, assembly GCA_013390005.1. Taxonomy (NCBI): domain Eukaryota; kingdom Metazoa; phylum Chordata; class Aves; order Passeriformes; family Eurylaimidae; genus Calyptomena; species Calyptomena viridis. The sequence goes on along the minus strand of WEIV01010597.1, from coordinate 567,060 downwards.
GCTGGATAAAGCAAACAAACCTCCTCCAAGCAACAGCCACTGGGCTTGCAAATGTCTTGTCCTCTGCATGCTCTCCTTGACAAGTGCAGAAACTTTCATCATCACTAATATAATAAACTATCCCAAACTGCACTCAGATTTTCGTAGTAAGTGATGCATACATCTCTCTTACCTCTAACACCTTTGTCTGCCTACAGTAAATATACAGGGTATGGGATCATATACTCTTTGCATTGCAACTTTTCTGTCAGGACAGATAAAATCTGCCTCTTCTGTGAACTAACACTGTCATGAGTTAGTTATTCTGGCTACTGTGCGAGTCACATAGCAGACTGGACTCTTTTTTGGCTTCTTTGTCCCAGCCCTTTTCATCCATAGAAATCCAGAGCAGTAAGAAAAGTGAAAGTATTTGTTTCGTGTATGCATCTACCACTGTATTTATACATGTCCCTCCTGGAGAAGCACAGAGCTTGGAGGTGCTGGGTTAGGCAGGAATTTTCCTTTTGTTCATACAACTGTCTTTACTGTGGTCTCCCAGATAATCTGAGCCAAATAGCCTTTTTTTGAGATGGATCTGTAAAAGGGTCTGTTTATGAACAGAAACATTTTGGTCAGGGTAATTGACATCTGTGATCTTTCAGAGAGCTGTCTTAGGGTGACTTTATGATGTATCCCATATCGCCATATCGCCAATTTTATACCAGGAAACATGAATCTTGGGCCTTTCTGTGTCTTTAAACTGGGTCTGAGAGCAGAGACAGCAGCTTGAGAAGGAAATTTCCAGCAAGACCCCTGGAATACTCAGGTCCCAGCTGCAGAGCCTTTGGGCTCATTAACACTCCTTCCCACAGCTGCAGGATATAAGGCTTGAAAAGAGCTCCTCTGGAGGTGTGCTGGAGAGAAGACAAAGAGTAGAACTTCTGTGTTTTCCTGAGACTTTGGTTTCTCCTCTTCTGGACTCGTTCAGGACATTAGTCCTGAGACACCTCACTGGGAGACCCTTTCGCTGGCCTGGCCTGGCCTGGCCTGGGGGAGCCCCTAAATTTTCCCCTCCACGGCAAAGGGAGAAGGAGATCATATCAACAAAAGGACTCTGAATCTTCCAGGTTCTCTCTTTCCACCGTGAGATACTTTGTTTAGCATTATTATTTGTCCCAAACCAGGACAAGAGCTTTTTGATTTGTTTTTCTGAAACCAGGCGAAAGCTCCAGCTCTCATTTTTCATGGTTCAGCTGCTTAACCCAGGCTTCTTTTTTCACCTCTTCCTGATCTGAACACCTGTCTGAGTGCTGTGTTGGTCCAGTATTTCTCAGGCTGCAAGGTAGAGCTCCAACTCTGTGATTCTTTCACTTCATTTCATCTGGTTGTTTGTTGTGTGGTGTCCATGCCCTCAGGATTTTGGAGGATATAAGTGCTGAGTAACCACTGAACTTCACCTGTCAGGTCAAGAAAGTAAGTTTACCGTGTGCTCTTTTCTGTCAGACAGTACGTTGGGTTTGGGCTGTGAGAGCTGCTGAATCAGAAACATCTGTGGTGTCTCAAGCTTTCATGTTTCTCCTGCTTAGCTGGAGTGTGCGTGTGACTGCAGGAGGGTAATAGATGTGCTGATGCCCTGCTGCCCTTCTGGACACAGCAGACAGCGAGGCTCCAGTAAAGCCATAAAGTACACTCCTTTTCTGATCCTCATGAAAGTCTGGACTGTTGTTCTCCATGTGGTTTGGATCTAACTTTTACTTCCTCAAACAGTGGTTGTCTGACGCCCATCTGCAAACACAGACTTTATGGTTTTGCACGCAAAATCTGCCAGGCTGCTTTTTGAACTATTTTGGACATTTCTGTAGCATAATGAAAAATTTGGCTTGTAAAGGATAAAATGTATTATTATTCTATTCAGAACAGTTTTTAAATCCTTTGGGAAATACCTGAATGCAAAAAAGCCCATGGATCATCAACTGATGTCCATGACCTGAGAGGCAGAGATGAGCTGCAGCCCAGAGGCTGGGCTCTGAGAGCACGGTTGCCCAAAAAACATTGAGCCCAAGGGGAAGGAAGCTCTGGTTTCTGGTCAATACAGTATTGTTCCCATCACCGTGGGAACATAGCAAGTGAATGTGTAAATGCACTCATTTTCTAGCATTCAAAAGTGATGGATATGCTTACATCCTTCCCTAACATTATCGTTGATCTTTAACTACCAGGCAGCAACAGGTGCTTTGTTCTTTTGTTTTAGCATGATGGATTCAAAAGTCTCTGTTAGGCAAGACCTGAGTGGCCCTGGGAGACAGAATAGCTCTCCTGCAGCCTTGGCTGGAAGCAGAAAAATCTGATAATGTGCAGCAATGAATGTGGATGCTCTAGTATCCATTATCCAGACTCAGTAACATCACAGCCCACTCACACTACAGAAGCTCACGTGTTATGGGACAGACCTCCTAAGGAAGATGGTCACATGAGCCCAGTACCCACAATTGTACCAGATTTTTGAAAGAACCTTGATCCTGTTTAGATAACAAAATCAAGGACCTTGATACATTGGGAGTATTAAATATGAGAATAAATATTGAGCAGTTTTTGAGATAGGGTAATTATTTTAGTTGACATGCTTAAAAAATCTGTCTCTGAACAAAAGGAAATCAAGTTGAGGGTTTTGAAAGGCATCTAAATGACTGTCATTGTCAGGTACCCAGTGCTCACTAGGCTGAAATGTAAGAGAATTGCACAGATCTCTTGAGACCCTTTAAGTACGCCAGTGATGGCTGCAGCTAGAATTCATCAGCTGTACTAATCTTTTCCACTGTTTGCTGGAAGGTCTGGGACCTGTGGTTGGATGGAACGACGTTGAAATCTGGGATTTCTGTTGGTAATTACCTGATCTTTATTAGCTGTCCTATTTATGCAGCAAAAATGTTATAAAAGACAAGGGGCTATTAATGTGCTCCATATGAAACTTAGCATATAGGTAAATTACTCTGTTGCATAAGACTTTATCTTCCTTAGAAACTATAGCAGGAGGCTCCCATATTTTGCGTTTAGGTACAACGTTTAGTTAAGCTCCTGGCATAGTTGTTAAGATGGTTATAAGCAAAGAAAGCCCATAAAAAAGGTAAAGGTGGTTAAACTATGTGAACCATGAGTTGGACAGTAGTGGACATTTAGTGACCACATCCTGTAAGCCAGGAAAAAGAAAGTTTAAGTGAGATAGATTCAAGGGGGGGAGGGGGGAAGGATAACTCTGGAGTGCAGATCCACTGGTTAGAGCCTAGACAAGTAATGCAAATAGAAGGTGAGTGAAACACCTGAGATAGAGTTTTGCATTGCCAGAAAAGATTCAGGAGGCAGAAATTATTATATTCTTTCCTGTTTGTAGCCAGCAAACACCACTTGTTTCTTTTCTCCTTTGAAAGTGAAGTCTTCAGACTATCTGGTACTACATTTCCACTTCAAAGCAGCAGACATGTTCAACCTGTGGAGCCTGGTTTCTGCAACACTTCCACAAGCACAGTCCCAGTACTTTGACATTGTGCTTACAGGCCTTTTGCATTAAGATCTGGAAAAGTGCAATGGGGCTATATAATGTTAAATTTAATTATGAGGGGGAAAGGGATAAGAGAGGGAGACAGAGACTTGGTAAAATGGTTTGCATCTTGCTTTTGTATCCTTGGGATCATGAACACTCCTTCCCACCCTGGAACAGTATGAGGAATGCCCTGGTCAAATCCCAAGGAGTTACTATGTACCTTTCACTGGCTGAGGGATGTTTTTCATAATCTGATGGAGTTCTGCCCATTGTCATTATCTGACTCCCAGGAAGGGCCCTGCCCCTCTGTCACCTCTCTCAGGAACAGACACCAGATTAAGAAATATGTTCTGAACACCTTAAACTGGCAGTTTCCCAACCTTCAGTGATCCAAAGTCAATAGTAATAAGGAAGCAACATGCTCTTTGGCATTACTTTTCTCTCCACCTCAGCCATAGTTTGAATCTGGGAGCATTAATATACTGCTTGCTAGCAGTGGATTTGGAATAGCTGCAGAGCAGATTCGTGGCAGCTACTCCCTGCTCTAGGCCACAGAGATGCCTTGGGTATTTATTTGCATCACAGCAAATGCCCCTAAGCATATTCAGAAGGAGAACGCAGACAGCACATTGTTCTTCCCACCTGGTTTTGTTGTTGTGGTTGGTTTTGGATCCTCTCTCTTGGGCCTATGCAGTAATAAGCATGTCAACATAATCACTTTGCTATGAGAAAGAAATGTAGAAATAATTTTTTTATAAATTAACTAAGGGGGAAATTAATTGAACATTCTCTATATTTTTGGGAGCATTGACTGTAATTGATTTTCTTACCATTGTAAATCCTTGAGCAGTACAGCTCTCCCCAGAGAGCTGCCATTAAGAGAGATGCTTAAAAGTTGGGGCAGCCTCAGTAGATACCCTGGAGAGTAGATTGCAATGTTCTGGGAAACCACCCTGTTCGCCACAATTGACACAGAGAATCAAAAGCATCTCTGACAGCCACAGCTGCTGTATTTTAGTCACATTTTATAAAAGGGCAATTATGGATACAGATACCTACTCTCATAAAAATTGTAAATGCTGGATGGGTTCCCAAAAGACTGCCTCCTTCACCTTCCTGTCCTGGAACAGCTCTAATGATGCCATAGTCTCTCCAGGAAGTCTTACTGCTTTACAGTACTTCACTATCTACATAATATCTAAACCGAACACCTTAGGAGTCTGAACCTGTGATTTCTCATCTTACCCAGAATATTCATGGAGAAAGGATTGTTTCTTCAATCCCTTTAGCAGCCTGTGGAAAATGTTGCCATCTAAAAATCATAAAATCATACAATATTTTAGGTCAGAAGGAACCCCATGGAATTACCTAATCCAATCTTCTGCTCAAAGTAGGGCTAACTTCCAAGGTAGCACAAGACTATGTCCAGTCAAGTTTTGAGTATTTCCAGGGACAGAGGTACCACAGTGCCTCCAGGCTCCTGCTCCAGTCCTTAACCAGCCTCATATGACCCTGGACTGGCCCAAACCTTTTCATAACAGGATGGTATTGTTGATTTATGATCATCTGGTGAAATCCAGCAACTCCCATGCCTTTTCTGTAGGACAGCTGTATTTCTAATTGAACAGACTATTTCCCTGTCCTGTATTTGGGTAGCTGATTATCTCTGCTTAAGTGCTGCATTTTGCATTTGATCACATTGAATACCATCCCATTTACTTCTGATCCTATTCCCAGTTTGGCAAGACCATTTTGAATTACAAACCTTTAGCACACTAGCAGCCTTTCCTGGCATGATATTGTCAGTACATTCCATGGTAAAACTCTCTTCTGAAAATATATTACTCTTTCCTTTTGTGGGTGGGCATATAGGTTCATTTATTTGCACCTCTCCCAGAGCAATGACAGAAGTACAGAGAAAGCTTCAATCTGTGTTGGTCTTTGCTAATAATTGGATTTTGTAAAGATAAAACAGCAAATGGAATTGATTCAAGATCTATTTAAAGGTGATTCCAGTGTGTTCAGCATGTTTGAGATCAAGGATGAGCCAAGTTAGCAGCAGAGATAATTGATCTGGTGGCTTTAGAGAGAGAAAGAATGTTTAAATTAATTTATTTAGAATTATTTAGTTTTTTTAAAATCATGGTTTGAAAGCTGGCTCTTGGTGGGAACTCTGTGAGGATGTTTGGCCTTGAGCATATGTATCTGGTTTTAGTTAAGCCAGGCTGGCCACACTCATTCCACTCTGCACATGATCTCATTCCATGCTCCTTGTCGTGGTATCTGCACACCATCCAGCAATATATTAACAGCGTGAGTAATGTGTCTTATGTTGATTATTCTGTCACCAAGGGAGAAATGTGTCTTGTCTGGTAGGGAACTCAGATTGTTTTAAACAAAGCTCTATAGTTATGCTGGAGAAAAGTCAAGAGCTGCGCCTTGTATTAGGAGAAAGAATTGGCAAGGTGTCTATTGGCCCTTGAGTCTTGGGTAAGGCCATTTTGGGACTCAGACCAGCTACAACCAGAAAAAACTGTGGTTCCTATACTGGAGCTCTCCTTGCACTGTGGAAGGGCCATTTGCCCTGTTACCAGCATGCTTCATCAGCTTGTGATACTTGGGGCACCTCCAAATTTTCCTATTAGCCCAGGAAGAGAAATGCTCCTAACAGCCTTTATTTCTCCTTTAATGAAATGACAAGGTTGGTGTTAGAAATGCAATGTGCTGTGTGTCAGCTGAGTGGAAGAACTGTCTTCAGGCTGCAGGGAAGTGAGGGTAGGCTTGAAAAACTTGTTCAGCTGCTCAGTGTTCATATTTGCTGTGTGTTCAGTGAACGATCTGAACCCTGTGCCCCTGCTGGGCCTGTTTTCAGTGTGTGTTACCACAGGGCAAGTTTTCTACTAAGGTCGTCTGTCAGGTTGGAGGAGAAGAGCTATTGCTAGTGGCTGTCATTAGAGGCTGCATCATTCTCTTTGCATATTTACTGAGCTAAACTACAGTCTCAGCTCCCATCTGTGTGATAAAGGAGGTGGTATCTCAAGTGTGAGAGCTCCAAAGGCCTTTATAGAGTCTAGTTTAACTTCAGCTTGTGCCTGGAAGGAAGGCGCTCCTTTTTTGGAGGGGGTAAAACTGAGGGATTGAAGGCTAAGGCTAATCACTTTTCTCATACATAGCCCTCAGAACAGATTTTGACTCAAACATGACCCCTCTTTGGTCCCTGTGCTCCACTTTAACTGCTCGGTCTTGTTCTGCTATAAAAAGGGCAGGAGAATCTGTGCTTGAGCTGTTTTGCACAATCCACAGCTGGCATTTGCAGTCCCTGCTTCCCAGGTTTGGTCCTTCTTGGCTCGGTAGTCTCCAGGCAAATAAGAACTGAAGGACCTTTATGGTGCGTGGGGTTTTCCTGACCTCCCACTGCTGTGTCTTCCCTGGAGAGTAGCCTCAAACTCATTGAAGACTTTGTGGATCCCAAACCTCTGTGTCTCTGGCTCCTTATATGGTAACATGAAGAAGTCTGAGCATTTTAGTTTTGATTTGGAGTTATCCTGGTTGTCTTCTTGGCTGGGGAACCAGAAACTTGAAAACCATAGGCAAGCTAGTTCTTACTACCAGGAAACCATCCCTTGGTTCATGCACTTTTTTGCTGCTGTCTCACCACTGGCTCAGTGAAGACCAGGCTGCATTGGTTAATAATTGAAGTCCCCTACAAAACCTTTGCAGCAGGTAGAGTTTTAAGCATTCCTATTTTTTTCCCTTCTGGAAGGGGCTTTAAGATATTTGTTGTTATAACAGTGGAAGAAAGAGGCTGAGATGGAAGGAGGGTGCCAGACAGGCTGTGGGACAGAGCTGGCTTTTCTGGCAAACACACACACAGAGGTGATGGTGGGCAGTAAGGGCAGTAGGCAATGGAGCTGGGGACACCTAAGAGAGGCTTGAAGAGGCTCTGCAGTCTTGAGCCACCACATCCAGACATGCAGGGAATGGAGAAAACATTCCTGAATAGGGGGAAAGTTGTCCTTGTTCATCCTTGAGCCAAATGCGTTTTGGTGACTGATCCCTGCTTCTGACAGACACTAAAAAAGAGGCAGAGCAGTGAGCACAGCTAAGGTTTCCTGATCACCAGACCCTCATGTTTGTCTCTGGAAAGTCCTTGAGTGACTTTGCATGAATTTGGCAGAACCTGGAATGAAGCAGTTTTGCATTAGGCTAGCAAACAGTGTTTTGACAAGATAATATGTTCTTGTGCTGGAGTCCTGCTCGCCCTTTTGCAGGCTGTGTCCTTTACTGCTACAAGCCCATGACTGGGTAGAGTGCTCAGGGCAGATATGAGCATGAAACCACATGGGCCGTAACTGCACTAAATGACTTGAGACACATTTAAGGAAAGAAACAAAGGGTTATGATGGCTAAGAGAGCTCCAGCAAATTTCAGGGGTTGTGGGAGTGTGATGTTTTTTCAGGACCAGCTGCTAGCATTAAAAAAGGCATATAAGGATTCTTTTCCTTTATCTCTTCCCTGGATTTCATGCTGATGAGACAAATCCTGACAAGCACTGAGAACTGCACCCCCTGCCAACGTATCCCCAGTGCTTTGTCAGCCTCAATTTTTAAAAGTAACTGTAGGTTTCTTTTCTCACTGTACAGGTTCCACCATATTAGCAGACCGGCTGGGATTGTCCACACCAAGCTCACCCACATCAACACCCAATTCCCCCACCGTCCTCTGCAGTGGTGTCTCTGGCCCCTTATTGTCTACATGTGGCTCTGGCCCCCTCTGCAGCTCCATCAGTGGTAAGTGTGGTGGGATCCCCTGCTGCCTTTCCTTTGCTTCCCCATTGCCTTTCTTTATGGTCTCACACTTGTCTCCCAGAAGGACTCTAAAACCACAATAATCAACAGATTATTATTATTATTATCCCATTAGCTCCCCTGGGGAGGAAGGGAGAGCCTCTGCAAAGGCTATTTTCAGTCTGTTTTACATGGAAGCCACTTAGATGCCTAGACAGCAATATTTCTCCAACCCTTTTCATCATGAAAGGACCCAAGGGAAGCAGAGGATTTTCTGCCATGTGCGTGGCCCTGTGATGCAGAGCTCCTTCTGGAGAGCTGTGTGGCAGGGACATTGCATGCTAGCTTAGACTGGAGCTAAGGATCTGCCTACAGCTCCCCCTTCTCTCTCCACTTACCTTCAGTATCTTCTTCAGCAAAATGTAGTATTGCTATTTCTGACATGCTAATGAAGTACAGTGATATTTAGATAAATGTACATGCAGTAGAAAAGGATAGGCTGTTCTGCAGCACTTTTAAAACCCCCAGGCACCTGCATGATCCCAACGTCTTGATGGTGGGATATATACTAAATCCTGTTGCATAGGAACAGGTGTCTCTTGGTTTGCTCTACGTGGGCAGCAGACCCCAGTTGCCTTTCTGATGCCTTGAACCTTGGCATGTAAACCAGGACTCAGCGAGTGGGACAGTAGGTCCAAGGAAGGAACCCTGGTCTTGGAGCATCCACTTCTGCTAAGCCTTGTTTCTCTGTAGCTTCAGGCACAAATTACCTTCAGGCAGTAACGTGAGTGACCCTGTTTTTTGTGTTTCAGGCACAGCTCCCAACTCTCCAAGCAGCTTGCCTGAGTCACCCATCTCCCCATCTGTCTCAGGGCCCTGGGTAGATGAATGCACCATCTGCTATGAGAACATGGTAGACACAGTCATTTACTCCTGTGGACACATGTGTCTCTGCTATTCATGTGGGCTGAAGCTCAAGAAAATGGCCAATGCTTGCTGCCCCATTTGCAGACGGGCCATCAAAGATATCATCAAAACATACCGCAGCACTTAGAGCAGCAGCAGATGCCGTGGTGGGGACTGGGCAGGTGGGGAGGAGGCTGTGAAACAACAAGGTCTTGGTCTCTATTCATCACCCAGGAGATTCAAAAACCATCACCCACCACACCCTGATCCCCTCTTCCATGGACAAGAGATGAGACAAGCTTAGATGCTCCTCTTCTACCCTTCAAGCAAGGCCTACAGCTGAACTCCAGTTGCGATGGACTATTCTCCCTTGTGGATTTTAAACTTTATCTCTAAAAAAGCCAGCTGGTGCAATCATCCCTTTTCTACACCATGCACAGCACAGGGGAGTCTCCACTGTTTAGCAGAGACAGCATGTGGTAAAAGGTTCAGTGCTACACATCTTCTGGAGGCACCCTGCGTGCAGAGAGAAGAGAAGAAACAAGCAGAAGAGAAGAAAGAAGCAACATGTTTCTGTGTACAACCAGTCTGACCATAGGAGGCCCATTAGAAAGGATGGAGCAAGGCAAGCTTTGACCCAGTGAGATGCAGTGAGCACACTCACAGCAGAAGGCTGGGGCCAGTGCAGAAAAGAACCCAAGATTTGTGAAGCAAAACCCACCCAATGTCCATAGACAGAAGAGCAGCCCCATGACAGCTCCCTGAGGGCTGTCCTCCACTCCTCCCTTGTCATTCCCTGACAGAGGCATTCATGGTGGGTTTGGCAACCCAACAATGGCAACAGCCTTGCTTCCTCCCAGCAGCATCCAGCCACCTCCTGTCACCATTCCGTTGCATGACAAGTGGCTCTCAACCTCCCCCCCCAATCTGTGTGTGGTATCCATGCAGCATAAAGGATTCAGCAGCATCTCTGCTCCCATGGGCCTGTGGGAGAGGGAGACGTATCTCTCTCACCTTTCTCCCACTACCATCCAGACAGCACTTGTGAGGAAAAACCCCAACCTCACCAGGGAAGAATGTATAAACCCACATGTCTGTGGGTTTACTGGTAACTTTATCACTGTGCTTTACGACAAAACCAGCCAGGTGGTACTCAGCCCTTCACAGCCACACAGTCAGGACATGGCTGTCCTTAGCATTAGGAAAAAAAGAATGAAAAAAAAAATAACTTGAGGTGTTTGCTTTGGTTTAAAACAAATCCCCTTCCCTCTTGCTTCAGTCTGGACCTCCTGTCCCCAGCAGGGACAATGGCAGCCCCGGTGGTTTCTGTGTAAACAACTCCTGCTCTGCCATGGCTGTGGGCCTGACTCACCTGGGCTAGGTGACTTGGCAGCAGTAAGAGCTGCCTGTCTCCCCTCCCAACCCATCCTGGTGCCTTCCAGGGCTGCAGGGGAGGGAGAGACTGTCTGGGTCCTGAGGGGTGGTCAGGGCTGGGGCACCATAGTAGTGGAGTTTGCTCCACCATGTTGCCCATCTGGCCAGACCAGGGAAGGCCATGGAGTTGTACCCTTCCTGCTGAGCTTTTCCTTGCACCCCAGGATATAGCCATTGATGGGACAGGGGGGAACAGCACAGTGTAGGGATAACAGCATCTAATGTACACAGTCACTTGCTGCAGGGGACATCATGTCCCACCTGGCATCAGGTGAGTGAAAGAACAGTGTCAGAGGCTGCTCCTAAAAACACTTGGAAAATATATCCTCCCTCTGTCTTCTCAAGGAGATGAAAAAGAGACTACTCACTGGGGAGGACATTTTAGAGCCTTTCTCTGAAGGTGCCACCATCACTGCAGCCCTACCACGGGGGTCTGCAGCTGCCTCCAGCCCGCCCAGTGGGCAGTACTAACTTGAATGCTGATACTCTGGGTTACAGGGATTTATGATATTTCTTTGTATACCTCTGATGTACAACCCTAACCCAGCCCTGTCCCCTGGGCCAACTGTCGACAGCTCCAGAGCATCATGGCTCCTGTGCCCAGTTGCCCTCAATTGAGGGGCAAGAGGTGGCCAGTTGGCACAAGTCTGGGGGGAGTCAGAGCAGCCATTCCAGGAGCACGGCTGGTCTGCAGGCAGGCAGCCAGTCTCCAGCTTGCCCTGGGACAGAGCTGTGGCTGGTACACACAGGAAGCCTGTTTCAGTAGTTATACAAACTCCAGTGCAAGGATTTCAGAAAGGAGGAACCCAAGCAGTAAGATGTTGATGAAATAGTGGATGTGGGGAAAATGTGCAATAAGCAGCCTCCCGAGCCTTCACCACACCAGTGGGACCAGTTCCCCTCTGTGCAGGGAAAGCCAAGGGGTAAATTTTATTTTTCAAGAAAGCCCACCCATGAGTACCAGTGCAGTGGTGTGAATTCCCTTTTCACCTTTTGAACTGAAAGTGTTTTAATATATTAACTGTGTTTGTTTTACTGTGGACCAAACTCTAGGAGTTAGCAGAAGCTGAAAGCTCCCCCATCATCCAAGCTCAAAAATTGAAGTCCTGCTCCCCCATCAGCTGGCCTCCAGCTATAGTAGGGAGGAGAACCAAGGCTCTCTCCAGAGAGAAAAAAAAACCAGCAAAACCAGTAAAAGTAACAACAATCCTAATCTTTTGTTTTGTTTGACTGGTGTAGGTTCCCATGTACCCTCCGTGTTCTTGTGTCATTTGCATTTCATCGCTTTACTTTAAGATGTTTTGTGTTCTGTTTAAAGAGAAGAATAACTCATTGTGAAAAATTGGATAACTGTGATCGTGAATAAAGTTGATTTAGATATCCTGCAGCAGCATGGGTGAATGAGTACTTACCACTTCCATAAGCACTGCAGAACACAACAGGCGGCGCAGTGAGAGGCTGAGGTAAGAGCAAAGGTGGCATGGGAAGCTCTTCTTTAGGGCAAGCTGAGTGGAGAGATCTCAGGCTTTCCTTTAGTGCTTGAGGATGAGGGCATTGGGAGATAGATAATGAGTATCCCCTTCACGGACACCATACAAATGTAAGGAATAAAGGAAGCTGCAGAAGTAAAAACAAGGGCTAACAGCATTCCTGAAGGCTTAAGCCCCATGCTCCTGAACCTCTTCACACCCTCACTAGAGAGAAGCCACAACTTCTCTACTCCCATTGCCTTGTTTACAGTGTCTCCCGAGTCCTGTAACAGAAAAAAAAAAAAAAGCCCTCCACCAACACAAGAAAAAGCATGCTGTGAGGGAACCCAGGACATGCTCAGCCTAGTAGGGGCCAGGTGAGGTGGTTGAAGATGAGGCAGAGCAGTGGTATCCCAGCCCTGAACTGAGCAATATGTTGAGAAGGCCCACTGACAATCTGTGGTCTGGCCAAGGGAGATGCTGAGGTAAGATGCAGGTGTTTCCTGAGCATGTAGCAAGGGACACAAGGACCCAAAAGGAATTTGGATTCTCCAAAGGTGATGCCAGTTCCCTCAAAACCCAATAGCTGCTCTTCTGCAGGTATCTGCTCAGCACACCTACAACACAGCCGTGTGATACTTTTCTCCTCATCCTTCTGTTTAACTATTCAACAGATGAGAGACTAGCTGGATCACTCTCTTGTCAGATGACATATTTTAGCTGGCATCTTCTCTCTCAATGTGGGTCCTCCATCTGCCAAGGGACACAGACATCCCAGGAGAGGTGTCCTCAGCCTCTCCAGTTGAAACCATTCTGCTCTAACAGTTCCCCAGTGGCCTAAAATATTCCACGCTGGGTAAAGAAAAACCACTTCTACAACCCAGCTTTGTCCAACACCAGCCTGAGGAGATCCCAGCTGCAAGCCTGCACACGCGTGTGCTGCCCTCCAAGAGCTCTTCCCAGCTCCTCTTTCCCGGGGACAGGAGGACCTCTAGTGGGTCTGGAAAGCCTCCCCATCTCCTCAAGAGCAAGGGACAGAGTTGCATAACACAGATTGCCCCTAGAGACTGGACACTGACTTGCCAGACGTGCCACATGTGCCCAAGCACGGCCAGAGATTGGGACAAGTGAAGCGCTCAAATCTTCCCCTCCTCTGGCATCAGCAAAGACCACAGCAGGTCCCTCGGGTTTCTCCTCTGACAGCCTCAGTCTGTGCATTCTCACCTGAGGCTGCCATGTGCAACAGCCCCGGTGAGCTCTGCATCCTCATCTGAGCATCGCTGGAGTCACCCTGCCCTGATCTCCCTCCCCAGACCATCACCTCACCAAATCCAAACCAGAGCTGCAATTTCACTGTTGCTCCCAAACTATTCTCCGCTAGGACCAACTATGGTGCAGCACTGACCTTCCCCGGCTATAGGGAATCCCCCCCTCCCGCTGCTTCAGCCAGGGCCATCCCTGCGGTGTCCGGCTGCTCCAAGCCCTCGGTGGGGCGAGGAGGTGGAAGAAGATGATGGAGGATGCTCTGAAACGGTCCAGGAGCTGCAGTGCTGGTTCAGCATCGCCACCTGGTGCTCAGTGCCCGGCCCGGCACAACAGCTCTTCTGAGCTCGATTTACTCCTTTGCACAAACACTACAAATACACATAAGCAGGACCAGAAAAATTTAGTCTCGAGTGCAGCACAACTCTGGTAGTGGCTCAGAGAAAAACGGGCAAGAGGGGAGCAATTAACAGTGAGTTACAGTGCACAAGGAGATACATTAGTGGATGGTGATTGCCCAGAAAAACCCTTTCAACCCCCAAGCTGGCTGGCTCACTTGACACAAGGGGAAGAGAGGGCACAGTTCCCAGGCACACTTACCACTAGGTTTGTGCCTTAAAATGCCCAACTTGACGTCAGATCCAATTCCTGGCATCCTTCAGAGAACTGGGGTGCCCGAACAGGACTCCTGGTGCACCATCCACCTACATGCCAGCATGGAGAAACATCTCCTATCGTGAAGTTGGGAACTGAAGTGCTAGAAAACCACCTTGTTTCCTCTCTACCGTTACACTGCTTGTTATAATCTCCTCCTTCATTATATGCCCTAATCCACTGCCTTTGGCATCCCCAAGAGACATCCTGCATAAGGAGAGGGGCTCCATTACTAGAAACTTCAGTTTTACCTGTCTGTTGCTTCGTACAGCAAAGAACTTCTCGTTGAGCTATTTGGGCCTCCAACCTTCAAAGCTGGGTAAGAGGAGTCAGCAGTGTCCAGCAACCTTTCAGGATCAGACCTTAATATCCCATGTTTGAGCACTCCCTGCTCTGCAGCCTGCACACAGGGGTAAGGGCTCATCCCACCTTACAGAGAGACCTGTTTATCACAGAACCAAAGGACCACTTTTGTAAAAGTATGCTTTTCTTCTTATTTTGGATCTGATGCCACGTCCTCCTCCAAAAAAGCATCCTGACTGGGTACTGTAAACCTTACAAACATGCTCAACACAGACAAAAGTCCTTCATATGTGAGGGCTGAGGTGACTAGTCCATAAACTTTGTGGAATAGAAAAGAGACAAAAATACAGCATACAGTAACATCTCATGGGCTGTGAACAAGACAACCTCCCTTATCTGTTTAGCCTAAGCTGAAATTTGCAATTACATGAGAACACAAGTTGTAAGTTATTCTGGGAAAGATAATTTCCAGAGTTTGACAAACACAACTGAAATCAAAACAGACGAAAAAATTAGGAAAAAAAACCCCTCAACAAAACAAACCAACTGGATCACAATTAAAAAGGTCAAAAATTTATTTTTCCTTAGGGTGTAAGAGGTGATGTAAACAAAATAGCAACAAACAAACAAATCACAAGTAAATTCTTACCGTCTGCAAGCATTTGAAGATAGAGTACCCTTTTCCCACCTCCCCCTGAACACTGCAAGCCTGCTCAAATGTTAACAGGCAACAATCCTGGACCCTGAAGACCCAGTGAGTTTTGCCATGTCCCAAACTGGGACTAAATTTCTCGTGTAAGAAGGACACTGCATCTGTTTTATCAAACAGTTAAAAAAAAAAAAAGTCCAACAAAATATAAATATTACAGACAAAGATTAGATTTAGCACCACCTTTGGTCCAAGCAATTAATGAACTGGGAGATGACACGTATAGTTTGTTTAGCAAGTCCTTCCTCTGCCTGAGTCTTTGAAAACATTAGAGGTTCACATTGCAAGAACTTGTAATAGCTCTGAGAAAACAGTCCTCGAACTCTGGCAGTCCCTCACAACCTCCCAAGGTCCTGTGCACACGGAGAGGGAGCATCCTGGCTGGGCAGCAGCACACGGCACCAGCAAACATCACTCAGAGTGCTTGGCAGAGCCCTGTGGGACATGGCAAACCCTGTGCCAAGGGTCTGATCCTGCTTTGGCCCAGCAGAGCTCTGACTTCAGGCATGGATGGGAAACAGGAAGGGCAGTGACACTGTGCATGCTGAATTTTCCTTTCTACTAACATTTGCCACCCTCCACCACCTGGCAGACTGCAGCACCTGTGTGCTGCCAGGGTGTGTGATGGCAGATGCCTGGAAGGAGCTGAAATTGCCACAGTGCAAGTTATTTCAGCATATCTGAAAGATGCAAATCAGGAGTTCTTTTATCAAGTGTAGTTTGCGCCCAGGCCTTTTTAGGCTCATCTTTTCCGATATGCACATGCCCATCACAGATACATGGTTATGAGTTTTTGCAAAGAGGTGTCACCGACCAACTGCTGTGTCATGGCATTAGTGCAGGCCAAGATAGACTCACAAGGATTTGTGACAATCCTAGGAGAAAAATTAAGTTCATAAAGCACCTAGCAGTATTATATGTTTATTGCAACTCTCTCTTCTACCAGTGCCCAGAACTCAAATTGTCTTTTCCTTTCCTGCAGGAGTTTTTGAGCAGTCTTAATTAACCATTATTAAATGCTGTTCAATTCCAAGATAGCACCTGTTCTAATAAATGCCTAAAGAGAAATGCTGAGATATACTTTTAGGCACAGTAATCTGAACTTTTTGCTCTGCATCTTCACATGCTCAATTGTCCAAGACAATTGGTGTTTTTCATTCCCTGCTGAGAGACCCATACAGAGTTTTCACCTTTACAGACACAGACATGATTAAAATTCCCCAAACATTTTTTTACTTCACTGCTTCAGAACATGATGCTCTAGAGAAAAATCCCAAATGTCAATTGCTTTACATTGTTCTGCAGTTCCCCGAGCAAGCACTTGGACATGGCACAGAGGGCAGCTCCCTATGTGTGCACTCCCTCTCCCAGCACCAACACCCTGACCCGGCCACTCATGTCTGTGACATGAGCAGACACAGCTGGTCCTACAACATAACCACGAGGACACCTCTGAAACCAGTTCTAGACTGGGCACTACAGTCAAGTCTACAAATCTGAATTAAGGGCGAGATAATGCTTTTCACAACTGTTTCTCCCCACTGCTGTCATATCCAGAGCAAATGAGATCATTGTGCTATGCTGATTTCATTAATTCTTGCAAGGACAGAGACACATTACTATTGTCCCAGTCACAGAAACAGGCTCCAGTACCATATGTATCAGCTAAATTCTCACAGGTCCCCAGATGATTCGTGCTAAAACCAGGACACTTCTATAGGGTCACTTGGCAAAAAGGACAGTTGTTTTCCCTACCGATAATGCATCTTTTGTGTCCCATAGAAAAGTTGCTCATCTTTTTAACTCTCTAATTTGCATCAAATCTACCACGTTTACATAGAGACTTAGGGACTGGTCACAAAAGGATCTTCTGTTTTGTGCCAGTTCAGACAGATCAGGGCATCTAATCTCTCATTAACAACAACTCTTAACAGTATAATTTACCATTGATGGCAAGTGCAAAAAGTGTAATTTTCCTGAATTTCCCAGTTTTACTGGGATGACTGAGAAAGGCAAAATTTTTTAATCATGCATGTGCTTTCCTTTCCTAGGAAAGCCTCTCAGAGACTCAAGCACATCTGGACCCTCGCAGGAGCTGTTCATTGTACAAACAGTTTTATACAACTGGTCACCATCTCAAGTTCATTAAACAAAAATTGGACAATGCATGAGACTCCAGTAACTATTTCTGTCTCTAGCTCACATTTGTTATAGGACACACTGTGAATGTGAAAATACCTGCCAGCTCTCTAAGAATTAATTCATGACCAAAATCTCCAACATCTACGTGATGAACAGTATTTGCTCCAATACGTTCAGTGGAGCTGGATCAAAGGCCACAAGAAAATATGGACCAAAGCTATAACCACAAAAAAGGGTTTCCTGGACTAATTTTCTTCCTCTCTCGGCTTAACTTGCAACCCTAAACAAACTAAATGGACTTCTGCCCACAAACTCTCTTAAAAAGAAAAAAAAAGCTCTCAGCTATTCCTTCTCACATTTACTGCAACAGAAACCACATCAACCTCTAGACCTTTTCCCAAGCAGAACAGACAAAATGGTTCCAATATTAAAAAGAAAACAAACACAAAAAAAAAGACAAAATAAGTGTCCCCAACTTGACTACACACACACTAAGACCAGCCACACATTCCTCTATCTCTGGTCACCAACATACTCTCCCAAGATCCTACCAGGTACATTCCAGGTACATTCCCACCACCTAACCACTAAAAGATGGAGCATTACACCAACACAGAAATGACAACAGCATCTAGTATTCAAGATAACGTCAAGAACATCAACCACCCACTACAAAACTTCACTTACATCAGGCCTGGATCCATATTTTTTTCCTTTCTTTTTGGTCAACTGCAAATTTGGGAGAGCAAACCCTGTAGGAGTTTCCAGTCCAGACATTTGCAATTGCTCTGATACAGGAGAACAACTCCACAGATAATTTGGGCTGCTTAACAGCTTTTGAAACAGCTACAGATGTACACAGCCAGCTGAGCTGCTTTCAACACCCACCTAGAGTTATCTGCGTCTGAACTTTAGCCTAAGCAGCAATCAATCAAACTGCTGGCAGGACTTCTCCTGACATGAAATTTGATACTGAGCCTTAACTGAGGAGGCTCATCAGCATGGTTCTCCCCAAACATTGCTAGCAGAGTAACGAGGCCTGCTGTCTGCAATTAAATCTGCAATAAGGAACGGCACTGATGTCATGCCCAAGTTAGCCAGACAGCAAAAATGCAGTTACTCTGTACACTAGTGACCCCACAATAGTCACTTTGGACCCTCAGTACAAAAAAGTCATTGTAATGCTACACACACTTTGCCTTTGCAATATTGCAGGTTTGAACTCATCACGAGTAATGAGCAAGTCTTTTCAGCAAGACTATTCATCATGATGCAAAAACATTCCTCCTAGAGACTGGAAACAATTATAACTTCCTTCCCCCCTCCGAAAAACCAGGACAGGAAATAGTTAAGTCAGCTATTCACTGAAATACTACATTTTTTTAAAAGTTTATTTTTATTTTCTTTTTTATTTGTTCCAGTTTACTAATTGCTACAGGCTAAGCTTCAGTGACTGCACTATTCTCTTCTGTCCTACTTCTCGGGGACAGAAACAAACTGGATCCAAACCGAATCCAGAGTCAGAACAGAATTTGACGTCCTCACACTGTAAACCCCAAGGGTGATGATGGGATTTTGTTTATTTATTACTGCTCCCCTGGTGACGCAGAAGCAGTTCAAGAACAAGCTCTCAAACCACAAAAGAACTGTTTGCACAGAGAAAGCTGCCATGTTGCTTACCTTTCAGTCATCAAATATGGAGTCAATAATGGTTTTGATGGGGAATATCTGGAGAAGCCAGAAATTTATCTAAATATTAAATGCTATATTCTAAAAATTCTCTTACAGTGCCAAGTGATTCTCCCTCCCATCTGTTTTTCTCCTTCACTGAACAGGGACCAAGAAAGACAGGTACCATTGTAACCAAATAACATTGAGTATCAGGGAAAGGTCACTAAATCCAATGTTTTTCCAGAAGCACCACTAGCACAGGGTTGTTTCACAGACAGCCAATGTGGACAAATGTAAAAGAGTCACTTTTGCCCACTACGCCTGCTGAACACCAGTGTATGCAAACTCCCAGACACACAAACTGCCTCAACTACAACAAACATGTAACCCATGTTTGTCTTCCTTTGGTGGATCAGTGGCTTCAGGACACAGATTGTCATAGCATATTACGGACTGAAAAAAACTCAACATTTCTCAATAATGAAAAATACTAACACAGAGCAGTGATGTATTTAAACCATCTATACAGAGAAAGCACCTGCAGTGTCAGACCAAATTATTTATGGCCTTATTAGAAACATCTTTTTCCTCATATTTTATCTATCTCTCCCCTGGCTATATAGTTACCTTTAATTTTTTTTTAATTTCTTTCCAAATTACTAATATAATTCCCATAATTTTCATTCAGTAACAAACAGGAGTCTCAACTCAGGACAGTAGTGGCTTATGCTGACAAGAACAGGTCTGTAAAATGCCAGTGTGAAGCTTTAAACCAAATTTATTTATAAAAAAACCAAACACAAAATAAAAACAAAATTGCACTCTCCAACTAAAAATCAATGCTACCTTGATGCAAGAACAAATGAAGAACATTGTTGATGGGACCAGCCCAGCCCTGACAATATAAAATGGGAGAAACTAATTTGTTCTGCCTATGTCGGTCACGGCCGCACGCAGTGCGGCGCAGCTTTTGCTCCAGGAATTGCTGCAGAGTGCCTGACGTGAGGGCACCCAAGAAGAAAGATCTCCTCGTTCCATTCTTGGCAATGCATGCACACCCCACAAAACTGACACCCCAAAGTAGAGTTATGGGTGACTTTTTACAGACATCTGTGCTTTGCTCCAAGTTGGGTCTAAGATGGAGGAGGAAAAGCAGCAACAGCAACCTACATCGCAACCCCAAGTGAGCTGACTGGGGGCTTCTGGATCCAGCCTTACATACAGTACTTTATTTGAAAATTACAGACACACAACAGACACGACTACTGAGCAGCACAGAGGGAGAAAAACAGAGACACGAGCACTGGGGCAGCACTAGCAGAGGCCATCAGACAGTTCAAGTGTGCAGACACATTCCCCATGCATCATTGCATTGGTGGTCCCTGCTTCCAGCAAGCAACTAAAAGCAAACAAAAATAAAATAAATTAGACAAACAAATGCTCTCAGCCCACCATATTGGTACTGTGGGCAGCTATCAAACACTGCACTGGTACACAGCACTTCCATATGTAGCTAAAGTAGCATCTGAAGCTGACAGAGAAGGAGCCACTGGTGACGGGAAACCACCAGCAAATAGCAGCAAATCTTCAGCTGGTTTTAAAAAGCTGCAAGATCTGCAGCACAGTGGAGCCATGGCAGGGCAGCACCAAGGCTCAGCAGTCCTGTGCACCCTTCAGAGGTGTAGGAACAGAGTGCACAGAGCTTGCTTTTGCTGAGAACGGTCCATGCTGAGCACCCACAAGGGTCTTCTGTCAGTGTAACTCTACTGATGCTTATTGGCTTCTTGTCAGTTTAGACAAGAGCACGTGAAAGAATTAAGTTGGCTCCTCAAAACCAGATTACTAATTTGTAAAGTATTAGAGGTTTTCCAAAATCACGTGATTGATACTATTTCAGTACAGCTGCAGAATTCCATTTTTCTGTTTGAATGCAAATGTCTCTGGTAATACTAATGTTTTTTTGACAAACTTAAGAACAGCAGGACAAAAATTAAGCAGAAAGCTGAGGTACACTCCCTCTCCAGAGACATGAACTAGAGCCACAGGAGATGTACTTCCCAGAGCTCAGAGAATCAAGAGCTCTGACTTTCACATTTCTCTTGCACCTTACAAAAACAGTCCAGTTTTTCAAAGGTAGTAGATTTTGCTGCTACCTGGCAAGTCACATTATTTTTGACAGATGGAAGTTCTCCTTCCATTCAAATAGAATTTAAGACAAAACCTCTTTTGAAGAGCAAAGTTGCTGCCCAACTTTATTTAGGACCTGAGAGATCCACCTTTCCAAGATAAGAAATAGGAAATCAATATCCAAATCATCTGTGAAATTCTGCAGGTGAGAATTAACTCAGATAAAATGGGGACTTTTTCTTCTTAGGTTAACAATAAGGAAAGGAAAGAAATAAGAACCTATAAAAATATTTCCATAGCTCCTGCAATAAATACAAGTAACAATACAGTATCAAAATTTGGGACTGCACCAGCAGAATTACTTTCCCTTTTAAAGTTATCATCAATTCTGAAGTGCAACAGAGGACATAACCAGCAGACACATACCAGAAGACAGTATCATGCATGGATGACATACAGAGTGTTTCAAGCATAGCTCAGAAGTCCTATTGATAACGATGTTAATGCACATTCTATACATAATCCTGGCAACATGCTGCATAATCCTTATCCTTTCACTAACAGGTGATACTTTTTTGTGAAAAGCAGCCATTCCCAATCCAAACCACCCCAACTGTCAGTCTCTGCCTACCCAAGGGTACTGTTTTCATCCAGCAGCCCCTTCCCCTGCAGCTTGCCTTCCTCTAAGAGTGCATGAATAGAGAATTGCAAACATTTCACACTGCACGTTCCACTCCAAGTCCTGGATGAGGGGCCTGTTTATTCTATGAATATTGCACTTATCCACTCATTGGATTTGCTTTTTCTCAAGAATGCAGAGTATTTGGGAAAAAATAGAAAAAATAGTAGGATACAACACAGGAAAATATGAGTTATTAACAAGCTAGCTATGAAGATCTAAAATTAAATAGTACTAGTTCTATTCTGTTAATACTAGTAATATGAAAATAATGAATGCTTTATCAAATTCCCTTGTTTTTCATATAAGATAAAAGCAGTAACTTTCTTTTTAACTGAGGAAAGCAATGAATATATATTACAATAAAATATGATTCATTAAGATCTGAAAGTGATGAAAACAATTATATAATGCCTTCGTCAAACTTTATAGCATCACAATGGAAGGAGTCTTAGGGGTGTGCATCCACAAGGGCCAAGTCCATTTCTTAACTATATCCATGCAGATGTGAAATTTCATTTCGAAGAGTCTACCCACAAGGCAATTTCAATCTTTCATTGTTGTGTATTTGCTATTATTGTGTACATTGATTTAAAAATTTCCTGCCAACATACATGTAAAATATCCCGACACATGCCCATCATATCTTTTATCTTGAAAAGTTTGGCTTGCAAAGGACTGGTACATATGACTACACTCACCCATTGCACGGTGCAATAGCTAAAACAACGAACGGGAATTGCCTCCCGCAGGGAAGGACTCCTAACAAAAACACATGACTTTTGCTGTTATGAGAAAGTGTTTGAAAGGGAAGACAAGGGAATTAGCAATTAAACTTTTCAGGCATTATATAAACCTCAATAACGAACTCAGAAGTGCTCATTATTATTAAAGTTGCAGTATACAGCAAGACACAATTTTCACATTCTTTAATTTTGTTCTCTGGCATTGGAGTTTGGAATTTCTGCTGGTCCAAATTCGAGATTCTTTGGAAAGCACGGAGAGTGAGTGAGATCAAGACGGCGACAGCAGCCGCCTCTCCCCCCAGAGGAGGGCCCCCTTCAGCTGCAAATGGCTTTTTGCTCAAGCTCTGCAGAGTGCTTCCTCTTAATAATCTGGTTCAGGAATAAACCAGAAAGAGAAATTTAAACAGTACTATTGATTTCTGCATTGAGTGTTCACCGAGGTGTACATTACATTTAAATATTGCTCTTGATCCAGTGTCAGTTCTGACAAATTTAGTAAATAAAAGGCGACATTTTTAGAAAAGAGCTAAAACAATTCCAGCACTACACCGTCCTCTAAGCACCCTGTCAGATTTTCCTGCCCTGCAGTCAGCTTTTCTGATGTAGCTTAAGGCTTTTCCCTTTGTTTCACAGCTAACAGTGTGAAGGGCTTGCTATTTCGGGTATCAATAGAGCTGACCAATAGTAGCTGCTCACCAATGGAAAAAGTAATTATTTTCCTGATATCTCTCATTTGAAAGAACCAAAAAAAAGAGATCAGTGAGAGATGCTATGACAATGGTAAGGTGGGAGGGGGAAAAACTGCACTGGGGGGGGTATTTGCTTTAAAAGTGCCCTTTTAAGCACAAGCAGCCAAACAGTTACCAGGTAAAGGGAAGCCCAAACTGAAGCTTTCCCACCAGGCTGGAAGCCAGCTTGCCAGGCTGTGGCCCACATTCATTTCTAGCATCGAGTAGGTCATCTGCAACCCATCATTTTTGCTGGCACAGGTGAGGGCAGAGGGAGGCCATGAGTGTGGCTTTGCAGCCCATCTACAGGCCCTGGCCCCTGCTCAGGGGGCCATGAAGCCTTTGAGATGGGACAGAGAACCAGCTGAGCCACAGGCACTGAGCTGCTGCTTGAAAGAACCCTGGCAGTACTGCAGGCAACCTCACCCTGTGTCACCCTACACTGCTTGGAGCTCTGCAAACCACCTCCCTGCCAAAAGCCAGAGCCGGAGAAGGGAGGCAGCAGGGTGGAACAGGAGCTGTGGGACAGACTGATGTCTGTTACAGAGCTGTCACAGGCAGATCCTGAAGCCCTCAAACCTGAGCCCATGGCAAACTTGCATGCTCTGGGGACCAGCCTCATGCAAGGTACACAGCAGCCAGGCACTGGAACTGTCTGCCAAAACCAGCTTTGCCTCCCCAAACCCTGCAACGACTCCTGCAGTTCAGAGATGCCTTGGCTGGGCTTTGTTGGATGCAGATGAAAATATTTATAGTAGTCCAGGCTCTCCCATCTGTGTGTTGCTCTCCTCTCCCTGGTAGGGACTCATGTCATGCCACACTATACTCAGAGAATTCAGTGGCTCAATGCAGAAGATCTGGGAGCTGTGCTTTACATCCCCCCAAAGAGAAGACCTTGTGGGAATGTCTTTAAACAAAACTTTAGAATATTTTAAATAATAAGTTAATTCTTAATAAATACGTGCTTCAAGAAAATGATAATTATATACTGCACCTTTAAATAATGCACTTAGTTCTCTGCATTGGCTTCCATTTCAGTTTCTTTTATTGTTAAAGTGCATTAATTCAAAATAATGAACCACTTCCGCATCATTATTGTTAAAATAATCATAACATGAATACGAATCACTAAGTCACTACTATTAGTACTGCAATCTAGCAGATAACTCTATGTATTGCTCTATTTAATACTGTCCAGCAGAAGAATATAATACTTCTATTATAATCTCACAACAGCTCCAGCAGTCTTTTATGGCTGCTGCCATGCTAGTACAATTAAAAATAGAGAGAAGTATGAGAGACAGGGCCACAATGTCTCAGATACACATCCAGTGAGATGTACCTAACTGGATATATGATTATGTATTATATGGTAAGACATTAAGGTACAAAGAGAACCCTGCACACTGTGATATGAGCTGTTGTGCAGTTACACCTCCTCCTCCTGCCACCACAATTTAAAGGGATCCCAAACAAACAGCCTCCCCTCCCCACTTGGATGCAGAGAGCTGCTCAAACCACAGCACTGTTTGTAGCCAGTTGTGGCACCTGGATGTTTCAGCTACCAAAATGACACCAGTAACATTAGGTGTAGGCAACTCTCAGTGTTACCATGGAAATTAATAAAACTCCCAAACAACACCAAAAAAAGAAAAAGAAAAAAGACAAGAAAAACATATAAATTGCCTAATTTTTTTTTTTTGGCAGTGAAACATCCCCAATAACATATGATATTGTTTGCTATTTTACTCAGCCCCTTGATCCCAGCTATTTTGAAGTCTTTATAACCTTTCACTTCTGAGTCAAATCAGTATGAAACTCTGGTGGAAAAAAGCGCATGTAATTCTTTGTGTAAACCAGTAGTGAAATGGTCTGCCCCTCCCCCTTAAAAGAGATTTACAATGCTGCCTATTATTTAAAGGAATGAGATATTGATCTCGAGTGATTAACAAGGCTATTAAAAAAAAAAAGCACGACTTCCTTAAGTACAGTAGGGATTTAGTCAATTATGTGTACAGTATAAGGCTACCTTAAAAATAACTCCATATTCCTAGCTTTTTCCAAGGGATACCCCTTCCATTTCCCACACTGGTATGCCATGTTTCAAAGCATGAGTTAAGTAAGGCAAACAGAACTGGAACTAGAGAAGGCAGCTTCCTGATTAGATGCGTTGTAGATCTAATTGCTTTGATATTAAATCTCTGAGACTAAGAAGCCCAGGCATACTTTCCAGTACAAATGTACTTTTTGGATTCAAGTGGGAACAGAAACACATACTTGGCTCCTACTTCAGTTTTAAGTCTCTTCTAGTAAAACCAGAAACACACACACACAAAGAAAATAAAGTAAACCCAGAATGCACAGAAAAGACAAAAACAAAACACAAAAACAATTCCCCAAAAATATACAAATTAAGGATGTGCAGACTGAGTTTGATGGCTTTTTTTTTTTCCACTCATTGTAAACACTGATGTTGCAGAAGGTTACAGGTATTTTTCACTAATACCTTGGTGGGCCCTGCCAGCAGTCAGCACCTTTGGATTTGAATCAGAGGGCAAAACAAGAATTAACACATTTGACAGTTTTGTCTTTAGTGTCTTGTACATTTTGATATTCTAACAAGTTTTGAGTAACCCAACTCTGGGAAGAGAATCAACCAGTATCACCTGGCAGGAGTCAGGCATAGAACTAATCATGGAGCCTACAAGGTAATCAATGTGCTTAAGTATGGGGTTTGTAGGTTTCTTTTTATAAGCACCAGTAGGCATCACTGCCTTAGAACACCTGAAATCCCAACGGCTAGAACAAGACAGAATGAAAGGAAACAAAAAGCCCCCAACACACACCACTTCATTGCCTTTTCCAGTGACTTAGCAGTAACAACACTGAAGTCAGAGACCAAATTTCTCCACGATGAAAAGGCTCCAACTCTGGACCTACCAACTGTTGAGTATAGTTAAAAAAAAAAAAAAAGTGAGCATCTCCAAAGAATTAGAGTCCCTCCGCGTTTCAGAAACTTTCATTTGCTTCTCACCGTAAGTTGTGGAAAAGCATTCAAAATTCTTGGGTATTCCACATATGGACAAGAATGAGGAGAAAGGGAGCCAAGATTGTAAAACAGAGTTTGGCACAGAACTCCCCAAGTAGATACATGTGTATTTCTCTCTCACAAAAGGCACACATTTGGTTTCCTATCAATTATGGAAAGGATGGGATGTCATACCCTGTTACACATACAAGATTATTAACAACGTCACAAAAAGGCATTTGACTATGCTGCATCTTCCTTGTAGTTGCTTACAACATGTAAACCCCACAAACCTCTCCAGAACATGGCAGATTTGTCCTCAGTATAGACTCCTTTGTACAAACTGGAGCACAGGGAAACATCTTTTTGTGTAGCAATTGTTTTTTCCACATGTACACAGCAGGAACAGTATAAATTAGGAAGGTTAAAGATATTTGCAATATTAGTTCTTTTTCTCCAAATAATTTGAGGGCACCCAGCCTTTGAATGGCTTCACACCATTCATGATCTGGCAGTACCACCAGCCATTTGGGTTCCTTTCAAGGACCTCCATGCAGACACCTTCCTGAAACCCTGCAGTCTCCTCATCCCCTTCATAGTCTGCAATGGAAACATAGATGTCCTTGAGATTGTTGTGGATGAACTGGGATTTCTCAATGGGTTTTGGCCTGACTGTTGACACAGGGATTCCATTCCTCTGAGTAGGGAGGTTGGAGGTGGTCTCAGAGCTCTCTGTACCCAACCGCTCAGGCTGCTTTCCCTTTGTG
Organism: Calyptomena viridis; assembly: GCA_013390005.1. Classification (NCBI taxonomy): domain Eukaryota; kingdom Metazoa; phylum Chordata; class Aves; order Passeriformes; family Eurylaimidae; genus Calyptomena; species Calyptomena viridis. The sequence continues at coordinate 540,130 of WEIV01010597.1, read as the reverse complement.
TCACCAGGCTGTGACCACGCATTGCTGAAGGAGGAATTCCGACGGACGGCCCTAAGTTGATCTGTAGCTGTTAAAGACTCATTTCTGCGCAGGGAGCAAGACAGGTTGTTATCCTTCGGTGCTGGAGACACAAACACTGACTGTGGACGGACAGCAAGTTGCCTCACACCATTCCTCATTTTAACTGGCCCTGATGCTTTTGAAAAACCACCAGGAGGTTTGCTTGGGATGGGTGGTGTTGCACGTTTGCTCTGGTTAATGGTGTTCAAAGCCTGAACCCTCTTCTCTATCTTCTCTAAACTGTTTGACTTGTTTTCATTTTTCCTGTTCCTGGCAACTGAGGAATCAGTCTCTGTTGATGAAGTTTCTAGCTGGTTATCAGGAAGAGCCAAATAATGGGAAGGAGCCCAGCCTTCCATGTCTCCGTACTTCAGGTACCACCATCCACTGGCTTGCTTTTCCAGCACTTGCACTTCTACTCCTGCTGGAAAGCAAATTTCAGAATCCTGTACCTTTTGGTATGAGTCAGTGGTCACATAGAAACATCTGGAATCATTTTCTTGCTCAGTTTTGGCTGTATGGCTGGAGCAGAAAATGCCACGGGAAGGAGCTGTGATAAGATCAGCTGAGCTTCTCCTAACAGGGTCGTCTTGGTTCTCAGAAGCTGTGCGTGGGGGGCTCGCAGACTCTTCACTTCTTGAACCTTTAAGTCCACCTCTGAGCTGTCCAGTTGGCCTCAGCTGACGCCTTAAAGTGCTAATATCCATCTTTTCTTGGCTCTGAGAGTCTGCCTTGTTCAGGAAGGGTTTGGGCCTAACAATTGGCTTTGCTCTAATGGAAGGACTCTGCCCTGCCTCCTTCTTCATGCCTGTTCTTGGCATGCTACGTAAGCCAACATCTGAAGCAGATCTTGGTTTTGTCTCCTCGCTCCTGGAATAGTGACATTTTCCAAGATCGGGCTGGACATTTTTGTCTGTCTTGAGCTTCATGAGTGATGACTTAGGAGAGCTGGAACATGGAGAATTTCTTCGGATTAAGGACAGAGAGGAGCTTTTCTGAGAATCAGAATCTCCACTAGATTCCTTATTGGACAAAGCATCTTCCACATAACGCCTGAATCCCTCATTCTCATAGATGGTCTCTTCTTCATGAGCAACTTCTTCTGAAGATTCTCCTACTTTGAACTTTGCTTTCTGAAGTGATGACACAGGTGTGGGCTTGAGGGACTGAAACAGTCGTTTTTCAGGAGTGCCCTCTTCGTGATGACTTTCACTCACTTCACACTCCGAGTCAAAGCCAAAAGCAGGCACATCATACTCAGGTTCTTCGTATTTCAGCTTGTGGGGAGAGTCCTGGGTATCTCCTGAAGAAACTGCTCCAGGAGTTGTTCCTTCTTCAGGGTCTTTTGGTTTACTGGGAGGTGCTGGGGGAGGAACCTTTGGGCGCGTTAAAGTACTGGTTCTTCTGTTTAAATTCGGTTTCTTCCTCTTGTCAATATAAGATGCTGGAGCCCATCCTTCCTTCTCTCCAATCTGCACATACCACCAGCCTCCAGAATTCTTTTCTATAACCTAAGAGGTGACAAGGAACATGTTACTTAGACAAAAACCTCAACCAATTGCTGTAGAAACTAATTCCCTTTCAATCCAGTTCCCTGCAACAGCCAAATATTATAACTTTTCTAGGTACACTGTCAAGGCTCACCTCTGCTTTTTGTCCTCCACGAAAACTTATGCCATCAGAGATACATGACTGGAACTCTGCAATGGTGTAATATTCCACTTCCACGGAGGGTGGCTCTGGTGGCTTGGGTAACTGAAAACCCTATGGCAAATAGGACATTTTGTTCAATCAAACCAAAGAAGCAGTGCACTGAACAGCAGTATGAAAAAAATAATTGTCTTTATTCACTAAAACTCTTCCTTCTTCCTGTGCTACTTCCTAATTATAACTTCTCAGTTCTCTAGAGTGGAAGCTGATGTATTGATATAGGCCACAAGAGAGAAGCCTTTCAACACATGCACTGTTCACACCACCTTCACCAGCTATTAAAACTGTGATAATCTTTACCTGAATAGTAAAACATTTTACTCATGGGCCATAAAGTGTGACCTGCCATTCCACTCACAGTAACAGCAGCCCATTTACACTGAGATTTTGTCCAGGAAGACCCGGCTCTGGATGACTTGCCACAACTGCAGAAAATTGCATTGCAACAGGCCCCTAATAAATTCTGCCTATCATTAAATGCAATCCCAATGAATTATTGCTCTTAATCTGCTGCTGGATTTTTAAACAATCTGAATTAGTCAGTGATATGAGGTAATGAGCTTCTGTTGTAGCAAGAAACAAGGATAATATCATAGACCCCATGAAGAGCTTTGCTCACCTAATGGGCTGGAAGAAGGGAAGGACTTTACTTCAGGATTCAGTTTCTTCCCAAAACAGACCCAGAACCTCTACTCAATCCCAACACAACTTTCATAAAGGCTCTAACAGAAGCAGAACACTGCTATTTACAGCCATTTTGGCAGCATACCAGACTCCTCCAAAAGCTAACTGCCTTTACATTATGCTGTTACATTTTAGAGTTTGCTACAATTATTTTTAAGGTCATAAAAGGGATAAGAGTCCTTTCAAGAATTTCAATATTCAAAGCTTTTCAGTGCACAGGGCTCATCTGCAGGACAACTAGCTAACAGTGAAGCTTCATAGCTTCTACACTTCACTACTTAGGGTTCTACGAAAGAACTGCAGTTGTGTCAGGATCTCTCAACCACAGGTCAGAGCACCCACAGCCAGACACAGGACAGTCAAAGACACATGATCAAAGACAGTCAAAGACAAATGATCCTAAGACACTAATGGAAGAAAGGCAGATTGCATACTGTGCTTTATTCTCATGTTCCTACATTTGTAAGATACCCTTTTTGTAACTAACAGTTAATGTTTCATCATGCACAGCATGTGGCATTTCTCAGAGAATGCATTTCTGAACCTTAGGAATCATCTCTAACAATGTTGTAATTGGATGTTTCTTCACTAGAAATGCTGAAATACAGCAGAAGCACAGCATAATAAAATGCCTTCAGATAATAGGATGGTTTGGATTAAATGAAGATAATTGGAAACAGCAGATATGTTGAGTTTCACATATAATATCACTGTTACTTTTAGCATGACATTAAGTGTCATAGTCTTACCAAAACAAAGTCCAATTGAAAACAATGCAAAGAAAAATAGGAAGAAAATGCTAATATGCTATTCATCTCAGATGACACAGAAAAATTACAAGTCTCATACTGCTCATAAAGGGTACAGCAAAAATTAAACACTACATATTGCCTAGATAAACAAGCTATTAGCATGACTTTTGTGCAACTATACTACTGAGTAGTTCCTATCTGAAGATGACAGTTTTAATCTCAAATTGGTACAAACTTCCAGAATTCTAGCTTTGCAGATAAGAAATCATAGGTGATCTCATTCTCGTAGCACACATCCTTCCATAAGATTTCAAGCCACTTTAAACACATGCAAGAGTGAAGCTTAGCTACCTCAAAAATGGGAGGAGGGGATACATTTTCCCGTTGCTTAAGACAAGAAAATGTCAAAAGATTCAGTTTGGGCTTAAGACACCCAGAGGAACTTTAAACCATCTGAATTGGTCAAAAAAGCTTCAATGCTCATGCACAGAACATAGCAGCTTTAGCACAATGAAATGTACAGGCATGCAAATAAGGGATCTCTCAGATACCCCCTACACCTTGTACAGATGCAGAAAGCCTCACAAAGCACCCAGACACCTACCCCGCTGCTAACATATACCAAAAACCAATACAAACCAGACTGGATTCTCTTCGTGGGGGTGGCCTTGTTCTTAGATTTGGAGAACCTAAGTATGAAAGGGAAAAGGGAGAGTTTATTTAGCTTTGAAAGTACTGCTAAACACATTTTTCAGCACCTGTCTGCTGTTACACAGTTTGAGAATATTAGAAGTCAGTATTAGCAATATTTAAGGCATCTCTATGAAATAAGATAGGAAAATATGAGAGTATATTAGAAATACCAAGGTGGTTTAGCTATTCATCTCAGCTAAGCCAGCAAATTTAAGAGGAAATCACTGCCAGAAAGTAGTAGATTGGGTTTTCTGCTGGAACTGACCAGCTCCATTGGAGACTGGACAACAAAGAACTGGCTTAATACCTAGTTTCCCTCCCGGCAGTTAAAATAATCCACTAAATTAATAACACTCACACTGTCCTCTATCACAGTACTTTGCCATTCCTTGCACAGACCAGTGCCAGCATCTGCATTTTGAAGATGAAGTAGTAAAAACTTTATAGCAACTTGCCCCCAGGAAAACAACAAAACAAATGCAAGAGAAGACACAGGCTTGACTTCAATACACCATCAAATCATCTGCATTTCTGAGGTAGGAGGGCACATTTTAGACTGTTCAAAGGGGGGAAAAAAAAAGTTTTCTCTGGCAAAACAATAAAAAGTAAACACATGCAGGCTAAGATAAAGAACCACTAGCCAGCCCTTGTATAAAATGAAGTTAAATTTCATCACTACTATTGAAGGACCATGTTCTGGAGTCCCTGTAGATAGATCTACAGATAGTGCAAAGATCTTCTTGTGTGGATCTGGCTATAAGGCCAGGACACATGGGACCTTAGATGACAGGAGATGCCAGCCCTGAAAGGTAGAGAACAAAATTCATTGCAAGCCTGTGAAAACCCAGACTACTTCACTGCCTTACTTATTTGAGCTCTTTGTGGTGCTATCCTTGCTATGGCTGGGGATCCCTGGGCCAGTTTGGAAGCCTGCTTGTCTGGAGTCATCATGGCATTGCCATTAGAGTCATTGCACAGGATGGGCAAACTGATTTCCTTCTTGGTGATGTGGGTTTCTGCAGTCTCATTTTCTACTTGAGCTTCCTTGTCAGTGGATGATTTCTTGTTCAGCAGGTTACTGATCTCCATGATGTTTCCTATGATTTCCACTGGTCCAGTTAAATTCTTTTTTCTAGATGGAAGATCATCTTTAGCCTTCTTCAGATACGAAGCTGGGGCCCAGCCCTCTTTGCCTAGATACCTGCAGGTACAAAAGGAAACATCATCACATTAAACACAGCCTGCTCATGCATTTCAGGTAGAACAGCTAAAGCAAAAGTGATGAATGATAACATCAAACAAAATTTGCTGTTCTCAAATAAGATTCTGTAGTCTCTATTAATTTATTATCTATTGATTAGACATGTCAAAGTCACCTGAGCTAGTAATGAACTGTGGAGTTAAATGCCACCAATCATACTAAGGAAAGAATCTTTCTGGACAAGAAATACAGTTACTCACAATGTAAAGGGCTTCCGTTTGTTTCATGCCCCCTCTTAGACGTACTAGGTAAACTCAGTATTTTCCCATACAGCAAAAAAAGCAAACTATTGAGTAAGGTATATTAATAGTTTTTATACTTCTTAGTGGCAACTCAAAATGGAAAAGGGCTAAAAGAAGGGTGTACCGAGACCTGCAGTTTATAAGAGCCTTGTGCAAGTCTCCCTCCTTGCAATTATAATGAACACTGCCCCTCCTTCCATAACTCCCAGTTCTGTATGATCAGCTTTCTCTTATGGAGAATATGAGACCCTTAAAATACTACAGCTTCATCTAGCACTGACTAAGGGGAAAATGCTTTGATGGAGACTTACTTTCCTGAACAAGCTAGAGGCTATTTGAAGAAATAAACTGGGAAATCTGAACAGACACCTGAATCCAGTATGTGTTCCCGAAACACCAGACTGAGTTGATCATGCTACACTTCAAACTGAAGTCATTCTTCCACAACTGGGCTTTGGGGAAGATGTTTTTTCTAACTACTGCCATTCCTAACACCTCAGCAGGGATTTCAGATTACAATCAGACTCCAGGGAGGACCATGTGGATGAACTCTGCTCTCCCCAGTGAAATCCTAACTTGCTACAGAGTGAGTCACTGAAACCCTTCTCTCTTTAATCTCTCAAGATACAGTTTAAGCGCCTGCCTCGGGTAAGTGGGAAAGCAGGCACCATTGAAATCCTGGTGCTCAGGAAATAAAAAGGTTAAAACAGTAGGACTTTAATGCTTTGTAATGAAAACGGAGCCTCATTAGACAAGAGAGGAAGGAGCTGGGGCATGTGGGATATGAGCAAATCATTCCCTGGCAGGTGAGCATCTTTGTCATGACAACACTTGGATTCTGAGGTTTGTGGTGAGATTTCTGCCTCAAGCTACATCCTGGGCTCACTCACCACATCCAGACACTTGAGAGTGGCACTGGGACTTTACGGGAAGAACAGGAAAATGCATTGAGGATTTGATTCCCTAAACTTCTTCATTGCTCTTCCTGTACAAAAGCCAATATAATTGCTGTACTTCTAGCAATGACTGCAAGGATCTTTCTGTCCAAAATCCTGCCTTTTTCTCCCCATGTCTCTAGATCAGCCAGGATACTAGAGATGCTGCTTTTCCCTACATACCTACCTCATGCCACATACGAGGGGAAAATTATGGGATCTCCCCTGCTCAGGATGTTTAGTGACAAGTTTTCCCAGAGATTCTGGTGTGGATAGAAGGCATCTCAACAGCTCTGAGCTTTGTTTGACACATGGAGACTAACAAGAAATAGCAAAACGGTAATGATTTGATTTCAAGCAGATACACAGCATCCACTATGTGATACTATGTCAAGATGCAATTTGGAGCTATTCAATCCTGTCCCTTTTGAGGTTTTTTCTGCCAAGACAAAAAACAAAAGGAAAAAAGGCCTCAATATGTGCCACATTTTCTGTTGCAGCAAGGCATCTCTCAGTGCCATTTTCCAGCCCTGAAGACTTTTGGCTTCATCCCTTTTTGAAGTTGATGGCCTTCTTGCAGAGCTCCTGACCTATGCTTTCTGCGCATCAAGGAAGTTTTTTTAAAGGGCATTTTATAAGTTTCCATGATCTGTAGATGTAAAGGTCTTCATCTGTGAGAAAGCCACAGTGGCCAGTACACTGAGCATTCCAATTCCAAGGGATACTTTCAACAGAGCTTGATTGTGCAAAATCAGCAAGAAAAAACAGTTTACATCCATCTTAGTTTGTGGGAGACTTAACATGTTTAAGATCAGAAAGGCAGCCACAGGCAGGTTCTGTACTGGCTTGTTAGTTCTCCTGCCAACTGTATGTATTTGGATCAGCCTGTGTAACCCCACTGCTTCAAACACCTCTGATCTCACACAGTTTCTCCCAATGAATAGTAGCAGCAATAGCTGGACAGTTAATAACTCTGGGCAACATACCCTTAGTAGAGAGGCTGTTGCAGGTTACTTATTCCTGTGAGTTAGTCAATACAATCTGAAGTTAATGCTAAGCAACTGCCAGTTTATTTCTGCAATGTCACAAATAAAAGCTATTTCTGTAAGTTAAATAGGCTTACATTTTTCACTTTAGTCCTTGGTTTTGGTAATCTTAAAGCTCTTTGCAAACATAACCGTATAAGTCTACTTGATCCTCCCATTTTATAGGTGAAAGAACTAAAGCAACTCCTAATCAGTTTCAGAGAAGTCCTGAACCAGTAATGATCTCTTTCACATCTAAGAGTTGAATCATAAGAATCCTTCCTTCATCTATATTCATGAGCTACTGGAGACATTTCAAACCCCATCCTAGATTCCTCCTCATTTCAGTGCTGCTAACACCTCCCAGCTGCACTTCATTCACACGGCATGAGGCTCAGAACAACCACAAAATGAAGACACAGGCAAATAATAACAGCTTTACTTCCCATATTGGTGCTTACTTGCCCTGTAGTTAGTCCACCTGGGCACCATGAGACTGCCTCCAGGTGACAGTAATAGATACAAAGTAAGACCTAAATGATGGATAATGGATGATAATTGTGCTTTGTGCACACCGGGAAGCACCCAGATCTACTGAATGCAACAGAACAGTAAGAAGGATCCCAGGTCAGTGTCCTTCATTTCTCTAAAGTCCCAATGTTTTTTTTTAAAGTCATAATGCACACAGGGCAAAATAAAGACAGACACCAATATTGCTTCTAACTTCTATAGTATTGAATCAGGAGGGTCTCAGAATTAGGTGCAGTGATTTGGTTCTTTTGTGATTCCCAAACCCTCCCTGTTTATATTACATGAAGGAAAAAAATGGATTAAAACCATAGGAATGTTAAAAAAAAGTCAGAGGTGCCTCTGTAAGTCTGAGAGTCACATCTGCTTTCCAGCTCCAGAGCACTGGAATTACTCCAGAGGGAAGCAAACTAGGGGAAAAAAAAAAAAAAAAGAAAAAAAAAAAGAAAAGAAAAAGGAGGACAGGAAATGAGGATCAGCACAGGGCCAAGAATTTGGAGAAATTACGTATTTAAGGTGGAACAAGCTAATGTCTTTAAGGTGGATTCCATTTGCAAACTACTTGATTTGTTTTTATTTCTACACATTGAAGCGTGTTCAGTCTGTTATCGAGCCCAGAAGACAAGAAGTCAGGAGGATTCAACTGCATTCTCTTTTTGCTCCCCCTCACACTCATGACAGGATAAGGAGTTGGTCCTTCTAAGGCACTTAATACTCAGAAAAGAAAATTTCTGCAGAAATGGAATCCTTTTCTGAGGGCTACCTCAGGGCAGTTAACATGCAATGAACAGCACAAGAGGTTGGAGATCAGCTACCCAGGCTGCAAAGGACCAGCTTGCAGGGATGGATCACATAATTGACATTTCTAGAAGTGTTGCCCATGAAAAAAAATCTTTTTCTAAGAGTTTAATCCTCCAGCAAGATGTAGCATAGTGCTCCAAAGCAGCAGAGAGGATGATAGCTTACATCCCACATACTTGGCAGATGTATGGGGAGCACCTGACCCGTCTGTCAACAAGAGGGGTTCCTCAACTCAAAATGCCTCTTAGGAAAAGCCAAGCACATGCTGCATTCCCCAGCTATCATGGTGTGACTTGGGGCATCCATTATCCTTCCAGCAATTGCCATGAACGACAGTAATATATAAACCACTGCAGTGTCACCATCCTGCAAAAAGCACTTCTGCTAATACAGAAAAATGTGTCTTTTGGGTTGGCCCAAAGAAGCATGTGAGAAAATGGGAAAAAAAAAAATTCTGCTTATTGTGTAAGTGTTAAAATGGCAAAGGGAAATCTATAGTAGTAACCAGGCTACATTTCAGAAAGAAAAGACAAAAATAAACTATACATGTCTTGCAATGGCTGTCCCCTCAGAAAACCTATGTGCTCAATTCCCTTATCTGCAACTTTGAATTCCACTTCTGTGGATGATTAAAGGAGAAAAAAATGTGACCTGACCAAACCCAGGAATTTTTGAGTTCCTCCTATCTAGAGTGCCTTCCTGGCTCCACTGCTATCTTTATTAGCTTATTCGCTCTATGGGACCATTAGATAGAAGAAAAAAATATCAGCTTTCTAAGTAAGGGAAATCAAGAAAAACAACAACATTGCTTCAGTCAGCATTTTCATAGTCCTCATTCATAGTCAATAAATCAAGCAGTATTCAAACAAAAGCAAGTATAACTTGGGGAGGGAAAGGAGAAAAATAACCACGGTAATTACAAGGTGAATGGAAAAAGATGTTTTGCATTGCTAACAGATAAATCTTCATTTTTAAGCTACCTGTTGTATCACATCTTGTTTAAAGAGAAATGGGATATCACAGTACTGCTGGATTCACACATAGATACAAGGGGCAAAATCATGAAAGAGCACTAAAATCTAAATGCTGTGTGAACCCAGACAAAGAAAGCTCTCATTAAGTACTTACCCTGACACCTTACATCACTGAGACAATATCTAACCTACACTGTCCCCCCATAAGCATTTAAAAAGGAGATTTAAAGTCAAAACTCTCTGCTGTGACTGCTGTTCCAAATACATAATAAAGTTTGAGACACAATAACTTCACCTGCCTTTGGAATACAGTTCTTCTACATCAGGAATGTCTAATATGGACAGGCAGAAATCAAAGCAAATTAGTTGAAACCACCAGTAAGTTTGGAAATGGGCTATAACCAGCAAACTGATCTCTTATATCCCTGAAAGTAGCACTATCTGCCCCAAACAGCTCAAGAGATCACAACCAGCCTTTCAAGCATTGCTATAAATAGATTTAAACACATTGCGGAATAACTCTTATACTGGAAACACACTAAAATTGCACACAACAGAAAGCCTTGTTAGGTCTTACAGATCTTAACTCGGATATGGGCTTTTAACTTGAAGCAAGGAAAAAACCTCTAAAACTACAAGTTAAGGTATTTCCTCAGTGGAATGGTCCACAGCCTTTGCAGACACTTCACTGTTACTTTGATCACCATTTTATCACCTTAGACATTTCTTTATGTTTCTTCAAGAGCCATTATGAACAATTTGGGCTTCCTTGCCCAGCTACAGAATCGTTTAAAAGCTAACATTAAGTGAATGATCAGAAAAGCTCATTGTCACAGTTTCTGCAGTGATTGGGCTGCAGAGCTTCTTTACCTTATGTACCACCATCCTTCCAGGTTCTTTTGGATGACCTCCACGGTGACCCCTTTTTCGAACCCAATCTCATCCTTCCCCTGGCTGGCGTATGGCTGGATAGTGACATATTTCTCTTCTAGTGAGGGGAGAAAAGGCAACATCAGTTAGAGTCAGAATCAGTCCAGCTGTTTTTCTGTACTGCTTGCTTTTAAACTGTTATGCAGTGATTACGTGAAGCCATTACAAAAGGCGGAGCCCTGCTCAGGGGCCCACTGGTTATTTATGCTGACGACATGATAGATAATCAGCCCCTTGCCACTATCCTGCTGCTGATAATCACAAAATGTTTCCATGCCAATAATGACACAAAGTCCCCAGAGAGCTTCCCCCCTTCTTCCCTCTCCCCTCCCTTCCAAGTTCCTCGAGCGGGTAAGGGAGAGGATTTGAAGCTGGACTTAACTCCCATACTGTAACTTGACAGAATCAATCCGGCTGCCAAATCAGCCAAGCGTCACTGCGGGAGCTCCAGCCAGTTGGCTCTTTGCACACGCACATGGCTGCACAAAGCATTGTGTTACTGAAACCCGAGCGCTGCATCCTGAGAGGGACAGATCTCCCCAACTCAGAGAGGCTGGCCCAGCACACTGCTCTCCTTGCGCCTCCCAAGCAGCATAGGTCTACAGCAATGAGCTTGAAACAGCGTTAAAAAACATGACAAAAGAATAGAAGAGGTTTGCATTTGACAGGAGATGATACAACATTTGCATTCATGGGTTGTGAAGTGTTTTACAAACATACTTTTGCTAAGCCTCACTCCAGAGAAATGCACATGCGGCAGCGGTAAAAGAAGAGCCAAAACTAAGACACATACTTCAAAAGCACAGACTGGATTTCAAGCACAGTGTTTTGGCCAAAAACTTAGCATCCCTATTCATCTCCAGAATCTATCCCCTTCCCTGCTGGGCAGAGTTAAGTAGACTTGCTGAGAGCAAGCCAATCAGCAGAGCAGAACAGACACTTCTCAGCATCTTCCTCCACCCACCAGAAGATATTTACTGCAGCATTTCCATCACACTCGAGGTCAACCATTTCCTCTGGAGCTTAAAAAATTACAACTGGCATTGAAAACTTGAAGTGCCAGCCTTTCTCTGCAGCAGCAGACACAGAAAGTGTCACCACGTCCCTCTTCTCAACCCAAACTACAGTGCATGTAACAGCATGAGTTTCTCTACCTGCATTAAAGGCAGGGAAGCCAAGAAATAAAGTGCACCCCAGCCAGTCTTCCTAGCACTTCCTACTGGCAGTCACGACAAGGCACAATAAGGCACAGGAAAGAACAAATAGCTGTCAGTGCACAGGAATCAGCAAGAAATTAAGTAAACCAAGAGCTCCTGATCACTGCAGAACAAAGGAGCTACGAAAAGGCTGCAGCAACTTGAAGCAAACACTCTTGAAGAGAGTAAAACAGATCCAACAACTGTCTGGTTTTGTGGCTTAACTGCATTTTGTTGCTGGATAAAGCATGGAAACCTTAAAAAAACCCCCACACAAACCCTTACCAAGACAAAGTAGTAATAGGTCAGAAAGGGGCAAATTATGTTGACAGAACATTTGATGGCAGAGAATTCAGCAAAGATATATCTCTGAAATCAAGTTCCCTTGACAGATCATACTTGGATCCTTCTAATTCTGACGAGGAAAAATCTGTCAAAACCTTTGCCATCAAGAGGAAAACACTCTCTACTGCTTTATTCTAGAAAGGCTGCCTAACTCTTATCACTAGTAAGAAATTCCATCTGGTTTGTCATTAGCACCATAAGGATATGACACCTTCCCCAAAGAAACACTCCACTACAAGATGAGACCTGACAAATGAAACCTGGCTAATGAAACCTAGATTCCAAGTCACAGGACAATTTTCCTAGCTGGGTTTCCAGTCTGCATAGTAAAATTGGACGTATTTTTCCTCTGTTTCAAGTCACTGCTGCAGAAGGAGTTACACGTCCAGTTTCCACTGCATGAAAAGCCCTGAGCACTAAACTGAACTGCAGCTACATCTTGCCCCTGAAAGGGCCAAGGGAAAGTTTAGAGCTGCATTGTCCAGATACATATTGTTTCCGACACTTCCAGGGATGTTTCTAGGACAATAATGAAGAGTTAAGCATATATTTGCTGGGCCTTGGAAGAAAGCCCTGTTTTTTCTTTTCCCCATACCAAAGTTGCTTTATAACCTAGGCTAGCAGAGTTCACTCTTCCTCTTACAACTACCACAGAAGTTTCTGTGTTTATTCTATTTTTCCTCCACTGAAACACCAGTCTCTGCTGCAGTTAAAGCCAGCTATTCAACTCCTCTTGCTGTGCAGTGGTCTCACTCTTCAGGGATGTAACTTCTCTCCTTCTGCAGATGACAGGGCAGGAGGACATGAGTGAGGTGATCATTCCTAGCTTTCAACACAACTTTACAAACTCCTGCTTCAGTAGGACTTCTCCTGTCTGAGGAATTGAGAAAGTGGTCACCCATCAAAACCAACAGCATTTGAGTCTGACCCCTCAAGAAAAATCAAAATTTAGGGCGAGTCCTTCACAAATTAGGATGCAATCACCTTCCAAACTTTAGATCTCCTCATCTCAGCCACAAAGTAGTTTTCTCCATTCCAAATACAGATAAGTGGCTTGCCAGGAAAAAAATGACAGCAGATCCATGCAAGCTACCACAATAGCCAGCAACTTCTACAAACACAATGTCTGGGCCTGCAGCTATGCATGCAGGTACGTGTCACTGCTCTACCTGTTCATTACTGTCTGCCTTCCTCGCAGCCACCAACTCTGGACTTCCCTTCCAATTCAGCTTAAAGATAAGGCAGAAGAGCATCCAACTCCTCTTATTCTGGCTACAACTAGCTGTGAAGGACTGACTGTGCTGTTGAGGTGGTACACTGAAAAAGTGGCTGTCAGCTGCATGGAGATGTCACATTCCCAGCTGGGAGAGCTGCAGCCTTTCATCACTGCTTAGGTTTACTGAGGAGAGACTCTGCTCTTGCACAGCACTCTAGTCCCAGTGCTGAGACTCCTGCTGCTCTTGCCTTGCTGCCTTGCACACACCACACACAATACGGCCCATCAGTGGCTCTGAATGACCCACTCTAAAAAGTCAAACACAGAGTTGCTAAGAATGGAGCCTTATCCAAATACTCTGACACTGAGATGCATTGGTAAGACTCTTCAGAACTGCCAATGTCTTATCCTGTCCATGAGCACCATTGCTTACATCTTCAGTCCGGTGGTTTTCTACTCAAGATTACTGCTCTTTGATAGAAAAGGCCTCCAGGTGACTCCTCCATATACAAATGAAGTAGAAAAAAGAGTGCATGGAAGTGGGGAGGTAAGAGAGAGAAAAAGGATCTCCCATGAAGCAAGACAATAAAAATTGCTGAAAATCCCTGTAGAAAAGGAGGTCCTGCAATGTTTTTGTTTAGCAGCTCTATTTTTACGCCTACAAGTCAAAACCAGGAAGCCATCATTACAATTTCCTCTTGCAAAGTACTTTCACAGCAAAAATTACAGCCATTTCTAAGATTACACACGTTTGGTTTCTGTCAGTGCTGCAGACGATACCTCAAACATACATGAGGTTTGTAACTTACACAGTATTCTGGAGATTTGGCTTCCATTCTAATCAAAGAGTAAATTCTGTTTTGTTTCTCAAAGATTATGTCTAGCCAGTGGACATTCTGTATAAACCAAGATTTGCTAAAGGGAACACGGGAGCTTTAAGTGGACATCACTTAAAGAGGACTTACGAGTCACTTAAGAGGACTGATACAGCATTCAACATATGAGGTTATTCTTCAAAAGTCTTTAAGAGAAGGTATTTGACGCTTCAAGACTGATAGGTAGTTACTGTAAAGACTTAACATAGATAAATGGTTTCATGAGATAATGAGATGAGCATCAGACAGTAGAATGACACTGCTCTGAGTTACACTGACAAATCTGATATATCATGCTGGTTTCATTCAGCTTGTGTGACAGGCAACAATATAAAACAAGTCAGTGAACCATTCGAGACCCACTATTAAAGTTATATGACCAGATCTAGAGAGAACAGAAAAGTGTATAACTTTGATTCATTAAGTTTTGACTTAAAAAAACCATTCAAAAAAGAAAAAAGGCAAACAAAAGGATAATCTGTATTCCCCAGCTGCAGCTTCTGTTACATCAACTCATCGAGGTCAAGTGGGCAAAATAAACTTTACTACATGCTACAAAGTACATATGCCAGCTAAGAAGCTGCACTTTTGAAATACAGGATGAAAGTCCTACTCCCCCTTCAAGGTGAAAATGGCAAGAAGGCACCTCTGTTCTTAGTGAGTGACATCCGGAAATCTATTAATAGCTTAGTTAGCCAACTTCACTTCTATTTCTTTACAGCTAATTTGCAGGTCAAAGATATCTTCCCCAGGTGAACTGATGGAGGTTCCTCTACTGGAAACTCAGCAGCACTAGTAAATTTGAACGAGGCACAAAATTTGAAGAAGCAAAGCCTGTTTGGCAAAGAGCTACAATACAGGTCTATCACACCATGCATTATCCAACTGGAACCTACTTAGGTCGGAAGGAAAGGATTAGTAAGTGCCATTCTCCCTCCTCCCCAGACACTGACACTATTTAAAATATGCACAACGAGAATTTTTGCATCATCTGTACTACCCAGCTCATACCATGCTGCTATAGCTGTGCTCTGCCCAGCCCTCCCTGACACCCTAACAGCCCAGTGCTCAGTCCACTAGTCATTCCAAAGCCACACTTTTGTCTCTCTCTTATTTCCTTTCCTCCTTCCCAGATAAAGGCAGGCTTCTATTTCACTCTGGTTCTACCTAAAATCTCCTGAAGAAATACAATAGAGGCTTTGGACCAAAATATAGGGATAGATCTTGGCGGATCACTGGGAAAACAATGTGGACAGCAGAGGACAGCACTCATGTCCTTGGAACAACCTGCAATACTACAGAGAGGGCTTCTTCTAGCAACAAAGATTTCCTCCAGAAAATGTAGCACAGGTCTGGCTGTCCATCTAGGAGATCTGCACATATACAGGACAAAAGATTTGAGCTGTATGATGCCCTGCATTACAGCTACATACATGATGTGGTCTGTACAGCCGTACACAACAGACCTGGTACAAGGAAGTCACTGGTGTTTGAGGGTTACGGATCATTCTTTCACAAGCCACAAACATCTAATATCCTTTTATAACTACTAGAATACAATGAAAGAAGAAAACAAAAAAGAAAAAGGAGAGCAAAAAATCCACCAAAACCCACCAAACAACACAACTGCTTTGTGTTCCTCCAGCAACATCGCAATGTTCTGCCAATCTGAGGCCTTTCCCATACACAAATAGCAATAGCTTTAAAACCAAAAAGTCACTTTGAAACCAGTTTTTGAATGCATGCCTAGTGCTGCAGTAGCAGAGACTATTCCCTTTTCCTTCCTTCATCCTGACTTGCACCTGTCATCTCTTCTTGCACAGTTCACAACTCTTTCATGAGATGGATGTGAAGTCAACCTGGCCAAGGCAAAGTTAGATCCTAAGTCTGGTTTGGTTCATTGCAGATCTGCATTGAAAAAGGGAAGATGCTGGGGAAGCTGAGGCTCATTCTTTTGGTGGTTACACAAACTCTGTGTAAAACTCCTTTCTGTAGTAAGGCAGGCCAGTTTCTATGCAGCTTCACTTAATTTTGAGGAAAGAGGCCTATTTCCGAGACTGCTGGAAGCAGAGTCAAGGCAACACATACAAAACTCGATCTAAAACCTGGCTAGGACAGTTTAAGAGTGCCCACATGTCTTCTCCCACTCATTTTAAGATGCTGCTTAATGAAGTGCAGCTTTTCACATAAAAAGAATTTATAATACAGCTCTTAAACCATCATATGATTTACAGCAGAGCAAGATGATCTGTAGGCACCTTGGCAATGCTCATCAAGTACTAAAAGGTCACTTCTGGAGCCATAGTGTAATGAGGACTGAAATACTTTGTCTTGCCCAGGCTGTTCACTGGCTATGATACAACATAGAAAAAAGAGGGATGCTGCATTTGACTTGTTAAATTTTAGGAGAATGTAATGTTAAGGACATCTATTTTTGGATAATGGCAGACGTTGACAACAGTGCTCTATGTTTTTTCCTTCTGTATAGGACTGCAGCTTGTAAATAGAGAGCAAGCAGAAGTGTACATTCCAGCACACTCTCTTTAAAAAGCGTATTTCCAAATAAGTTTTCTTCTGTTTCACCTTCTGTATTTCTGTCTACTGGCAAAAGGGGAAACTTGAAAGAATTTGTAAGCATTGGGCACGGCATTTTCCATATCAGGTGTTAGGACACCTCTCTCACAGGAAAAATCTCAGGACAGTTAAGATGAAGCTCCATTTACTCCTGAAGAAATTGTACCTACTTGACTGAGAAAGCAAGACACTG
This sequence comes from Calyptomena viridis, assembly GCA_013390005.1. Classification (NCBI taxonomy): domain Eukaryota; kingdom Metazoa; phylum Chordata; class Aves; order Passeriformes; family Eurylaimidae; genus Calyptomena; species Calyptomena viridis. The sequence goes on along the minus strand of WEIV01010597.1, from coordinate 523,136 downwards.
AACTTGGCATCCTGTTAGGCTCCTCCAATCCCACCTGTCAAACCAGAATTTCATATTTTACAAGTGCTTGCGCACACACACGCACTACACATTAAAGTTATGAGGTGTCTTGAAAAGGCAACCTGGTCCCTCCTCTGGCTGTCTGGATTTATACTTACTGTCAGGTCAAGGAAAGCAGACCTACAGTTTTACCATTTGAGTTGTAACATAGAGCTTCAGTAGCACTTTCCAAATCTTCCTTATTCAATCTTCCCGATTCCCTTGGCACTGATTATTTCAGATTCCTCCTAGTCTATCACCAAGGGGATAGACTTGCCCCAACACTTTCAAAGAACTCTACCATTGCTGCTCCTCACTGCCAGGGACCTAATCCAGCCTTTCAAACCCTTTTGCATAGTCACTACAGCCATCTTCTGCCTCCTTTGCTCCCTTCCCAGCTTTTCAGCACGCTGCTCTTGCCGAAGGCTCTTGGCACAGCAGTACCCTGGCACTTCAGCCAGGTTCTTACCAAGTGCATACCTGATTTGGTTGTCTCATCTTGAATTTTCAAGCTGATGTGCTGTGCCTTGCTTTAATATTCTACTACACATTCTCACACATTGATGTGGATTTCCCACTCCTCCAAATTCTGTGTTTTTTTCCTGCTCAGCCTCATGCCTTTCTTATGATGCCCCACCAGCCTGAGCAGGCTCCTTTCTCAGTGGTTTCAAATAATCTGAAACTCTCAAATCCTTCCTAAAATAAGCCTCACCTACCCTGATTTCCTGCCACGCCAAACAAACTTAGTTTTAATCCTTCTCTGAAAGCTTTTAAAAATACTAAATAAGTATCATTTTCCACTGTGAAAACCCCTTTGGTGACAATAAGATGCCAAATTGCCACTTGTCCAGGTTTCTTTGATGCACAGATCTCCTTGTCTTTGTTTAGGCTGTCAACTATTTGGGACAGGAACCTTTAAGCTGACTTTAAGCAGCTAAAATACCATGCACATTTCCAGCCCTGCATAATCAGTCTCATCTTTCCCAGGCAAATGGCTTCATACCTTTCTGCTTCCAAGTTCTGAGCGCCCCATTTTGCACACCTCTCCTTCACCTCTATTTTGTAAGTTTGCTCTTTTCTGACTCCATTAACAAGTGTGGAAGTTATCTGCAACACTTCAGGAACCAACCAAATAAGGAAGTAATTTCCTTTGCTCAGCTGGTGCTTGTACATGCCCCCAACTTTCCGTGACCCCGTCATTGTTTGATATGCTAGTAGGGGTGGGGATGGGGGGGAATTGGGCTAGAAATTAGCCAATTAATGATTTCTCAGCATAATGCAACAGTTCCAAACCTACATCTTCCAAACCACAGAAGAATTTTCTTTCAAAATACTTTCCCCTCAGTCAGCAGTCTGCACTTGCCCTCCCCCACTCCTCCGCTCCACCCCCCCTTTGTCAGACCTGCTTCTGGAAAAAGTCTCCCTGTTCCAGAAAGCAATGCATTAATTCAACATGGACTTTGTTTTACTTGCCTAAATATGCAATAGTGAAAATAACTGTCTACAGTTATCAAATGTGTTCATCTGCAGACAGAAGCTCTTCAGCCTTTGTACTTCTTCCTTCCCCCCCCGCCTTTTTTTGTTCTAAATAACAGAAAACCTTATGCCAACAGATAGAAAAGAACAATAATGACATTTCTTCTAAACAGCTTTGTACTGCGCATGCTCTTTCTTCAACCAGCAAGAGGCAATAAACATTTACTGCTTTTCCTTGGAGAATAGAGGGGGGGGAAAAAAACCAACCAAAGGAAAGAACAAACTAAGTCTGAAGCTGCTTTGTACTGGTTTGATTTAACACAGCAATGTCACCCACAGCCTTCCATTCTGAGTGACAAACAATTAGCATCAAAAGCAAGCAGGGAAAGCGTGAAAGCAAAGGAAGAAGTCCCAAGGGTGATGAGGGAGCTGCCAAAGAGAGAGAAGCTCTCCTGATATGCAGGAAAGGGTAAGATGCACAAGTACACCAGTTAGACTGGCTTACCAATACTGATCAAGTGCTCTTTCCACAGCAGGGAAACTGGCTGCAAACCACTCACTAGGGCTATGACGTGGGGTTCCAGTACCAAGACCATCTCAAGACAGGGTTCTAGTATCAAAACCACTGGGTTACATAACTGCCTTCTCTCTACACACTGACCACCTCTCACCATCAAGGTCCCTCTCTCCCAAAGATAGGCAAGCAGTTGGAAGATCTGTAGTTTCCAAGTTCTAACTTTAACTCTTTCAATGAATAGGTTATTCCTTGTTCTAGGAGCTACTCTTAAATAATAGACTCATTTGGCAGAAATTCAACCCATATGTCACGATATTGTTGGTATGAGTAACTTTAAAGTACTTTCCTGCATTGTAACAGAATGTGAGCTGGGCACAAAATCAAAGCACCAGTAACTTATGTCAGATATCTGTCATAAAAGACAGGCACGTAAATGCCCACTTTCACCAATCAAACTGTAAAAACAGAAATGATTTTTCATTAAATTAACCTGTAAACAATCCTAAGTTCCCTTCTATGGGAAGTTAAAAAAAAACCCCAAACCCCATGTTCAGAATTACTATTTAACCCAAATCACTATTTTACCCAGTACAAAACATGAACTCTGCATCTTGCAGGTCTAGCGAGTGTCAAGACTGAGGAAAACTACAAACTTTCAGGCTTCTTTTCACAAGCCATATTTCTATTACTAGAGTTCCATAATGTATAGGAAAGAGTTTCGAAAATGTACCACATTTGAAAACATTTAACATTAAAAAAAATGCAAGCTTTGCAGCTACATAAGAAACATAAACCAATGTAATCTCTTAGATCTGGGCACACCACAGACCATTTTAAAGAGAAAAGTTCAGCAACAAAAGTCATCTGTTTCTCTTTGTAGAAACAGACTACAGCTGTTCTTTTTGCAGGTTTTTTCCAGCTTTAAAAAAGGAGCCCAACCATGATACTCAATAATTTGTCTTTCGTGTTTCTTATTCACAGATCCAATAACATTCTTCCAAATATCTGAAGTTCAGAGATACTTAGCCTCTTCAAATGGCTTTAGAAAGGGTAGAAATAAATAAGCCATACGCTACCCCTAATAATCCTTCTCCATTAGGCAGTCTGTAACAGGGAAGCAAACACCCTTCCTTTCTGCACTCAGGCTTTCCCAGTGTTTTTAATATCCAAGTCACTTAGAAAATCCTGGCCTTCAGAAACAGCACTTACAATTCCTTCAGTTCTGGCCTTAAAATGATTCTATCACAGACTTAGTTGATAAAAATGCTTATTAGTGGTACCCAATCATAAATATAAAGGCATCATCCTTTACAGCTTGCTTTTAAACTCCAGTGAACTCTTGGAGCTAACCCTTCCAACAGCAGGAACTATCTCAAGCAGAATATCACTGGGTGGGAAGAATTTCAGCCAAAACGTTTAATTGAATTTATTTCCAAGGAAGAGGCCAAATGGAGGAGGGGAAGCTGTTTTGCTTGTGTTGAACAATTCTGGCAGCCTCCTCTTCTAACAGCTCTAGTTCTTCTGTGTGTTGGAGCAGGGACTTGAAGGTTGGCAGGGGGGTGCATGTGTACATTTCATGTATTCTGTCACTTCAGTGCAAACCCACCCAAATTTGGCCTTGTTAGAAGTCTTTTGGGCTGGGATGGGAGGGAAAGAAGGGAGAAAAATCCCTCCTGACCTCATATAAACTGTGCTCTGTTAGAGAACAGCAGGCTGGACACCCAGAGAGACTCATACTTTCAACAACTGCAGTTTGGAAGGCTTAGATGTCTGCACAGGCTACAGCTATGCCAGATGATGAAGCCACTGTCTCCAACCTGTGCCCAAGTATTCAAATCACTTTCTTTACTTCCAATGATCCTGCTCTTGTAACCTACTATTTCTGATGACATTAAACAGCTTATTTTTAGCCAGCCTTCCTAGCTGTGGCTGAAAGACATTGGAGAGACCTTATAGAAGCAGTTCAGACACAGAGGGTGCCCCAAACCTTGGAAAGAATCATAGAATGCCGCAGTTTGTGCCAAGTTCAAGTGCCAAGATTTAGTTTGAGATAAAGCACATTCTCCAACACACTCAAAACCCCATCCTGTTTGGGCCTAATAGGGAAGAAACTGCTAAGAAGCAAAAAAAAAATCCAGGGATGGAATAGATTAAGGGAGCCTGCAGTGAGGAAAATTGCCAGGGAAGACACTAACACTGGTCGGAGGGCAGATCTGGACAAGATGCCCACAGATGGAGGGCATCAGAATGCAAGAGGGAAATCTTGGGAATGCAACTTAGGTTCTTGAACCTTACGACCTGACTATGCTAAGGGACTGGTCATGCAGTCTTATTATTTTATGGAGCTTTGTTTGCAATATTGTATGAATATGAAAGGATGTATTTGTTTACAACAGTAAACAAATTGCTCAGAAAACTGATTCCCACAAATTCTCCCAGTTAAATTGCCAGGAAGCATCTGGCAGTGTTTGAAAAAGCAAAAAAAGTAGCTCCCAAATTCTTGGGGTACAGAAATAAGCACGAGTACTTTTTCACAAGCCAGCATGTGTGCTTATGAGGGTTTTTTTTTTGTGCCTCCAGGGTGCATATGGTGGCTGAGAAGCAAGACCTTGTCTTTTGAGGGTAGTTCCAGTTGCAGCGGGCGCAAGCTACAGTAGGAAGAACACTGCTCTTATTATTTTGGTTTCCTCAATAACATTTGAAACAAAGTTAAAGGGTCACTGAAAAGCTGCGTGTGCTTCAGACATATGAGACTGTACACAGAACCATCACCAAACCCAGGAGAAGGTAAACTTGGTATTTTAAAAGTACATTCTCTCCTTCATAGGAAAAGGCACGTTTTCCCTAACTCGGAATCATCTCTTGTGCTTACATTTGGACCCATTACCTTGGTACGGTTGTCTAAAAGTTACACAGAGTTGCAAATGTGTTTTGCCTCCACCTCCTTTCCTTTTTAAAATGCAACAAATACCACATCTGGACAATTTTGCAAGTGGACAATAAGATAAAGAAAGGGGTATCTTTACTCTGGGAAAGACAATTCACATGCACTGGAGAAATACTTGTTTTGGAAGGCTCCTCAGACTTTATACAAACACAGCTTCTCCCAAACACAAGGAGCTTCACCCCCTGCCCCCACCCTCCTTCCATGCTCACTGTTAGACCAGCAAAAGCTAAAAAACCCCTAAAAATTGAAATGCTGCTACTAGTGATATTTTGAACACCTAGAAATGATATAAAAACTTCCAAGAGTTCTGAACTCCCTCCTTAGCACCAAGCACTGCTTGCAAGGAGGAGAGGGGACCGAAACTGGAATGATTTTATTCTTTCCACACCACCACACTTTTCCAGTGCGCACATCTCTGACCATGTCTTTTTGGCATTCAACTCATTTTAATGGCCCTGAAAGTATCACTTGTGCTTATTGAGGTAGGAAAGACTGAGTACAAATATGCCCGAAGTTAAAACACAACAGATGTGAGCTTCCCCAACAGCCTGAAGAGACAGACTGCAGAGTTACCCTTGGTTACTAGCCTGCACCTCCTGTGGTGCCTAATCCTGGCTCCAAGACACCCTCAAGCTGAAATCCAAACATCTGAACTCTGGAGTTTCTCTCTACCACAGTGCCAAAGATGCAGATCCTGACACACAACAGCCAAAGCAGCAATATGGCTTTTGGAGCCCCCTTAGTGGCTGGTGACATAGGAAGCTATTAATTCACCTCGACTCTGCTGCCTGTTGACTATCCCGCCCAGCGTCCATCGCCGGTCCAGGCGTTTCAGGTGAGCCTTGCGTCGCTTAGAAACTAGTTTGGAACATGGATGGAAACAAAACAAAGAAAAAAAAAAAAGGGAAGAAAAAAAAATGATGGAAGGGTGAGGAATAAAATAAAATAAAAACATTTACAAGCACTGGTCTTGTTAGTGGGAATGGGTTAGGTGGGATGCAGATGTTTCATTTTAGTTCATACGGTACAGTGGAACTAGTTAGCTTCTTGAGCCTGAGCAACATGAACTACACAGAGCTGTAATAAATTGCAACTCTTGCTATTGGCTTTTCTCACCCCCTCCAGTCCCCCCCAAAAAACACTCAAAAAACATATATACCCTCAAAACAAGCTGCACAACTAAAGACTACTTGTCCAAGGAGGGTGCAGTTCCAGTTGTATCTCCTGTTTTGGCTGCATGATCTTTGGGGAATTCAGTCTATTGCATAAGACATCAAACCCAACATGGTTCTAACTCTCTCTAAGCAAAATTATCACACTATAAACAAATGCAGAAAAAAAAAAGACAGCTTCTCTTATGTGAATTCTCTTGTAACAGCAGCACTCAGGAAACAGATCCCAAGTGAAAAGTGTCTGATGTCTCCTTGCTAGCAAGATGTGACACTGTGATGCACAGTCACTGCCACAGCTAATTCTCATGATCAAAACTTCTAATATACAGATTAAAAATATATGGAAAAACCTAACCTTGTAATTATTGAGCAGGCTCAAGAAGCTAACAAGCAAGGACTGAGTATTAGCTACACACTGAAACAATAATTTATGCTTAAAGTATAAACAAAGACAAGACATTTATTGAAATGGCTTTGTGAGAGCAGCTGTGCACAGAGGACACCACTTGTTTTCTGGACTGAACACTTAGATCTGTTCCTTCCGCTTGTACAGGTGTGAATGACATGGGACCCATTAGACTGGCACAGAAACATAGACCAATACTTCTATTTTTCCATTCAAGGGCTTCCATGCTAATTTGGCAATTACTGCAAGGGTGCTACCACAAAGCAATGCAAAATATTGCATGCCAGTGCAAACACAATCCTTTTCCCAGTGATGCTGGGAAGCTGTTCATAAATTCTGATATCACATCATTAATAATCACTCCGTTCTTCTTATATGCACTTATTCAGGGTATATACCCTTATGCTGGAGTAGACATCATTGTATCAAATTTGCCCCCATCTTTCTTGTCTCACCATGGAATAGACACAATTGTCTTCTAAAATTATGTTCTCTAGACAGTCAGGCACAGCAAAATTATCTGATTGTGGACTGAACAAGAAAAAATAATAACTTCAACAAAAAGTGGCTTTTGATATTTTGTCCTTGATCAGAGGATAAGTCCTCCTGTCAGGGGCTTAGACCAGACTTCCGCAACCAGCTTGCTCTCCTCAAGTTCTCCCATTTGCTGTAAGGCCTAAACCTCTCCACATCACCCTAAGCAGAGGTACAGTGAATGGTGTTGACCAAACACAGTATCTAGTTTGTGGTAATACATACTTCCCATTTGGTCCCGTGTTGATCAAAAACCAACTACAAATTTTCAGAGGAGCTGGATATCAAGTTTAGAGATTGCTGTGGCTTTGGCTAAAGGAATTTAGTGATCCTCTTGGAAGCCCATGGTGGGACAGAAGAAGCAGGTTTAACCTGGTGACTTTCTCCAAATCAACAGGACATTAGACTGCCATTTACACACATGCTACACAAGAGGCAACACAGGACACCTCACTAGACTTACAGATTATAGCAAAGAGATAAGTTAAATTCACAGTAAGGCTGCCCGCATGAGGACACTTCTAAACAAGAAAGGAGGAGATGAAAGATTTTGAATGTAAAGGCTTGCAGGAAGGAGAAGTGCAGAAGGGGTAGAAACTGGCTTCAGGTGTCAACACAGAGCAGTCACCTTGCTACTTGCTCGCACTGGGAGTTTGCAGGATTTGGTTATCCAGGAGCACTCCTTGAAAACAGTGGGTTACACAGATCCACCACACTGTGTCCTCACAACATATGACCATATCTAGTGACAATCCTTTTATATCATAATGATCCTTTCATACAAGTCACTTTTTTTCTCCCCAACAATACTGAATTTTGACATTTGATCCCAGACTCAAACTTGGTTGGTCATGCCACAGTTAGTCACCAGAAAGGCTGTTTATCAACAAATGCCTAAACCTTTGCAGAGTGTATTTTAACATGTTTACTTTATCGGCTCCTGTAGCTGTTAAATGTTTCTTTAGATTACTTTCTGAATGTTTTCCAAGCCTTGCAAGATGGTGTTGGTCTAAACACAGGTCCAAGTAGCAGTCAGCTGTTTGCCTTCATCCTGACAAAAGATATTGTGCAGGCTCAGATGCAGGGAGGAAACCTTTTGTCTTTCTCAGGGAACAGACTATTTAAACACAAACATATGGAAATATTACTGCTATGTAGAGGCAGAATTATTAGTAAGCTGTGTTCAGCACCTCCTTATCTTTACAAGGGCCTGCCACAGCAGAACAGACTTCTGGGTCTGCCTGGCTTGTAGACTTGTTCCAGGCCTGTGGAAATGGGAAGGGCCAAGAGAAAGCTCCTACATTATTGTTTTTGCCCTTTAAAAGTCAGGGAAGCACAGATTGCATAGTTGCAGGAAGTCAACATCTGCTGGAGTCAGTCTGAAACTTATACGAGCTCTAAATTCAAGGGCTAGGGCACTTAATCTACTTAAAGTAGATTATAGTTAGCTCAGTTATATCAGAGCTCCTTTCTCCTGTCTACTGAGAGAGAGCTGGCAAGTCTTCTAAGTATGTTCACTTTTATACACTTTTTTTAAGAAAGTGAATCTGAGTCATTCTTTCCTCTCTTAAGAGATAATTGTATGGAGAAGAATAGCCCAATTAAAGAACTGGAGGTGGAAAAACAAAGAATGTAAGCAATCTCAGTTTATATGGTTAACAACATAAACCAAAGTTATTACAAAGCAAGAGAAAACTGGGGCACATCAAAGTAGTTATTGCAATTAGATTTGTCACTGAGATGGAACTGAACAGAAAGGGAAGAACAGTCTCAGGTTTCAGCATATCTGGATTTGGAGTAAGGCAAGGAGTAGGACTGCTGACCATAGGTGAAGGGAGCAGTGTACAAGGACTGAGAGGAAAGAGATAAGGAACATTTGATGGATTTTACATTACCCAGGAGAGACTGTTGTGAGGCAACATCCCTGTGCAGAGTACACTTCAGAGGGCAATGTGAAAGGTGGAGGAAAGCTTAAATGAAAGCAATTTAAGCAGTAAGGCTTGTCAAGCATGCACAATATTTAAGAGTCAGGAAAAGGGAGGAAGCTACAGACCAACAGACAAGACATTCTTCAATGCTTGCAGACAAGAGCAGTAAGTTTTTGTTCTTTACTAACAAGGAAACTTTACTAACTGCTTTTGCATCTGCTAAGATGTTGCATCATATCACAGCAGTTCCTGGCCTACCAGTCTATAGCCAGTCTGTCTCTAAACCCTAAGTGACCCAGGATATGGGTAGATTTGAGCAGGGAAAAATGAGTTACAGAGACAAAGATTTCAATAAGCCACAGATGTCACCCTTGGGGCCCAGCACAAAGTTATGTTTTGCCTGTGTGCTATCTTAACAGGCAGATGGTCACCCCAACACATCTCTAAGTCTCCTGCTTGCGCTAAGGAAAGGTCAGCTAAGTCTTCATATACACTTTACATAAGTCACGAGCATCTAGATTTAGCAAAAAATTCATTAGAATGGTGCAAATCATAATACAAGTGTCCTTTGTACACAGTTGCTACAGGAGAAGTCCATTAAGATGTGGTTAGTCTTTCATAATGGAACTGAGGAACACATGAGACTGTACTATTCCATTTCTGGAACCTGAATTAAGCATATTTAGTAAAAAAAAGCAGGGTAGCTAAATACATATACATGACAAATGGCATCTCACTTTTAACAGAATGAGACCACACCAAATAAAATTACCTTTCCACACAACCACAGACCACAGCAAAGAGCAGTGAAACTAGTTTCAAAGATTAATTTAAAATAAAATTAATGAGAAGCAACCATTGAAGTTAAATCTCATTCCTTTCCATGGTCTGTGGCTCTATCATGCATCTTCTTCCAATTAGAAGCTCTCACTTGTATAATTTCTGGAAACAAGCCATGCAAGTTCTCTCCCTCCATGGACACTACCAGAAAAAACCGCTTGAACTTGCAAGTAAGTTGTTTGTATGCTTTTTAAGGGTATTAAAATGAGCATCGTTTCAGCTTTTGAACCTTTTGTCACACTCATAGTCCAAGCACATCACAAAAGTATTACAGGCATAGTACTTCACTCCAATTTCTTCTGCAATAATTTATTTACTGATATAAGATGGGAGAAGAGGTTATTGCACTAGATTAACAGCCACAAGCAGCAGCAATAGTTTTTCAAGTTTTCCTCTGGGGAAAAAAGCATAGAACAAGTGAATATCATTTTCCCTTGATAACAAAAAGCTTTCCATACCTTCCCCAAATTTAGATGTGTTGATGTCCGAGTCATCTCTGGTTCCATTTTGGGATTCCAGGTATGTAGCAGGGACCCATCCCTGCTCCTCTGCTGTGCTCACAAACCACCAACCTAAAAAAGAAATAAAAGAAGTGGCTCAGTGAACATTAAGAGGAACAAGAATAGTAAAATGCTACTGAGAAGATGGCAGTCAGCAGCTTCAGTGCAGTTATTCTGCAGCTTCCTAGAATGAGAGGGGGTTTAGTCCTATGAAACCATTTCTATTGGATGCTCTCCCAGTGGTAAAGAAGTGTGCAGGCTGGCCTCGTGTAAAAAACAGATGCAATGGAGCAAATATCAATTTAAGAAACTCAAAGACCAACCATGACAACTTTGATTCAAGTTCTATAATTCAGTGTCTCCAAGACTGTCTTGCCACATGTACATCTACAGTATCAAACCACTTTGTATGTGTATATATGTATGTGTGAACATATGTGAAATAGCACAAACACTGCCCAAATCATAGTATGAAGTATTACAGAAATCAAATGATGGAAATAGGACAGATTTAGTAGAAGGGCACAGATTTCAGAACAGGATACAAAAGTGCTCAAGAGCACTTGTAACCACAGCTGCTGTTTAACAAACACGACCTGAATTTAATGCCTTGGGAAGCTGGAAAGTACTGCACAGAACAGGAATAAGAGAGAAAAGCTAACTGAAATGTGACTTCGGGCCATGAGCACCAGTTATTTGTCTTCCCATCTGAACATCCAAGTTTTTACCACTATCTATAAAAGTGATAAGTATTCATCAACTATATGGTTATAACCTTTAAGTCATATCTGTGGATGGATGAATAAAATTAGAGGCAGGCCAACTTCAGACTAAATGCATTCCAACTGGAACTATCCTCTCCTCTTCTCTTGCTTGGCTGTATTGATTTATCGAATCCTTCCTGGTTTTGATGTAGACTCAATACCCAAGAACTTGTTGGTCTCAGATATGAGCACTATTAGATTCTCCTCCATTCAGATAAGGATCAGGTTAAGATAATGGGACAATAGAAAGTCTAACAAGTAAGCAAAGCACTTTTGTTGTTTTCTGTAATCTCCTAGTTTCCCCCCAAAACCACAATTGTCAGGACAGTGCAAACTGTTGTCCAATACCAGTCTTCCAGCCTCCCCAAAGGGATTTGGGAAAACAGCTATTTCTGTACATGCACCTCAAAACAGTTTAAAGACCTTAATGGCTGTCATAAACACACCAAATCTCACAGAAAACTCACAAGCCTGCCTGTGATGAGCCAAGGCACCATCTTAGTCTGCAAATACATGGGCACAAACACTGTTTAGTTTATGGTGGGGTAAAGCCCTGAGCCATGTGATGGCCACACAGCCCTCCCACATCTGGGATGCCTCAGCCTGGGCCCAGGAAGGGGGAAGGGAAGGTCCTGGGCTGGGCTCTGCTGCCATGCCACATGCAACTGTCTTTAAAGAGAAAAATCACCCTGCTGAAACAATGCTCAAGTGTTCATGCTAAAAGTCACCCGAGTTCATTCCAAATCCTGTCATGGAAGATTTTACCAGAGAACAGTAGCTACAAATCCTGTTTTCCTCCCTGGGGCATGTGGCTACGAGACAATGTGCCCCAAGTAACAACCCCTTACTTGCCTCCATGCAGCTCCTAGGCAGCTCTATTTATTTACTCTCCAAACTCAGACATGGATTTCCATCTTCTGGCCCAGCAGAGGTTTGGAAAATTTGCTTCACAAGGCCCATGGTTGGAAAGTTTAAATTTAGTTATCCTCCCTCAGCAGGAGGTGGATTCTCCTGCCACGAAGCCCACAGCAGTGAACATGCAGGATCTGCCAGACCGTTTCAAAAACACTTCATGGTTGTTCCTGATTTCACTAGTAACTATCGACATGGGCAGCAAACACAGCTTAACATACAGTTGTAATTAGGCACAAAATGTGAGAAGCTGGCTTTCAGCTGATATCAATTAGACTGGAATAGTTTACGTAAACTCTTCCTCAAAAAGAAATTAAACACAATTGCAAAAAGGACTTGTCTAGGCTTAAAAATGTATGTTTTGGCCCAATTCAAACCATGGTAAAACCTTCTTTGGAGAGCTGGATTGCGCTTCCTTGACGCCAACCCAGTGCTAGCCCATTTCACAATACAGGTCCTCTGGTTTGGCTCACTGAGCTGCACCATGGCCTCAGAGTTGAGTTTAGATCTTGTGTTTCGGGCCATAGAATAGCTGAGCCTCCATCCATCTAAACAGGGCTCCTTGCTAAAAGAAAGCCCCTCACCTCCATGCCTAGGCATACATACATATGCCTCTCACATCACTGTGCCTTCCTACTGCCATTCTCTGTTCCTGAAAGGCCTCGGCAAGGAAAACTCATGACTGCTGATCTTGTGAACAGGCTTCAGTGTCACACTTAGAGGTCAAGTCACATTTGAGCTAGGTTACAGTCAAGTAACTCAACCAAATCCACTGCCATGTGCAGACAGAGCATACAACAGCCCAGCTGAGGTTTTAAGCTGCTTTGATTCTTCAAGTCATGACTAAGGCTAAAGCTCTTAATAGCCACAGAATTCAAGAAAGCTTTCATTTATTTCTAAAGATTTCCATTATAAACTCTGTACAAGTGCAAAGCCTAAATAAGAAACCTCCACGACTACTGAGAATCATCAGCATTTGTCCAAATTCAGGCAAAAACTGCCCCCACTCTGAAATTCTCTTCTCCTATTTCAAGCTTGTTTCTCAGAAAGACAAAATAAAAGCTTTAGTATAGCTCATTGAAATAGCATGTCCACAATAAAGAAACACGTGTTTTACTTGAACAGCCGGAATAACTGAGAAGACTGAGAAACTTTCAGCAAAACACCCCGGCAGCAAAGAAGTCACAAATTGATACTCACAAACAAGAGCTGCAAGATCTTAGAGCGGCCAAGCAGACACTTCAGAGGTAGCACATCCCTTACAAGAACAAAGTCTGAATTATAATGGCACATCCAAGCAATAATCTCACAGAAAGGAAACTACAGCATAGTGCAAGAATTGATTTGTAGCAGAAAATGGCTGCAGCGTAGACAAAGTTGCTCAACATAATCCCTTCATGACAGCCACGAACTGCAGAACTCTGCCTGGCTGATCCTGAAGTACTTGCCCTGCATCATCCTCTCATTAGAAGCATTAGGGGAGCTGCCATTTGGTACCACTACCCTTTTGACCCCCCGCCCCCCACTCCAGGTTCATGTGTGTTCATGGTTTGCAGACAAATTAGCCAGACTGGTCTTAGTTTGCACCATTATAGCCTTGGCTTTCTGCAAACGATCTCTTGTCCCCTCTTCTAATGTCTTTCCCAACCCAGAGCATCATAGAAATGTTAGAAAACTTACTTTTGAAATACAGAACAAAACTGCATTTATTTTGAGTTCTTCCTCTATGCTGGAGTTGAGCTTGACTTCACAATTCATTATTAAAACCATTCTGCAGCAACATCTGCAGGGAATTATGTAAAGTTATCTCTGTGCACTGCCAAGCCAGTCTGAGGTTCACTCTTGCACTCACACCATCTGTAAAAATTAGCCAGTGCTTTACAGCTTGAGTTAACCCTTGCAGATGCCCCTGTCTCTCAGGCATCAAAACACTACTCTAAAGCTGATGTGGCATGGATGTCTAGACTGACACTCATCAGCCCTCGTCTCTGATGAGGATTTAAGGGAGTTTGAGCCTCACAGAAGGTATAGGGAGCTGTAGCCACTGTGCCCAGACCAAGCTCAACTTGAGCTTTGCTGCATTACTCCAACAGCCTTAACACTAACCCAAGAACACAAATTTTTAAGGTAGGAGTGCAATTTTCTCCCCACAGATATTGCTGCTTTGGTTGGTGTCTGTCAGCATCCCTCACTGCAACAGGCAAGGATGTCTCCACACTCAGAGTCCATTTAGGCTCAGACAACTCCCAGGCATTTTGTAAGTTACCAAGAAATGACCGGTTCCACTTGACACACATATATATACATTACAAAATGGATTGGTCACACTGGAGAATGACTAAATGACAAAAAGACTTTGATTCTAAAATAATCATGTTCTTTCTTTTAATTTTATCCCCAGTCCTCTTCCCAAAAGGCTTTTACAAAAGCAAAATAATTAAGCAAATGTTAACCACAACATGCACCATGGGAAACTACTGGAAAATAGTTAAAGGAGTAAGTTTTATGCAAGTTTTGCTTATGTTTACATGCATCCTTACTCATCCATCCTTCAGTATTGTCCCTTTCTTCACACTAACAGGAGTATTAGCTATTCCCATTGAAGCCTGCCTGATCCTAAGATGCTGCAAATCACTTTAAAAAATAAATACATAAAATTGCAGGATCATGCTGAACACTGGTTTCTAATTCTCTTCCCAGCCATTAATTTCTCTAAAGATTTTATGAGCTCAACTAAAGTAAACAGGACTGATAGTACACTGTTGGGCATAGATATTTCTCTTGCATGAGTAGACTACACATTCTTCTAAACAAATACTTAAATAACACTTCATCTCTCTCAAGAGTCTTGAAAAAATCCCACTCGAGCAGCAGCCTGGTACATGACATGTGCTCTCTGGGCTTCAGAGAGCTGCTCTTTCTTAAGTCCTTCTGCCTTGGAACTCTCTCTTGAGAGATTTTTTTGATCCAACAATATAAATTGTCCTATAAAGCAGTACAAGATGCAATTAGGTCACTTCCAGACCTTTCACATAGGCCTTTTCATGCCAACAGTTGATTACTTCCCTTCAGAGATATTATCTGCTTCATTAACAAACAGCTAAGGTAAGAGTATTGCTGCACAGTTGAAGGCACTTGTTTTTTCCACCCTCTAGAGCTCGTCCCACACAGTACATATATATTTGATACACACAGGGCAGCCAATTGTAATTGCCTCTGACAGACCTCTTAAGAATGTGTAGAAAAGGCAGCAGGAGTAGCATTTTACAAGAGGGATTTTCTGCAGTAAGCTTATTCTCACACACTTCTGTGTATGCTGTTAGACACTGCTGTCAGACACTGCTGTCCACGCTGGCTCTGCTCTCTATAAAAGGCTTTTTCAGTCCCACACACTTGGAAAAGGCACTAGGTTGAAACCACTGAATTCACATGAGGGCCAGTGTTCAGTTTCTGAGAATTTCATCCTTATGATTCACAGAAGAGGCATCTTTCTTTTCAATATGGAGATTCATGCAAGAGGTCTTTCTAGCATAGAGCTCTCTTTAGTTTAGGGTAGGGAAGTTCGTGCAGGAGTTACTGCAAGGCAGACTAAGGCTGTCTTCTCAGGATGAATTTTTAAAGCTGGTGAAATATTAAAGCCAGCTTTCACCTCAAAACACATAATGTTCTCCAGCCTGTGTGCACTGCAGACTTCACTGCAACCACCACTCAACAATGAAGCGATGTTTGTCTCATTTTAAAGATCAAAGTGGAGCTCAGAGACATGCTTGAGGAAGAAAGATATGCTTATGGCAGACATCCTATTTGAACACAATTATGATCCACAGTACAGGTTCACAGCCTTTTATGTGCCATACCCAAAGCATATTGGGCCATATATTAGGATTCCATATCAAGCACATACCATGATCCTTCCAGCCAGATCATGTCCTAGAGCTACAGTCTGGGAGCATGGTTTGCATGGGAAACCCCACTTCCCACAGGAAGTATTGCAACCCCAAACGTCTGTGCCTGACTGCCTTCACAGTCAAGAGTGAAGGTTGTTACCTTGCAACTACTGTGGCTGCACTCCAGGTACTAAGCACTGCTTTAGGAACTCAGGAACAAAACTCGCCACCTTCAGTTACTGCTTAGCTCCAAGCAGTTTTTCAATTAGCTGACAAAATAACCCAAGAGCCCACAGTGCAGTGACAGGGCACATTTGTTGGCTTTTTCATGTAAGAGAAAAGAGAAAAAAAAGATTACACCTGTCACTCCTTTCCTGGTAGCCCAGCATGGGAAATTGGAGCTTCTATATGGGTTATGAAACAGGCCTTCTACCACAGTGTTAAAAACCTGAATTATGAAGAATTATAACCACAGAAATGCTGCCTGTCTCAAAGAAAATAATTAAGATTTAAAACGTAATAAGCAAACATTTTGTTCCTGGTACCAATAACCACAATATCCAAATGACATAACTTTGAAACCACACATCTGACCATTGTTCAGCAGTGGTCACACAGCCACAGGCTACATTCTGCCCAGCAAGCTACCCCCAATATTTCAAACCGAGTAATAGTTTTAATATTTAGTGAAGAGAGAACATATCGAAGGAGGATGAGGGGCTGAACCTGTGTCTTGCTCCAGTGTTCAACTAAAAATTTACAGGTGTCCCTACAAAAACATAGCAGGAATCCAACCTCACAAGCATAATTTCAGAACCCTGACAACCCCATGCACACATAGAGCACCTCTGGAAACACTTCTTTCTCTCTTTAGGGAGGCTCTGAAAGCTGAGTTGTGTTCTCATCAGAGCACAGGCTGCAGCAGTTTTTGCTTAATTTGGTGATTGAAACAATAATTGAGGGCTTCCTGAGAAGAGGGAGCAGATGGGGAGCATAAGGAGGTGGGGACTGCTGGAAGGCTCAACTGTTGATACAATTTTTTGGCTATTAACAGAAGAGCATTTTACCTTATGAAGCTAAAAGCTGGAACAAAAGGCCAAGAGCTGAGACCATAGTTTGCTGTTTTCCACCAATACTGGATAGTAACTGCAAATGCTTAGTACTCAGCAGAAGAAGAGGGAATGCAGTTCTTGCACTGCTTTAGGTGTTACTGAGCTCAAGGAAAATCCAAGTGAATCCCAGAGTATGGGTGCTGTAACGTATTCTTCCTGCAATGAATGGTTATTAAGGTAATTAGTTAGATTTTGTTATCCTAATCCTGCCAGTCTGTCGTCTTCCTACACTTCCATTACCAACCTTGTGACATTTGTAGATAGAGACTGCTCAGCTGCACTGTTAGCAAATCACATTGCTGCTGTACTCCAGTTCCTGTGGTTGCAGAGCTGGGTGGCATGGATGGCCCACTACATGTGAATAAATATCCCAGTTATTGCTGCCACACAGGTTTTTCCTCGACCAAAAATAGCTGACTAGGTGTGTACAAAAGAGCTTGATAAAGAGTCCCAAAGTGCATCACAGATTCTGGCTGAAATATCTAGCTTGCTTGGCTTGGTTTCACATCACATTAAATGCATAAATACACATGTATGTATGTGGAAATTCACACCCTGACCTCTTCGCTCAAATACATATTACTCTAGTCTTCTACTGAGATTGGAACTGTGTTTCCTCATACTTTTGGAAAAAGCAGAAGTGATCAGAACATGGGAAAAGTTCATGGGAAAAGAGAATTCTGGATAATATACAACTCAGCTCTAATACTTTATGGGTTACATCACTAGTAGAGACACTGGATATTCTGAGTATTAGACAACTAGGAAATACCACATTACTGTATTTATTCAAATTCTACAAGCTAGTAGGCAACAAGCCTTTCAGAGGTGCACATTTGGCAAAATACTTATATATTTCTCTCTCATTACAGTTGTGACTTCTTGCGTCTTTGTGAGCAGGGAATTGTTCAAGTAAAGCACAGAGTTTATCTTTGGGTTCTGATAATACAAACTGATAGTTACAGACTCCAAGTGCTATATCTGCAGCTATTTGCTGTGGCCCAATTGTTACCCAGGGGCTTCGCCTCCCTGTTTAAAAAGGGGCCTCAGATCTGTGTATTGACACAGCTGGAATGAAGGAATCTGCCAAACACGTTTTCTAGAATTGGCACGTGCATCCACAAAGCCATCATACAATCCAGTACAAATTACACATTGTGTTCTTAAAGCAAGGGAATAAATGCACTACCTATTACATTAGCAGATATGGAAACAGATTGGACATTGCTATTAATCCTAGATCAAGTCCCATCACTCTCCAGGTCACCAGCTTCTCCTAAACTGTCAAGTATTCTGAGCTCCACAAGACAGAAGCAGATTAAAGCATCATTTGCTAAGAATGCTCATGGACAGCTCCAAAACACATGGAGCCAACATGCCCAAGGTTTTGGCCAGCATTCCCAGACCACTCAAATTAGGGGACCCACAGAGCTATCAAGTCAGCATCAGCCAGTTTTACAAGCCAGTCAGCACCCAAGAAGTTCCATTAAAAAAAAAAAGTTTTCCAAGGCTCAAACATCCTAATGCCTTCTAAAATGAAATTTAAAATAATATTTCCCTTCCTGCTTTACTTGATTTCATTAACACCTAGTGGTATAACTGTGCAACAGCAGCTGCATTTCACATAGCCTAACATGTTTGTGCATGTCCAACCTACAAGTCCAACTCAGTTATTACAGAAAATACCTCTTTACTGATCACAAATTTTCTTTTTTTTCATCTGATCTGCTTAGATACCAGATTTGCTGTCTGTCTTCAAGTTCTGGTCACACTACACATCTATTTTCACCTTTTCCTGAATTTTTTTCTCTTGGAAAGTGATGGATTTACATTCATCCTTCAAAGATGAAGTCTTTGTAATTTCAGTAACCACAAGGCAAGGTAAGATTGCTAGAGGGCACACAGACTGAACAGCCAATAAAAGAGTTCTGCGTTAAGTCTCTATGGGCAACAAGTGGTACTGGAGAGTATTTCCTTTTCTTCTTTCCCTTGCGACAAAGTTTTCTGTACTCCAGCAGGTCCCAGAAGTTGACCAGTTCCCAGACCATGGGGCACTTTCCTTCCTCCATGTTCAATTACAGCCCAGAACCATTCACTTTCTACTCCAGAAAGACTTCTGTCCCATATCTCCTTTAGTGTTTCTACTGTTAAGAAGATGTTGCTCAGATAGGAAAGTTAAGCAATAAATCCATCTCCCACCCTCCTTAAAGCCCGTCTCCCCATCTCCTCTCCAGCAGCCTGTCATTTAAAGGCTGAAATCTATAGATTTGAGGTTTTAATGAAGCTGCCAAAGTGATGCTGTTGTCACCACGTTTACATAAATCAGTAATCTACAAGAGCTCCCAACCACAAGTGGGTTTTGCTGGGGCATGCACAGGGGAGGACTCCAGCACACAGTGCAGAAATTTGGTGGGCAAACCCAGCCCTCAGCAGCAACAAGTAAACTACTGCCTTCAGAAAGGCTACGTCAGCAGAGTCAGCTCCTGTAGCAGATTTTCCAGAGCCATGAACAACTGATTACAGTAAAGGCATGCAAACAGATGGATTTCCACCCCACAGGGCATGGGGAGCTCAGCCCTAGGAGCCAACAGAGACTCTATTAGTCATGACCAGTTGTGGGGTTGTGTTTTCTGTGGTCAGCCAATGGGGTGCAACAGTCAAGCTCACAATTTCCTTTACATTCACGGGACTTAATCTTAAAGCAAACACACTTTGTGTCCAAGTTCTCTTCAGGAAAACATGAACAAGCTTTCAAACGGGCCTCATAGTAATCTTGTCCAAAGATTACAAATTACTTCCTGGTGGTTTAAAAAGTTACAGACCCCCAGCCCCAGCTGATAGGAAATGGCCTTCACGGGCAGCAAGGAATGGCCAATATTTACTTCCTGTACAGATTAACAAAAGTTGCTTTTGTTTTAATTTCTTATTCTGAAGTCTGTAGAGAATGTGTGTCAGTTGCTTATTGGGAAATCCTCAAAACCGCACAATCAGGAATGAGAGACTGAGGACCAGGAACAAAACCTAGCAAAGAACTAAACAGCATTGCAAGTGCAAGAGTCAAAATCACACAGAAATTCCATATTTCATTTAAAAATACATATGCCACCTCTGAGGTACACTCTGGTTACATCAGGATAGAACAGAGCAAGACTGGACAAGACCTTGAAGCAACAAACAAAGGCTAAGTATATCCAGCAGAAGTCTAAGGATAAAGCAACCAGTGACATTAGTTAGTCTGAAGCAGAGTTGAATCACCAGATTAAAAAAGCTGCCTTTTACAAATAGCTTTTGTGGGATCCTTGTGAAACACAATACTCCTGCGAAAGGAATGGAGACACCTTGGTTTTCTGGTGCCCAGCAAAGTGTGCAGAGCAGCACAGCCCTGCAGCACTCAGCTAACCACCTCACAAATGGCCATTTCTATGTCCTTCAAGGCTGTTCCTTGAAGCTCTGCTGTCCAAATACAACTTCTGTCCAGCTCTATTTATTAGCTAGATCTGGCAAGATTGTAGCCCAGATGGTAAGTTATCACAAACAGTGATGTAAACCAAATCGAATGCTCTGCTCTGTCTTCCACACCTCTTCATTGCCTTTCTCCTAAGCTCCATTCAAGCTGTGTTTCTGCAGTGACCCTGGAGCTGAGCCTCAAAGAGCTGCCTGCACACGGCTGCAGGAAATGACAGCTTCAGACATGAGTACCAGAATGATGAATAGACAGCTACAAGAGCAGCCAGTGCATTAGTAGGCTGCCAATTAATGACCTACATTACACTGAATGGGGACATACATGGGCAAATAGTATCACTGACACTCCCTAGAAGAGATAAAAACCTAATTCAGTATTTTCTGAAGGGTTTCTCCAGGCTTCTCTAAAATGTAGACACTGAGACTTGTTACTATATTTTGTTCAGCTGAACTGGTCCCATTTGGAGCAGATTATGGAAAACCGAAAGAAAAGAAAAACCAAAAGAAAAATATTTGCCTTTTATCTTCATTCATTATGAAGACCCACAATGAGGATAGCCCTATACTGGTGAAACAGAAGGGGATATTGACCTTTAGGAAAAGGATATAAGAGTTCATTCATGTAGATTTTGAAAAAGTGAGCAGGGTTTACTGGGGCATCGGGTCCATCAGCTCTAACAAAAAGGTACATCAGCAGCATAAGAAAAGCAGGTGAATACAGGAAAATTGCTGCGCCAAAAAGCTCAGATAAGATGGCCATTCCTCCTCTCTCCCCCAGCAAAAAAAACACTCCTCTTATATTGCAGAAAATACTCTGCACACAGACAAGTAACTAAGCATTTCTTCCTACTCATTCTGGCTTAGCCTCTGAATACAAAGACTACACACTTTGCTCAAGCATCTTTACCAGGCTTTTGCCACATGGTAGTAAGCATGTGTTTTCCCTGCAGCTAGCTCAGTTGTCTTACCTGGGATGTTGAGCTTAAAGACTGATATTTAGCCTGAGGTTGCTCCTTACAGACTGGAAAGGCACTCTAGAGACACAGCAGAGAATCATTCTGTCTCAAGAGACTAGAAGCCCCTCACTGAGTAAGACTTGCACTATGGGAACATCAACAGCAACATTTCTATTAACACCTTCTTCTTAGAGAAAGGTTGTATTGCCGGAGGCCTCAGATGCTGGTCAGCCTCCAGGAAGGCATCATTAAGTGCATAATAAGTCAAAGTCTCAATACATAAACATTTTTATTTTCTGACTCTCCTTTCTGTCTCTTGAAGCTTAAACAGAGCCAGAGCAGGCACTAAGCACAGATTTTCTGGCAATAATCAGGGAAGCTGATCTTCTGATGCTAAATAAAGGTTAGCAAGGCAAATTAATGATGTGAGATACAGAAGAGCTGTCAATCTCCATACATTTCACAGAGCTGAGAAAAGACAAATAGATCATTGTGAGGCTTACTCCTTTCCATTAGGAATAAATCAACCATGAAACAAGGGCAAGAGTAATGCTGTCCTTGGGCTAAAAGCGAGATTTGCAGACCCTCCATTACAAACACACATACATTACACAATACAGCACCATTTAAAATAAATAAGCAGCACAGCAAGGGATTACCTAAACCTGTTAGACAGATGATACAGAGACACAGTGTTTATCTTTTCAACAGGGAGTCACTTAAGCTTACCCTATGAGTGCATGCTATATTAAACCCTTCCCTCTTCTCAGCACAAAGCTACCAAAAGAGGAAACACTGGACTACCTCTAACTACCTCTGGCCAGAGCCTGCTGCAAGTGCTATACTTTCATGTATCTCCTGCTACTCCCCAAACACTATGAAAACTTTCAAAAGAAAACCTTCAATTCAGGCGTTTTCCAACCTTGAACTTTTCAGGATCTCACTCTTGGCATATTGACGGTCTTTTTTTGTTGGGTTCGTTTTGTTGGGGTTTTTTTTCTTATTTTCTTTCCCCTTCTCTCAAAACACATTGATGTCCCCTTCTCATTTGAGAAAACCTCAGTGATGGAGCACAGAGGCTGCATGTTCATTGCAAGATGAGAAAGAGGATGATCCTGTTGCTGGGGAGCTTTGAGGAGCTCACTGTTAGAGAACTGAGAACCAGACCAATTCTTTTTGTGGAAGTTTCTCTCTCTTCAGTTTCCAAGTCTTAACTACTTCCCTTCCCCTCCTCCACCACCCAGATCTGAACAGCGTTTTCTTTGTCTGTTCCCTATGTAGACTTCCATTCTTTGGAGACAGGGCCTAAATGTCTAGCACAACAGGATCCTGATTTCAGCTGGGCCTTAGGCATTGCCATAAGAAACAGAGATCACAGAAGCATGGCTCGTGCAATGTAGAACAGCCTGGATAGTAAATAAGTCTTTGGATAGGTCTGTTAGCTGACAGACTAACTACGATGTTGGAATGCTATGATTTACCAAAAGCTTGTACAGCCTGAAAATTTATTCCAAAACATCCTATTTAGTGATTATGTATGCAATTGGAAAGGGATTTGAAGTTCACTGCAATACTAAAGTGAAATATATGCAACGTGCACCTCTAGGAAGACCAAGTAGATTACTAGTACTTTTCAGGATGACTAATGAATTGGAGTTTCCTCATCATGCTTTCCTCCCAAGGGCTGTGGGCAAGGATTATCAAGTGGAAAGAACCCAGTCTGTGTAGAAAGAAAAGTGCATATTCCTGTAGCCACTAAGTCCCTACTGAGGAACAGTTTTTCCATTGCATCTCAAAGACATCTACCCTCCTCTCTTGTTTGCATGGGTTGTTTGACACACACACCAAATTCTCAAGACTTCAGCTCAGCAAAACACCATGCAATGCAGCCTGAGAAGGCAACCAGGACCACACATTTTTGTGAAGGACAACTGTCACTTCTACTTATGCACAGACTGAACACCAGGTGTGAAGGGATTCATTTCTTGGTCAATATTCTGACCAGTAACTGACACCATTAAGGCTTAATTCTCTGTCCTCTGCAAGGTTAGATTCATTGATCATCTGCCAGCATGTACTATCCCAATGCTAAGCTATGTGCCTACTCGCTAGTCCACACATGAAGCCAAAGAAGAATGAAGATTCTAAGGAGATTCAGCCTCTGGTATTTCACAAGCTATTAATGCTACATTCACCTGGCTCACCAACATTGTGCTAATAACCTGTCTACTCATTCTGATGAACATGTTTTTCTTTTCCATAGCTGAAGTTACATATGGAGTCTATTCCAGCAACACATGCACTGGCCATCAATATCTGATGAATTATCATACAGATATCTAACCTGCTTCCCAAGGTACTTGTTGAAGATTACATGATAGGAAGATGGAATGATCCAACCTGGTAACATTTGTCTAATTACATTTTTTCCCCTACCACTTCATCCACTACAGTTACCCTAGTAAACACCTTCCAGGAGTCACAGAAAAACTTAAGGATGATCCAGAGAAAATCTCAAATATTTCTGTCAGGCTATCACATCTGCAAGGTTAGAGTGACCAGCCAAAGGCTTGAGCATCACAACCACTGAAATTTCAGAGTATGGTTTGTCTTTAAGACCTGCTTTGCAGTTTGAGTAAAATGCAAATCTGTATTTCTGTAATACAATACAACTGAATTGTATTATCTGTGTCTCTTAAAGCCTGAGAATATCTAACCCTATGAGAGGATGTGATCTGTTCCTACTCGAATGCAATGAATGAGGTGTGACAGACTGACCTTCAAGAGCACCTTTCCAACACAAAAATCAATTAATCCAATTTGCTTATGTTTGTTTCTTTTAAGTTGTGAGCTTTAAGAAGATAATATTCATTTCAGTAACCAATAAATGTCAGCACGACATTTGACACATTTGCTGATGCGGCTTACAGCTGTCCAGGAGTTGTCCAGAGTTCCAGGAGTTGTTTCTCTCCATGCTCCTTACACCCACATTCCTTTTCTTCTCTGTTTCTCTTTTCCATAGAAAATAGGATAGATAAAAATCATTAAGCACTTGACTTCACTTTCTTACCACTTTTGCCTCTCCATCAGCAGAGCAGGTCCCTACAACAGGAGTTAGTGGAAGTTGAATCTATCTTCAAGCAGAGGTTCTCTGTTTTTCTAACCTGTCTTTTGTCCAGAGGCGGTTCTGGTCCTTTCCAGCACTGCTTCCTCACCAGCACAAAGGAAGGGAATTACTCATTGTTCATGATATTTCCATCTCTATTTTTACAATTGTAAGGAGGTTCATACAACAGTTTACTTACTTACAAAAACAGGAAACTTTTTTCTGACCTGGATTATCTCAGTAGGCTGTAGTCTCCTATTCAGTAAAGGTATTTAGTATGAAAACAGTGAAATGCCCCAAACCACATGTTCTAGTCAATTGTAGGCTTAAGCACTTTGCTCAGCTGAGTAGCAGAGCCAAGGAGTGAGCAACATCTTTAAGAGATAAAATCCCATCTGCAAGGAGCCACTTGCTTCTTCATCATGGTGCCATTAGTCCTCTAACTCATCACAGCTTTGTGCTGTCACTTCCAGCCTCTCTTGCTTTTTCCTTCTGACTATGTCTCAGGCCTTTGGATGAGCTTATGCTTACTTATTCACAGTTCAGTTTTCAAATTCTGAGCCAGAGCCAGCAAAGAAGAGCAGCTTCTCTAGATGAAGTCCTAGAAATTAGCTACACAGGCCTCAACACAGCCAAGTAAGACAACTGTATTTGCTTCTTCTCCAAATTCAATGAGGATGTGCAAAGGGCACAGGTATTGCACAGCAAGTAAGAAAGAAAAAAAAGTGAGATGGACCCTTTATGACTGGTAAATAAATTACAGAGGCCATTTCCAGCCCAAAGAAATTTAAAATATACCTTACCTACCCAGCCTAAACATTAGGCTAAGGTCAGGGTCTGTTTTCCTGTTGGAGTTCAAGGGATTTCTTTTCTGGTGCTTAAAGAAACTGCCTTTGATGAAATGTTGGTAATCCTATCCAGTTGTGAAGTTAACAAGCAGCAATAGAAGTTATGCATAAAGGATCCCAACAGCCCTGCCCTCAAGCACTGCTAGCATACCTTAGGGTATAAGTCTTATTGTTGCACAGTTAAGTCCTGCACTAGGTCTTAAGACTATTTTTGGCCTTTAGCTTCTGAGAAGTATCATTAGGGCAGACCACTTCAGTGATTTTCAATTGTTTAATTTTTAAAATAGAAATAAATGCACAGAAGTGTGAGCAAAGTGTGACCCCAGATCACTGTTTCTGTGCCTGTAGCTATACCATTTAAAACAAGATCAATCAAATGCCCTACTTTGCAAGCAAGATGCCCATCTTTAACCAGAGCCAGAAGTCTCAGGAGCATGACATTCAGATATACCAAAAGACTTCTTATGAAAGAGATGAGGTATTGATTAAAAAGAAAAGCGGCTGACGCACCCCCCGCCTTCTCAAGCAAGCTGTAAGTTTGAAGAAAAGGAACAAAATGAACTTTGGTTTGACTCCTCTGTGCTCAAAATTACTTTGTGACAACGATTCCCTGCTGCCAACACACACTCCGGCTCTGAGAGCTGGGTTGATGGTGTCCAAGCCAAACACACGTGTGGCTGGAGAGACTCAGAGCAGATTAGACAGCTCTTCTTTGTACCAATACATGAAATACATCTGGGGCACCCTGGCTATATTAAAAGCACATTCCTTGGCTAAGCTGACGCTTGTTGAGCACCACTGCAAGCACCAGTGACACTCATGTCTGGAGCACTGAAGAGCACTCCCAGCAGCTCTCCAAGCTGGCAGATGGAGATCCCTGAGAACGAGACTTGTGAAACAGCCCTGAAGGGTTGATATTCTCACTCAGATTATCTAAATCCCGGTGTGGAAAACATGCCAAAAGCATCCTTACTCTGAATCACAATGAAATGCTCAATAAGAGGCTGGATTTACAGAAAGCTGGCTGCAAGCAAGACAGTTCTTGGTCATCAGTGTCACAAGCATGTCACAAGTGTCACAAGCATACTAAGGAGTCTACTCAGATCTACAGACACAATTGTATGTCCAAGTCCAGTTCCAGCCTCAAAGTCCAATACTTCAATTATGTCATGCATCTGGAATCAAGCTGTTGCCACTCCAGACACAGTAGAGTGAGTCTGTGCTCTCCAGAGACATAGAGCTGCAAATAGCCTATTTCTCAAGAGGGTTTTTTGTAGTTTTAAATTTCTTTTTAAAAGGTTTGGGTTTTTTAAGGGAAGAGAAATATTTTAAAATGCTATTACAGTGATGGTATCATCTAATGAGAAAACAAAAAAAAAAAACCAATATGGAGTTCCCTTATTATCCATTTCGTTAAATATCAGCACTCTTTTAGTCACTTTATAACTGGTCCCTGAAGAAGGTATGAAAATTTACACTGAATCAGAGTTTAAGGGCCAAACCCAAGTGAAACATACCAGGCTTTTGGGTTAATACATAATAGCTTTTTCATGGATTTACCAGTAAAACTTTCAACTGAATGTCCAGTTTAACATTAGTAAGTACAAGTTACATCACTACTCATTTAATAAGGGGGCTATTTGATGGGGCACTAAATGATTTAAGAAGAGAACAGGCACCTCTATCAGCAAGGAGCTCTTGCTTATGCAAGCACAGCCTGACTCCAGTACCTTCCAGTCATCCCTATGCTAGTCTCGCTACAAAGGTCACACCTTGCAGTGGTTTCAAGTCTCCAAATCAGAAGCTTTGCTGGATTTTCAATTTCGAGATATTCCAATGCCAGCAGGGGGAAAAAAAGTATTCTGAAGAATTTTAATTTTTCCAGACTGCATACCAGGTTTAATTTCTTATTCTCTGTTACTATTGTCTATGAGGTCACTTGACAATTTTCAGCTCTTCAGATTTACAGCCATTCCTAGCAAAGTATTTCATCCACATATAAAAGTAACCATCCTTTTTCTGAAAGGCAAAGGGAAAATATATAGAAAGCACACAGATGTTTGGCAAGTACATCAAAGCTAGGCTAGTCAGTACAAAATCCCTCCCCAAAACCCCTGACGTTCTCAGTGCTTTAGCAGTACAACCAAATTTTAAATATGAACAGAAGGGGACTCCAAATGGGTACATATCATCTACAATAATAAATTAATTGGAAGTGCACATAATCTTGGATTACAGAGAACCGTACACTGTATTAAACATCTTCACGTGCCACTTTATTCTGTGAGACTGTTTTTCACATTAATATGAAATCAGATGAGGCTGGGCAGTGATATCAACTCCTGGCCACCAGGTATCAACTTACTGTCCATGGCAAAGTCATGCTCCTGTGTTCTCTGCACCACTGGAGAACATGGTACTCGGCTCCTCAAACCCTGTGATTCGCTGCTGACCCATGTACATTAACTTCAATGCTCTTGGATCTTTGGAGAGCAGAGAGCACTCTACCCTCCAACAAGACTTCATAACTTCAGCATGTAATATCTTTTCCAAAGGAGGACAGATGTTCAGGAGAAGTTTCAGTCTTGCAAGAAGTTTTCCACTAGGATCTTGATGTTTCTCTGGCTGTGCGGACCAACAGCATAACCACAGCTCCCGCAAGGCTGAAGATGGGAAGTTGTTGCTCAAGCAATACTTGCTGCAAACAGACCATCCAACAGCTGAGGTGCTGCCCACTTGCTCCTTGGGTTTAGAGCTGCAGCTGTGAGGAGGCCTGACAGCACACAGCTGCTCACCCTTTTCTGGGGAGTTTTGAAAAGGGCATTGTGGAAGAACAGCTTGAGCTCACCTTGTCATACATTGAAATTTCAGCCACGAGCCATTATGTCAAGCAATCAGGTTTCTGAGGGAGTAGAGAGCTATCACATGGAATGAGGGGGGAGAAGGAATATTGTATTTTCAGAAAAATGTATATCCTAGTTACAGGAAAGGAACCAGAAATAATACCTATCCCCACTCATGGCTCTGGTTTTGGGTAGGTTTTTTTCCTAAATTTTGCAGTCTTCCCAGAGGAGAGGGAGGAAGAGGAAGATTCTGAGCTCAAAGAATTTCACTCTTGACATGCCAAAGCCAGCAACAGAAATGCCTGAATTTTCCACAGTGGCTTGGATACATGCCACGGGAAGAGCAAGCTCCCCTCCATGAGGGGACACACTTCAGACTACTCAGCTTCAGAGATAAGGGGCTACTTCCCTTCACTACAGACACCCAACCTGCATGTGTACTACTCCTGCCCAAACAGCCATCAGGCTGTTCAGTCAGCCTTGGGGATTAAGGAAGCAAACAAGTCCATTGTCATATTCCACAGGAAGACATCAAATCCATGATGATGTTCAAGGTAGATTACTGTAGGCTAAAGTAGTAGAAACCCTGCAAAAGCAGAAGGGAGAAGAAGCTGATGGGAGAGAGGATGGTTGCATTCCCAAGACTCCAATGGAAAGTCAGGTTTTCAGCAGGGATTTGGAAGCTGAAAGCCACAAGTTAACTTTCCAATATCTGCATGCACCTTGGGAATTGTATTTGTTTCTGCAAATTACTACTAGGACACATCAGCCTTTGCTTGCTCGCCTTTTTTTTTTTTGGACAGGAAACCCTGGTGCTGCCATCACATGATCGAGAAGCCACTCAAATTCAGAAACCAAACATTCCAGTGTCTTTGGCCATAGACACTATACAAAGAGCATTTGGGATCCTGTGACATCTGACAGTTTTCCTCTCCTCCAAGACTGACATTAACCAAAAGCCTCTTATCCAAACCAAAATGCTAGACGGAACACATGCCACATTGCTATTTTGGGAAAGTCTGGATTGGAAAACTAATTTGTCATCTTGAACCCATGTGTAGCTGTTCAAGTGCAGTTCAGGAGCAATATGACATTTACAGTTTATTCTTTTACATGCTACAGAAAGCTAATAGAAGAGTGAGAATCATCAACAAAATGTACTACAAAATGCAATGCAGAGTAAACTCAGGCAAACACTGCTCATATTCACACCACTGCTGCCCAACGAGGATCTTCTGCTGCACAGAAGAGATGTAGCTTTGGGAAACAGCAACTTCATGGCAAGTTGAGAGCTTGAAAACTCCAGTTTTATGAAGAGAGGCTGGGTATTCTGCTCCTACCTTATCCCAAGCCTGCTCCTCACTTTCACAAGAAACTGCACTTAGATTTTCCAAAGTGGCTGCCACCTATTCAGAAACCAGTCTTGAGCTGAAAATACAAGGTTGCATTGCTGCCAGTTCTTTAGCCCCTATGTGGTCACACCATAAACTCCTCTGCCTCTCAATTCTCTTCTGCCAACCTGCAAATGGTAATTTCTGAACACGTCCGGGCAAAATTACACCAACAAAATACTACTGGCTTTGAAACAGGAGAGGACAAATATCCAAATACAAATTGAAGGCACCTGCTCAAAAGTCTCCAGTAGTGTCTCAACAGTCCTTGACTAGTGAACACCTCACATTTTTATTTTAAAAATAATAATTTTTCTACCATGGTTCTTGGAACCCGTAAATGAACATCATCAAATTCCACTACGGATTTAGACTTCACAATGTGACTTCACTTCTCCAAGCACAGAGCAGGAGTCTTGTGAGAAGGTTTTGTTTCTGCCAGCATCCACTTCCAAGTTCTCCAGCCCTGGGCAGCAGAGAAACAAACCAAACAAAACAGGATAGCTTTGTAACAGCTGTCAGCCTCCTACACACTCAGGAGCTTCCTGGCTACCACTGCATTATGAATTTCACAAGCTGTCAAATGCAGCTATGTCCATCTGTGTGCCCACTGGCTTTGAACTGCATGGCTTGGGTCACCACGTGCCATGCCAGTGCAATGTTCTATTCATGTGCATGAGACAGCAGGCACAGCTCCTTCATTTTAGGGAAGATTATGAAGCTGTACACACCCAACTGTACAAAAACCTGATATGGTCCATACTGAGAGATGGAGAGGTGCACACAAATACCACTCCCTCTTAGGCACCTGTAGAACTAGATTGATCAGGACCTACTTGTTGACTTAAAGCTGATATTCAAACCCATTCACTGGTAAAACTGTCCAGTCCATCAGATGATCACAGCCTCAGTGTTGGCATCCCTGAATGGAAAGCAGAAAAAAAGCAGAGAAAGGGGGATGGAAAATACGACCAGTAAAGCAACTCATTTTCCTCCTCCATACTAGAAGTTGGTACAGACAGCAGAGAGCATAGGAAGCAAAATTTAGGAAATAAAGAAGAGGGCATGATGGCGGGACACATTGGAGTAGCAGACATTAAGAAAGAAGCCTATTTTAATGTTCCTTTGCCTTTCAAGACACAAGGCACCTCCCATAACTAATGCACCTGGACCATTTTCAAGGATGCTGGCCACACACTGCTCACATAAACTTCATGGGATTAACACTACAGCCTGTGGGATGAATCACTCCTGTATCTTTCTTTTTTTATCCCACATTAAAATTTCAAAAGGAAGAAAACAGTGGCTTGCTCATAACGGTTTTTCTCTCTCCAGTCTCCAAAAACATGCACAGGACTTATTACAAACCGGACATGGCTGAGGCTGCGGATACATTCCAAAGGACTATGCAGCACTAAAATAAAAGCTCACGAGTTACTTTACATTGTTATCTGCCCTGTTGTCTACTGTTCTCTTGATGACTATTTGTTTTATCATCAACAGCACAGGACTCAAATGTGAGTTTGTCATAGGTGAACATTGTGAACAAGTTCACACAGGTGAATTGCTTTTAATAGTTCACTTTCTCCCAGAAAGAGGCACTGTTCAGCTTCAGAAGTCCAAGACAAGCAGTTCTGACCTCAGGCATGGTTCTAGTTGAATAGGGGTGACTAAAGTTGTGAAATTTTCTTTATTAAGTGATGGTTTTTACCAATTTAGGTCAGACTCAACTACAGCAATTGAGGCTCTTTCCTGCCAACTCACTTGCAAGAAAAACACTAAGTACCAATGGATGGTCTGAACTCCAGAGCTCTACCTTATAAGTGTAATTCTAATCCTCCAAGACATGACGAAGGCATAGCTTTAAGACAGCTACAGAAAAATGCCTCAGCATCACATTGTTGAGGTTAAGGTAAAACTGCAGTTCCACAGAAATACGGGATTTTGATTTCCTTAAATTGAAGAATGTGCTGTTACATTTCCTTAGGTTATAATGTGCTTCTGGCAGAGAAATTAGCAGAGGATTTAGCTTTCACAAAAGGCCAAAAAGTATCCATCACACGGGATTCTCCACAGAAGGTATAGGAGATCAGTGAAAGAGAACTAGAAACACAGCAGTATAAATGATACCCAGGAAGGAAGTTGCTAGTCTCCTCCTGCGCTCAGTTATCCTCCTTTCAGGTCTTCCCTCCTGCATACACTTAAGTTTCAATCAAATTTACACTTAGGAGTCTGCTTAAACAAGAGACAAGAAAGAAATAGAGGAAGGATTATATGGTTCGGGGATATGGAGAAGAGTAAGTAGTTTAGGCAAGTTTTAGCTGTGGCAGATGGTTCTCCTGATGTACCAAGGACCTAGCACTGCTGGTTTACAGATGCCAGAGTAGCTCATCTGGAAGCTTGCAATCATTGATAAGTTGCAGATGAGTTTGGTTCAGTCACTATTTCTAATCCTGTCACTGCAGTGCTCTCAAGACACACTTACCAAGGGCAAGTGCATGCCCAGACACTCAGCCTCTGCCATGTCTGCACATAATCGGTGGAAAAAAGGCCCTTGTGCAATTCAGGTGCACCATGCAAGGAGGTCTCAACACTGGTATCTGTCACAGCATTACAAAGCGTGCCTGTATCTCATCTGTAAGAGCAGTTTCTCTGAAACCACTGGTGCCTTCCATCAAGTGCCTCTACAAAACAATTCCTGGTAGCAAGAGCCAAATTTAAACCAGTGTCAGCAAGGATCTTGCAAGCCATCCCCCAAACCATTCTGTTCCTGAGGTCCCACACGCACATCTGCAGACAGTGTCCTTATTGTGGGATGTTAGTTTCTGTTTAGGATTGTTTGAAAGGGAGACTCTGGGGTGGCATAGGGGAAGCCACACCCTTTCATGTGGCTGGTTTTCAAACCTGGATACTTTTGTAAAAGAGATACTTAACTTCCCAGTTCTCAGTTGAGTGGACGGGTTCACACGCCAATCCCTGAAGCTTACTTCTTATTATAAAACCAACAGACTAACAGTCCAGGAAGTGTATAGTCAGCTCTAAAAATACAGACATCTGGAATGACCAAGTGTGTAATTTAACTCGTAGCTAGTACAGGAGCCAGTTCTGTTTGCTGGGCTCAGGAGGAGCAAAAGAGGCATTTTCTATAGGATTCAGTTATCCCATTTGCCTGGCAATGAAAATAGCATCCCATTTCTGGTCATTCTACTTTTATTCAAGGACATCTTGGTCAGAGAAGGTCAACTTGAAGCGAGGGAGTAATTTCCAACATCACCCTGAGCATACAGCCATCCCATAATCTTGGGTCTTCATACTCTGCAGAGTGTGTCCTTTGTGGTAACAGTAAAGAAGTTTAGTCAGGATTAAGAACAAAACCTCAAAGAGACTCTCTCAGACTTCTGATCCTGTTTTCAAGCACACAGGCAAGCTTCACCTTCCCTCCCATGAGCCAGTGTGTTCAGTCTTCCCTTTGGCAACACCCAGAAATGCAGATTCTTCAAGGTGGTTTCCAGGACACTGAATAAAACTGGCCTTGAGTTTAACCCTAGAGTTTCAAATGACCAGTGACAGACCTTCCCAGGTTCACATTACCCATCCTGAATCTCCAGCTACACTTGATTAAGACAAAGTCTCTCCAAGCAGCTCTGTTTCTCCTCATGCAGAGAGGCCTCCAATAACATCCAAATGCTGTAGAAGTCCATGTGGGAGATTAAAGTGCTATTTTTGAACTTACCAGTGTTCAAGTCAATGATTCAGGTTTAATATTAGATGCTGTTCCTCCAATCTTAGAGTCACCACTGCATGGAGATTTACCCTGCGCCCCCCTCCATCACCTCCATTGTGTTTGAATAAGAACCATGTTCAGGGCTTCCTTAACTTCATTTCAGTTTCAGTATGCTGAAATTTGTTATTCCAACTGCCAGGTTTCATCCCCAGGAGCTCCCATCCTTTCAGAAGGATACATTTCACCTGCACATATGGTCACCGTTTGAAGCCAGCGCAGTGCCTCAAGACCTGGACATCAAATTATGAAGGTGTTACCTTACACTTGTGAGCACAAATGTGTGCCTGCCAACATTAGTCTAGCTAGTCAAGCTGCTGCTAATCATGAAAAAGCAACAACTTAATTTCTCTTTTATCCAAGTATCAAACCAGTCTGAGATTCTTAAGCAAACATATGGCAGCTGTATTAATATAGGAGCCAAATGAAGCTATGTCTGCAGCATGAGCACACCCAGCACTGTCCTTGTGCTCCAGCCACTGAGAGAGAGGCTTGCACTAAAGCCCATCCCATCAGCATGCCAGAAAGAGTGTGCTGACAGAGACAGGATCAAAGACAGGAAGAGTCAGCAGGAGGCGGTTCTGTAAACAGAATTATAACAACTTTTCATAGCAACAGGTTAGGGCTTTCCAGCACACACCCACATTGTAGGGAGAAACAGGAGATATGGAGAGGTCTGGGAAACACTTGCCCTGATCACCAAGCTGAAGTTTGACTACATTGCCAATAAAACTGCAGTTTGATTTCATTTGAAATAAAATGATGCCCCTTTGCATGTGAAACTTTCAGATTAAGTCACACAGTATCAAAATACAAAAAACTGAACTGGCCAATAAAAATAGTAATGAGAAGCCAGTCAGTAAAAAGAGATCCAAGAGAGCCCATCTCATCCCTTGCTTCTTCCAGAACTGCTTCAGTTAATCCAGCCATGAGCCAACATCTTTCTACCAGAAAAATAATTAAATTCTCCATCTAGAATGCTGGAAAGTCTGATGTCTCAGCCCGAGGGGTGTATGGGAAGAGCCAATATACATCCCTCTGTGAAAATACCCCCTAAATCTGATTGTATTATGAAACACCTAAGCAAGGCAATTACTTCTATAGGTTTTGCTAAATCTGAAGATGGACAAGAAACTGGTTTGTGGGGAAACTGAACTCTTTTAACATTAAAACCAAAAGCATGGAGTTATGTTGCTGGTCATAACTGAAACACGTCTGCTAATGATTACAGCTTCCATTTTGCTGCCAAAATATTATTGGAACTGCTTATTTACTGTGCAGTTTAGGGAAAAAAAAAGATCTCTTCCATCCTTTATTAATCTTGTCCTCATCTGACACAACAAAAATGCACCATCAGTCTTTTGCTTACTTTGAAAAATAGGTCCAAAAGTTACCACAACAGCCAAAGTCTTTGTGTATAATTGCTGTCTTGGTTAACTAGAACAAAGGGCAGAAAACGTCAGTCATTACGCATTAAGTTTAGTATTTTGGGGGCTTATTTAAAACCATTTCATGGCTTGCTTTCTTAAAAGAAACTTTGATGTAACAAAAAACTGAAATAATTTAAAATAATTGCTTTTTTAATTTTATTGTTGTTTTGGGGGTTTTTTTTGTTGGTTGTTTTTTAAAAGCAGTCACATCCAAAGGAATGTAGCTCACAGGGTAACTACGAGACTCACGGGAAGGCCTCAGCAATACACTTGTATTTTGTTGGCCCAAGATAGTTCCTTGCAGCAGTGCTGAGCTGGTGACATATTTGGCTGATATAGGAAACTCAATCATTACAAAGTTTATGAATTCCAATATGAAAAGCAGATTTTCCTTGGAAACATTTTCTTGGGGCAGGTTTCAGGGTCCTGAAACTGGCAGTGACTGCATAAACAGAGGAGGTAATGAGTAAAGGCTCCAACTGGGATGCTGTGTCAAATTTTTTCCTTTCCAGCCTGCCATCCTGGGCTCCAGGCAGGGTATGCAGTAGAAACAGAGAATTTAACTATCTGCCCAAGCATAACGTCTTAGCACAGTAGGATTGAATGAGAAGCAAAAGAGGAAGGAACTTGCATGCAGCTGGAAATTTCAGAATTGAACTTTTCAGAGGCCTGGTAGAGATCCTACTATTCAGGAGTACCTGGATGTGTTATACAGCAAACTTAAAGGCAGCAATGCTTGCACCTTCGCTTCTCCACGCTTACTGATGAGCCCTGTTCCTCTGAGGCTGAACTGCCTTTATACACAACTAAGTCTTCAAGTCTGTGGTTTCAAGGGTCACATCCCACCCTGTTCCCAGCAGACAAACAGGGCAGTCTCAGAAGTCCTGGAACAGATTTCATGCCCACAGCTACCAGATATGAAGTCCAGACAGGCTTGTTCCCTCTCCTGCTCCTAGACAGGGTCTTAAGGGTCTCATTGACTTGGATACGGGGAAGTCAGAACAGATGCAGATAAGAAACAATCTCTGCAAGGGCTGATATTGGGTTTTTTTCCCCCCTTTGAACTACACTTCTTGTAGTTTGGAGACAAGAAAAGTATCCTCACATGCTGACCTGGCAACCATGTGGAACCTCTTTCAGTCCTGGCTGTGAGACAGTTTTGTCCTGGCAAGTGGGTTTGCTCCCGTGGGACTTGTGAGGCAGGGGAATTCCTCTCTGGGCTCTCATTCCCATTTCTTGAGATATTAGAGAAATGTAGATGTTCTCTAATCTACAGGTAAAGGGGAGATCAAACTACAGTTAAGTGGGTAGTATTTTGTTCCACATCAAGCCAGGTGGAAGGAAATTTAAAGGGGAACCTGTTTACTTCAGTGGGATGCTTAGATGACAGCATGGGAAAAAACCAGCCCTGGAGATAAATATTTAATATCTCCAGAAACTTCCTATTCACAGCAATCACCCTTCTCCCAAGCTTTGAGAAATTTGGGGATGTGGGAGAGTTGTCCCACAGAGGCATGACATCAGCTAAAGAAGAAGCAAAAGAATGAAAAAGTCAAAGCAGTTGGATTTCAGATGTCTCCATAAAACGGAAAAAACAAAACCAAAAAACCAAATACCTGAGCTAGCCCTGTTGGAACACTAGTTGCCGAGGATTAAGACAAACAATGGGAGTAGAACTAGAGAAATGAACATAAACCATACACTATAGCCCAAAACATTTGGGAAATATGTTCTAGAGGGACAATTTCAAACTAGAAGTTGTTTTATCATGTCTCAATCTGGAGAGATGCTTCTTTAAGACAGTCTAAAAGCAAACACTACACAAAAGGGATCTGATAGGTACTATTAAATAGGAGAATGCTTTAGAGAAGTATGACCCAATTACATCTTTTGTGTCCCTATTACTTGTTGATTGTTAATTGTTCTTTTCCCTCTATAGGGGTATAAAATGAGAAAATAGTAATTTGTTTCTTACAACAGTAAAAACTTTAATTACGAATCCGAGGCAACACCACTACTAGATAACTTTTGCAAGCTTTATAAGTGCACTGAAGGTCACTTTATTATAACATTCAACTGCTCCCAACTTATGTGGGACCCAAGTAACACAAGGCACAATCAACAACTCCATCCCTACAAGCAAAATATCCCTAATTAGCAGAGCTCCAGAGCAGCCTGGAGGTATCCCAGGAAAGCTTCAACAGAACCAGGCACTGCAAAGGGCAGAGTGTTAGAGACAGCCATATTTTAAGTGTTCTTAATGAGCTTGTCATCAAGAAGTCAGAGCAAGTACCAACTGCAATTCAAAGGAAAACCAAGCAAGAATGTCTTTGAAATGCAGAAGAGCTTCCCAGAAGAGGTGGAAATGTCATGGAACAATTAATGGGACACTCTCCACTTGTCACAGGATTGAAACAAATATTAACACCTTTGTAGAGTCACAAAACAATTCAGAGATGGCTCTGGAGAACCATCTCATTTTCCACAGCAATAGAAGACAACTACTTTCATTCCAACACAGAGAACTACATTCCAAGCTCTTAAACATAGAAACAAATGTCAATTACCATGTAAGTTACTAAGTGGGGCACAGGAAAGTCATTTAGACATCACAAGATAGCAACATAAACATTACAACATTCATAATTCAAGCACTGTGTTTTGTGCAGCAACATCTTGAGCTCAGCTGAGGTGCTGGTGTGGTGGTGCTCAAGCAATAGGCAGGTCTAGAAACTTCAGTCCCAAATCTGTTACTGCTCAGACCTATGTACAGGGCAGCTGTGAACTGCAGCTCAGAGGTAACTACTTCAGAAATGCTGTGGGATGATTCCTGGGCACAGTAAGTGCAAGTTATCTGGATAATCAAACAAGAACTTCAGCCACACCAACATCCTTTGACTCCTTAAAGTAAAACAGAAAAAGAAAGCAGCTACCATTTCCCTTACCTTGCAAAGGCACAGAGTTAAAAATTCAATCAGATTAGGAAAAAAAGGCAAGAAAAAACGAGGTCAGAAAGTATCTTACAAAACAATCACCAGAGAGGTCAGGGTAGGCTGTAAAGGGCTGCTTCCAGCTTAGTACATCTGCTAAAGTCATTAGACAGTGTCACCCCACCCTTGGGCTCCCAGGGGCAAGAGCAGAGGAAGGAGGGCTCCTCCTCATCTCCTGCTGACCCGGCTGTTTCTGGTGTGAGTGTAAATTCTCTACATCAATTCAACATTTTGCAAACAGGCCACTGGAAGAGGGAGTGCCTGTTTGCAGGGTTGGTCAGGCACTCTATTCCCAGAAAGGAGCGAATTTCCATACACAACTTGGCTAGAGCAAGTCATCACATCCAGTTCTACTCCTCTGCTCTAAGCTTGCCCCAGGCTTTCCCTGGAGCCAGCACAGAGCCTGGATTAGTCTAAATGTCCCTGCCCATCCTAACAATACTACATTTCCATTGACTACTTTAAAACAAGGCACCCAGGATCACTCCAGAAACAGCAGCTTCCAAGACAGCTAAAGTTTAAAATAAAATCCACTGTTTGCAACCAGATGCACCAACAGGATGCTTCGCTTATACTGCTGCAGAACAAAGGAAGGAAACAACCAACTCTGATCACTGCCTCCAAAAAGCCTGAACACAGACACTGCTGCAGTGAGACAAGTGAGTGCCACTGAATTTACCCTCAACAAAACAGATCTCTGAACCTATTCCTGCCCAGAGAAGCCCTTCTCCAGCCCATGAGCTGCAAGCATTTGAAGGAGAAAAGCATCTCTCCTTTGCCAGCATTGTCTCTGTTTGGAGAAAAAACTTCTACAAACACTGTTTTTTATGGCATTAAACAACTTTCCAGTAACTCCTAGCCAAAAATTCAAAATCACCCACTCTGCCTCCTCAAACAGCCCGTGTTTGTCTGCCTTAGTACGTACATTGGGCAGAAAACTGCAGCAGGACAGGAACTGATTCATAAGTGGATCAAGTATCCTCTGCTGCTGGGCTGGTGACAGGCCCAGAAAGGCAGGACACATGGCAAAGCAGCACAGCATTCAGAATAGGGCACTGAAGGCAACAGACCCTTGTTTTTGAAGAAGAGGTTTCGGGTGGTCCTACCATAAACTTGGCTCTGCTTGTTAGAGAGTTATGAACACTGGTAAATACAGAAGTAGCTAGACAAGTTATCCCAGGTATTTAGTGGTGGCCACTCACCTAAACCTGTCCTCTGGGATAAAGCCAACAGTGCTAGAGGGAAGGTGTTCAACCTACACAAGTGTTTGTTTCTCCTCCTCAAATTCCAGGCACAGCTCAAGGACTGACCAAGAGAAGAGACTGCTGTATAAGGAAGTATTTACTTTTTATATCATGACCTTAGTCTCTTGCAAGGTTTAAAATTCAAATACACAGTCACACTGGGAAGAAATGGAAACACAGAGAACTAAATTAGCTTTCTCAGAGCAAACAGCAGAGTAGGGCTGGGCATCCAAACAGAAATCAACTCCTGCATCACATCTGATGAACCACACTCTTTGGAAATTTTATTTGAACTACAAAAAACCCCAAAAACACTTTCTAAAGAAAATAAATATGCACAATTGCACCTGAAATTAAGCATGATGTTGGCAGTTAGGTGTACTGTTTCTGGCAACACATCTGACCAGTGGATGCAAAGCTATTGACAATTCATAAGCAAACTAGGAAATTGCATTTGCAATTCAGTGTAGCGCCACAGCCACATTTGAAGCCTGAAAAACTGCTAGATTGTCATTTATCTGTTAGAATAAACAGAAGTGTACTGGTTTTGGCCAGCTTTTGCCAGATAATACTAATACTCAGAGACATCTGCTGGCAGAGCACACAGTGCCACATCCCCTCTTGCATATAAAGGAGGGATCATGAAGACCAATTCATGAACGAGGTAGAGCAACAAAAGCAGATGCAAGACAGAAACAGTGATTTAAAACAAAAGCCCCATCAACACTAAAGAGAGGGGATTAAAAATCAATCCTACTTGCAGAAACAGGCATGGCAGAGGGGATATAAGGATACAAGAATGATTCATGAGTTGCAAGAAACCAAGTTTCTCTCTTTCTACCTGGAACACTTTAAGGGTGTACCTTCAATTGTTAACCATGAAAGGAATCCTGGCTCCTTCTGGTACCAAATAAACCAACTTATTTCACCCTGGAAAGCAACAACTTTGAACAAAGGGTTCTGTGTTCCCCATGAAGAGCCAGAACCCTAATTTAAAAATCCCTCAATCCAAGAAAAGGGAGATTGCAACAGGGAAGCCAGTGCATCCTCAGGAGCCAAGAGAGCTGTGGCTTTTTCTATGTCCCTCTCCTAGATGATTGCAGCCAGTGAGCAGCACAAGTGAAACCAAATGGTGCAGCAGTGGATATTGCTAAATACACATTAGTCTCCTGACACTGTGTGGACAACCAGAAAGTCCCAAGACCCCTAGGCCAGGACTCCCAGATGAGCAGAGATCTTCCTTATGGTGCCATGTCCCACATTCTGGATAAAGAGCAAAGAGCAGCCTCCCTTCGCAGAGATCTCTTTGGGTCCTGACAAAGTTACACTACCCATAATAGCTTTCTCTTACATATTGCATGTACTATAATACTGAAAATTGGTCTGCAGTTATGTAATTGGAAAGGAAATGGCTCAGCCCAGCTAAAAATGCCACCCCATGACACCTCCACTGCAGGCACTGCTCCCAGGGTCTCCAAGGAAAGAGAACCCGTCCTGCCTGCGAGCAGAGCAGCATAAAGGCAGAACTGCTTGGGATTATGCTTATACTTCACTGTCTGTCAGGTTTTCCATTGCAAACACTGCTGCCACAATTTACAGCTTGACCATTTCAAGCCACATCCATGCAAAACTTGGCAGAGGGAGAGCTGCTCTGGCTCAGTCCCTCCCCTTTCCACCTTAAAGAAATCTGTCAGATTCCTGCTTTAAAGTCACAACATTTCTTTTCTGCAGCAGAAATACATTTTGAAGTCATTCCACAAGGCTTTTTTGGTTAAGGTTTAAAAGAAGCCTATGTACTTGACAGACAAGACTTATGTCAACTATTCACATAGTTCTTCTGAAACAGCTCAGAAATGTTTAGATAGTGTTGGATCAGGC
The DNA here is from genome assembly GCA_013390005.1 of Calyptomena viridis. Taxonomy (NCBI): domain Eukaryota; kingdom Metazoa; phylum Chordata; class Aves; order Passeriformes; family Eurylaimidae; genus Calyptomena; species Calyptomena viridis. Next base: position 482,170 of record WEIV01010597.1, on the reverse strand, counting down.
AGGTTGATTACACCATGCCTTTAAACAAATCACAGTCACTTCTAGCAAGAAACACAAGCACTGTAACTACAGACCATTCCCAGACAACATCTGTAGAGACTGTAAACCCTTTTTCTCCCGATGCATTTGTGACCATTGCTACATGCAGATTTTCCTCCCCAGCTGAGGAAAAAAGAAAGAGATAAATATTAATCCGATACAACTGCATGCTCAGGGTCTGTTATAACCAGAATTAAGGTCTGAAGAACAATTTTTGTTGAGCCAAGATAGGTATTTGCTGCAAAAACCACATGCTGAAGCCTGAGAGCTGGTACATCACTAAATAACTTGTTCTGAAGTATAGAAATACTACAACTTTATTTCAGTCTAGCAAGGTTTGCTCCTGTGGCAATTGCAACAATGACTGGGTTACAGCGACCCAAAAGCTTCAAAACTGAGATGGAGAGGTTTGGAAATTACTCACCACATATGCTACAGTCATGCTTTTAAGTCATAATACCAGACAGAAGTTTCAACTTCAAATGATGTCCAAGTTGTAATTTTCATTGGCACAATAATGAAGAAAACTTATCCAACTCTTTCAATGAAAGAGAAAGCCAAACATCAGACAAGGCCCTATCAAATGGGCTTGCCTGTGAGACACCTTAAATACCATCTCTTATTTGGGAAAAGTAAACTAAATAATACTTTACCGTAAGTGTAACACAATTACTTAAGATAAAGATAAGTAGCTTGATGAAAACCAGATAAGACTTCAATAAATCAAAAATCAGATTTTTTTTCCCATTATACCTCTTCCCTATACAATGGCCTCTGAAAAAGCCCAGCTTGCTTCCTTTCAGGAGTGCACACAATATGGAGGCAAATATCAGATAAGACAGTAACTCTAGCTCGGGTTCTAGAAGTGTGCAGAAGAAAACATCCAGCAGGACATGAAACATGCACCATTGTTGAGAAACTAGTTTTGAGGTTACTTGTGTAAAATGCATAGGAGCATTTAACAAGTAAAGAAGATGTTTCTTCCCTACAAAGACATGCAACAAAGGTAAGTTAAGGCATTTTGCACTGCAGAAAACAAAAGAATCATTTAAGCATCTCTTGGCATCAGCAAGCAAACCTATTCAGGCAAGGTTTTAAAACCAAGCAGTCATATGTGCTTTTTCATATCTAACTTCCTCAAAGCACATTTAAAGAAACACTCAAAGCAGACATACAGTCACCTATATGCTTATATATACACCTATATGTACATGTTGGCCCAGCAGCACATCCAACATACACTGTCCAGCCTGATGGAACTTCTCAGCAAATCAGCTAACAAGCTATCTAGCCATTCTTCCTTTCGTGGAAGGAACTGCCCCTGCTGCAGGTGACATTCATAACACCTTACATCACCTTTGTCTGGATCAGAAGATCCATACATCACAGATATGGTTTCACAACACTTACAAGTCACCACAACAATACAGTCAGATGAATTACTACACATGTGCATAACCAAATAATCTTATTTTCTTGAAAAGTATACCCCCAGGTTCTTAGAAGTCATAATCTCATCTCCTGGATTTGCTTGCTTACGCTAAGCAGACACCCAAATACAAACCATATAACTCACGAGTTTTAAAAGCTGACACTTGAAAAACTTTTGCTAGTTTAATTACATGCCTTTCATAGGTTGAGCTATAGCTGAAGAGACAAGAAGTCATATCATTGAAATCATTCCTGTGGTACCCCTAACCTAAGAGAGAGTAAGAGTGTATGTTTGGAGTCCTGTCCTTGGAACAACTAAACCATGATTTCCCTACCAGAACAGTTTCAACAAGCATCAAGCAAGTGATGCTCTCTCCATCACCAACCTGTGACTTATGTGTTTATTTGCCCTTTTTTTTTTAAAGACATACATCTATCTATTTATTTTATACATACATGAATATAAAGAGCAAGATCACAGCATGGAGTTCTGGGCTTCAGATTTCCTTCCTTGTTTACATGGACATTATGAAATCTGGCTGCCAAGCATTAGAATATGGTTTCAAGTGTAATCTAAGTTCAAGGATGTTCTCTTAGAAGAGTCACATTTCTGGATCCACTAATTAAATTCAAACCCTGACATTCTCCATTTCTATCTCCATATACCATGTGGTTCAATACAATATGGTGTGAACTGTGCAAGTCAGAGAGGCCACATTAAAATAAAACACAAAGGAACTGTAACTGGAATTCAGACACTTCTTGCATTATTTAACAGCCCAATTCCCATGGTTCCATAAGTCATTACCCAAGAAAGGGATATCATGAATATGAATATAAGTTGCCACAATATAACCAGGCTTGCTCTTATGGCAGTAACACCCACTATTGACAATGAGGAGCCCCAGGCTTGGAAGGGAAGATGCTTGTCCACTAGCCCAGACACAGTTTAAAAAGCCAAGAAATTTTTCGCCCTTCAGTCATAACTATTGTTTTAATGTGGGGCAGATGAGCAGTTTGGTTTCTATTACTTTTCCAAGTGATACAGTCAGTACCCACGAGACAGGCATTTCTGTTCACACTAGTCAGTGCATTTCCACACGCTATCCTTTTGGACACCACACTAAATCACCAGCCAGCAAATGACTGCACCACTTTGAGCCAAACAAGCATGAGGCTCTCATACAGCAAAGAAATTACCACTCCACTAAAAAGAAGGAAAAAAAAAAAACAATGCATGGTCATCTTTGTGGATAACCTGGCTCAAAGCTTTGGAAACTGAATTTGAATCTCAGATCAAGGTGTCCTAGTTTCTCCAAGCTCTGGCATGCCCAGGACACTCCAGAGCCAGCCAGTTGTGAGAGCCCTGCATGTGGAGGTACCACAACGTGAGCCTTAGCTTGAACGGCTCCAAATGTCAGCAGCTCCTTTGGACGAGGACACACAAGTCATGAGTGGGCTGGAAACCAGTCCTGGGCAACAGCTCTGGATTAATACACAAGGAGTGCCGGAGGGAAGGAGGGGGAGCTGCTGAAGACAGGCAGTTATTCAAACCAGCTGCTAACCCGCTCCAACCACTCACACGTACACAATCTTCTGCATTTGTTCTGCCCAACTCAAAGCTATCAGGCATCCAAGAGTTAAAGTACACAAAAGACATCTATACAAACACTTGCCAAAAATCTCATTTTTCCAAGGGGAAGCTGGTTGTTCCATGGATGGCAGAAGAAGGGATTTCATCTTGCTTTTACATGACAGCCTCCTCGTCGCCTCAAAATTCCCCAATTAACACTTCTGCTAGAAGTTTTGAAACTGTGCATGGCCACATATTTATCTACGCACATTCTCTTCCCTCCCTACCGAGCTCTGGGCCATGGGCTAGGCTGTCAAGCCAAGTTTCATCCTAAGCAGTTTTTAAACACTCATCCTATAAATCCTCTGGAAAGGGAGTTAGTAATGGAAATACTGACATAAACTTAAAGAGGCAGCGAGGCAACTATAGCAGCCTCATATACATCAGCTTCATTAGCTGCAGATCCTTCTCTCCTTCACCTTCATTTTCCATTAGTGTACCTTGGCTAATTAATACACAAAACCCATGAAACATTCTTACAGGAAAAGGCAACATTTGGCCCCCAGCCCAAATCAACACTGAGAAACTTCAACATCCTCTGCCAGACATAGTAACTGTACCAGATGGAGCTAATGTACAGCTACAAGTGGTGATGAGGAAAACTGAAAGCAGAGGAACACAGGCAAAAATCAGACCATTGGAAGAGAGAAAAGTGGCAAATATCACTTACCACTTTCATTTTTCTCTATGACATCCACGACCTCTCCAGCCTGAAGGCTGATCTCAGAGTTCTCCTGCTTCTCATAGTTGGACACCACCACATATTGCTCCAGGATCATGGGTTCAGAACTAGCATCAGCACCTGGGGAAGGGAAAAAGCAAGCCGTAAGCCAGCTTCCAGCCATGGCTCCTTGAGAGCGACCTCCGTCCATCCGATTCAGCACAGGCCAACTTGTCACCAGAGCCAAGCGAATCAGCAAACAACCTTGGCTCGCAGCATATCCCCAAATGGCTGGCCATATAGAAACAGCCTCCTCTGGCCCACAACCCAGCAGCACAGAGGGACATTGGAGAGAAGAAGAAGAAAAAAGGGGAAGAAAAAAAAATAAAAATAAGCCAAAAAAGTGAATTAGTTGTACAGTTTCATGATGGATTCTGAAAATAAACCTCTTCCCAACATGGTTTCCACAATCCTTGCTCCCATTCAGAGAGAAAAATCCTGGGCAGAAGCGGTATAAATCCACAGCTGAGCCATCCCCCCAGTAAACCCAAAGAAAAAACAGCTCTCCCCTTGGCGGCTCAGCTCCTTCTCCACTCTAAGGGCTTGAGCTGAAAGTCAAGAGGGGGCTGTAGATGCCAATCATATTCGTCTGCACTGCAGCCCTTAAATAGAAACACATGAGCAGGACTGAAAAGAGAGGGAGGTGGGGTGAAGGGAGTGAGGGGAGGGCGGGGAAGAGTGTTTACTTGAAACAGAAGAAGAAAAAAAAGTTATAGCGCCAGATCCCTGCTCAAACACGGCCACCCCCTGCCTGCCCCCCGCCAGCCCCGCAGTTCCGCATTCCCCGCGGCAGAGCAGCGGGACAGGGGCACAGGGAGCTCCGGCTTCCCCTCTCCATCATCCTTCGGCGCCTTTTTGGAGCCCTTGGAGCCAACCTCCCCAGTTGTTTGGTTTCTCTTTGTACCAGCTTTCAGCTGTCAGAGCCTTTTATGAATGAGAGCAGGCTCTCACACAAACAGGGGCCAAGAAAGGTGCAAAATAACCGTTCTCCTCTCTTCCCCCACACTCCTGATGCTTCTTCCTGTTTTTGTTTGTTTGTTTTGTTTTCTGACTTTTTCAGCTCCAAACCGAAATCATGCATTTCGAGGTGGAGCCACGAGGCAGGCACACCACTGTGCCAGATGTGGAGGGAGACCTTGTGCTGCTGCTGTATGAGACATCTCAGCTCTCTGATGCAACACAGAGTGTAGACAGGACCTTCGCACTCCCAAGCCCGACTCCCAAGGAACAGACCGACTGCTCTTTGCCTGGAAACTGCCTTGAAAAGTCATGAAAGCCTTTTGGACATCAAGGTTTCTTAATCTGCCCTCATTTATACACTATTCAAAGTGTCAGACCAGAGCAAAAAGCACCTACAACTCACAGAGTAAGAGCCAACATGCCTTAATGCAAAATTATTTTACGAGTTTGCTGAATTACAGCAGTTTGGGACACCAGCATTATTATATATTTTACATATTAAGAGGCAGTTCCTGTCACTCTTGGATTAAGGTGCCGATGGAAAGGAGAGAGAGAAGCAGATGTACAACTTGCTGAACATCCCATTTCACGTGACAGGGGCAGAATCAGGAGCAGACTCCAGGTCTCCTGAATTTCTGATGACAAATTGGCTATAAGAAACAGGAAGGAAGCAACATGGTCTGAAACTGTTCACCAGAAAAGTCAAGGGACTGACAGCAAGCACAAGATGCTGGGTGCTGTATTTCCAAACCCAGTAAGTTCACATGCATTTGGGCTGGAGATGCAAAGTGATTCTACAGACAAGTAATTAGCATCCCTGCCAAGAAAGAGGTAAAGAATGCATCAACCATTAAAACAGCATCCTGTGAAATGAAAGTCCTAGAACAAAAAGCAATTAATTCAACTGTTTCCCAAAAGGAAACGCTATCACAGTGTCTCCTCTTGGACCAAATTTAAGAAGCCCAGAAAATTAGACGACTTCTTTGCTCCCTAAGTGTGCCTCTGACTCTCCTCAAGTTACACAAGTTAATTTTCTTTAAAAAGGAGTCATCTCCTCTAGAAGTTTGTGTTTAAGAGATTTAGCTTTTCCATAGATAGTTGAACCACAGCCAGTAGCAGGAATAGGGGGAGAAGACCATGAACTGACAACATGGAAATTTATAATAAAAATTTTCACCATAGCTGTCCATTCCAAATAAGCATCGTGTTTCTCTTCACAATGAATCAACTTGACTTGTGCATTCTGGTTTAAACCAGTGCTGGTTGGGTTACCTAGAGTGCAGTGAGATGCTTTCCATTGTTTCACACTGTTTCCCACACTGTCCTTTCTCCAGTGCAGAATATGGCAGCATTACAATCTTCCTTCAACTTATTTATACAAGTAACACCTACAGCCCTTACTTTGTTTTAGTCTTCTTAAGATAAATACAAGTTCTCTAACGAGAAACAAGTAATGGCCTTATGTTTATGCATGTACACAAGCAGAGAATTCAGTGTTTGGAAAGGCAAAATGAGGGACTGAACAGTTGCAAGGAGAGCAGGGGACATGCAGGAAGCTAACTGCTAAAATGCCTTCTTTCCTCTAATCTCCTAGGCAGTTTTCACAGAGTAAAGTAAGGAAAATAAACCAAAGCACAGCATTGGCTTGGAGGCAGGAGCAGTGTTCATATGATGCACATGTCCCTGTTGGGAACAAGGAGAAGACCAGGCTGGAGTGCAGGCTGGCAAACACCCCACCAGCAACCACCGAGGCCAAGCCACGGATCTCATGCCAGGGGAGTGCCCTTGCCAGGAAACACGGATAATCAGCACTTCAAATCCACCATTTATAACAGTTCAGCAAGATATAACCTATCTGCATTCACATATCTGAAATGCAGTAGGACTTTACGATGCTGGTTACTCTGTCCTGCCTTGGATAAGCTACTCACTGCAGGAGGACTTTTTGTCTCTACAGTGGCTGGAGAAATGTGTGCAATTAAAAGATTGTTTTAAGAGAAGCTTGTATAAGTGCTACAGGGCTCCTATTAAGACAAAAAAAGTAGGGTGATAAATTCCTTAGTCTAGGAAGTAACCAAGGTCAAACAAACTTGTTCATTTAAAGCTAAAGCAGATCACACCTAGAGAATATCCCTCTTTCGAGGGGTGGGGTACCTGTGGCTCCTGGACTGATGCTCACCTAGGCTTAGCTACAGCACAGTGGAGAAGGTTTCAGTAACAAGGAAAGAGGGAAGGAAGAAGAGGAGGAAAGAAGACAGAAATAGCTCATTCCAGTAATCAAAAGCTTTAAATGTTTTCTGGGTAGCCTGGTTTCAGTTGTTACTACATTCCTTTCAGGTACAGTCAATAGGGTAAAAGACTTTAATCCTCCTCAGCCTTCCATCCCCCACAAATATCTTAGATTAACTACTCCTCAATGACACAATGCCCACAACATTGTTGGTACGCTATGTCAGACTCCAGGTTTGCCCCCAAAAAGGGATTCAAAAGAACAAGGCAACACCACAGGGAGCACAGCACCAATTACACCCACTGCCGTGGGCGCTTCCGCGTCCCTACCAATTAGTTCAGGTCTAATTTGTAACACAGGACACAGCATGCATTGAAAAGTAACAGCCTGGTCAGTGTGAGCACACCAGACAGGAGGGATGCAGAGTGGCCCAAGATCCCCAGCAAGCTCACATGCAGTCTGCAATGCCACCCTGACATACCCCTATTTTTAAAAAGCATCTTCAGCCCAGGCAGGAGAAATGGAGAGCACAGGACAGGATAAGGCTGGTGTGCCAGGTAAAGGTCCCCTCCCCTCTCCCCCCAAAAAAGCAAAATTAGTGTTTTGGTTTAGCTCCAATTTGCAAGCCCTCCCCAGAGCAGAGCACAAGACATTGCTGGCTGAAATAAGAGTTTGCTTGCCTCTCCATTTCTGTTTGCCTCGAGTCCGTTTCCTGGTTAAAGTCTTGAGGATACCCCTCCTCCTCTCCATAGGGCTCCACTTTACAATCCTCCCGCTCCTCACCTCAGCAATTCTCTTCCTGGGGCTGAGCAGAAATGTCATCAGAGCTTGTCCATGCCCTTCACAGCTGGCACTACTAAGTGACACAGTTGCACCCTGTCCCCCTCACCAGGCAGTGAGGAGGGAGCATCGTTCCTCCCGCTGTACTCGGAGACCAGCAACTACTGTGAAAGCCTCTTAAATAAGAGCGCAGAGTACCCCTTCCAACAACATCCTCCTCCTCCTGTGTTGCAACAGCTAAGACCTACGATGGTTTTGCAACAGCCAAAAATCAAAACCACCAACTGGACTCCAAAAATAAAATCATCTGTATATGGAAATCCGAGACTCCTGATCTTTGCCAGATTACTCCGTTGTTATCAGGCTATAAACATGTCTGTTCTTTTAATCCATACAGCACACAGGCTTTTATATTACTCTTTTATGATTATCAATCAAGTGTTTACAGATAGAGACCAGATGAATTAGTACTGCGTTGGTCAGTGGAAGTTCTGCAGAAGCAGCCAAAACCACAGAAACGGTCAGTGAACACCATAAGGGTGACTCACAGCCAAACAGCCAACTGGCAGGTAGTCCAGCTCTTCCGACATGGGCACAACTGCTGAGGACACGTGCAGGGTCTGCACGCAGGGGTGTCTGGCAGACACATCCCTGAGTGTCATGGCATTCCATAGGATAATGTCAGAGCTCTGCACTTTTCCATGCATAGGGAGGAGTAACTGTGGTAGCTTGGATCTAGAGCTATGGTTTCTTGTTAAAGCCAGTTCTTGAAGGGTAAACCTCTATGTATCTCTGGAAAACTCCTTTTGGGGAGGAGAAAGGAAAAAAAATACCCAGAATAGCAGCAAGGCTACTTAAAATCCTCAAATCTGTCTAACCGCTCACAGCAATCATCCACCCAGCTCTAAACACATGGCATTTCTTCCCCTAAAAACTTTACATCTTTTCTTTCTCATCAGAAGGACCATATGACTACGATAAATAAACATATTAAAATTGCATGTTTTCTTTCAGCCTTCCACCAGTGATTTATCCCAAAGCATTTTAAGATAGAGAGCTTCGGTCTGCCTAAAAATTGGGTTCAGTGTCTACTGCATCCAAGATAAAACAGATTTTACCATGTAATGCATGCAAGACTACAGAAGAGTGCATGATCTCACAAGGGTCTCTGAAAAGCAGTTCCTAAAATAACCAGTTTCTAGAGTAAGCATCAGGATGAGACTGATGAAGCTTACTACAAATGTCTTTGGGGACAACATGGACTCAGATCAAAACTGTGTTTCTCAGTACAGGATCTATCTTTTATTCAGTGAGGGGGGTTTGTTTTGAATTTTTGTCCTGTTTTTTGTTCTTAATATGCCCTAAACAATCAAGGCTTTTACTCATATCCTGGGTACTCCTGCATTCCAGCCTCACTATTCACCCCCTTCCCACTTACCAAATCCAGGCTATATTTACACATCAATTATTCCTGGAGGTAAAAGACATACGTGCTCTCGCACATATTTCGCCACTGACATTAAAACAATACCTGCTTGGACAGATTCGTGTTCGCTTCCAGAGCTGGAGTGAACTGTGGTTTGGGAAGCACATGGGCACCTGTGTTAAAAGCAAGCTGTAATAAAGCAGCATCTGTACTCAACTGTCCTTGAAGGTCGTGGGAGTTGGCACACTATGGGGGATGCTGCCCCTCTCTGCAGCTGATCGAGTTCACACTCATAGCTTGTGGCAATAGTAAGGGGGATTCACCTTCATCTCTTCTGCCAGACAGCAGTCCCCCCATTCCTAGTGTTTAACTTCAGAGCTCAGCAGCTCTTGGTGTAGCAGTTCTGAGCCACAAAGCTTTAGGGACAGAGAAAAAAGTTCCCCACCACCCATAGTTTCTACATAAATTCAGTACAAGTACATCCAGTCTCAAGGTCTTAGCAATAAAAGAGTACTGGCAAAAACCTCTCTCTCACATTATAGAAGAAAATAAATATTTGGACAAGTCAATCAAATGAGTCATTAATACACTACCATTTCTGTAATTTCAGAAGCAGGTGACACACTGCTATTAGACAGAGATGGGGTAGAAAGCAGAAAGGGAGTGGTTTGTATCCATCTGACCACTTAAGTCATTCGGAAGACTTAAAACCAGAGAAGTTTGGTCTAAAACCTCATTCAAATCCCAAAGAATACATGGGAATAAAACAAGGTTGAATATTATGCACACAGGACGGCCAGGTCAGACTCTGGCTTGGCAGCCATGATTAACATACAAGAAGTTTTTCCCTAAGCAACCATATATCCACCCACCTTCCTCCACTCCAGTGGTCAAGTGCTCTGCAAGCTTTTTGGTACATGGGGCAACAGCTTCCTTGCAGAGCAGCCAAAACTTGAGTCCTTGTTATCTTTTGGGCTAAACATGCCAAAATCTGGTCTAAATGGTAACTCTGTGAACTCCATTAACTGCCTCCTGGTTGCTGCTACAGGGGACCCATGCACTGCCACCAAGAGAGTATGGTCAGCAATCACAGCAGTGGAAAATGAACCTAATGCCTGGATTCATTCCCCAGTATAAGATGTGTGTAGTATTTTCTAGCACTTTGATGAACCAAGATCTGGGTTAGCATTCAGGAGTTTGGGACAAGTGGCAGCTTTAAGGTAGACTGCAGCTTCCAGCACTGGAGTGTGTGTGACGTACAGCTAAAACCAGCAGCAAAACACAGCCCCCAAGGGCAGGGCTCCAGGAATGAGCTTGGCCCACAGTAAATGGTAGGCGCTCTCTGCAGCGACTGCTCCAGTTCAGTTCTTCCTTCTTTATAGTCCTCAGCAGTATTTCCAATGAAATCCTGACCAACAGAAAAATTCAGTGCTGACCTTTGCCAAGTGAGGCCTATTAGTCTCGGGATTTTTATTTTTTATTTTTGATCTGCTAGGTTTTAAAACTGAGCCAAGAAAAATTAGAGGCAGGAGGGTGAAAGTAAAAAGTTGAGTCCTCTTTCCACTCCTTCTCGGAAAGTTGGCTCCCTGAACAGCAATTCCAACCAACTAGGTTACAGGTAGCAACAGTTAAGAATATTTAAGTGTTTTGCACACAAATCTATTAAACTGCTTGGAGATTTTCACAGAGCTGCCAAACTGAGTCTTCCACCAGGCTGAAGTCACCTATATCCTTCAGCATTTCCCCAAGTCATGTTCAGTGGTGCAACACATTTACATCCCTCTACATAGCACAAAGCAGAGCAGCCAAGGAGTTTAACAGCAGTCAGGGTGATCCAATTCATGCCCCACCACAGTACCTCTAAGGATGTGGCTGTATGGCACCCATCTCTTTCCAAAGTAGGAAATTAAACTTTCAACTCTTGGTGAGAGTCTCCACTTCATGGAAGAGATTCACAACCTCGGCTTGAGTTTGGGCAGCATGAAACTGGTTTCTGTTCTCATTTCCAAGCCACAGCCTAGGACACATATGTGTCTACTACATGGGTAAAGATCATACCCAAATTCAAGTCCTCTGGCAGCTTGACACATCAGGATACAGCCCAGGGCAGAACTGTACTGAAGAATAGCTGTTTTGGAGACTGGGTATTAATTTGTATGAGGACTAAACTGAAAGGCCACATGAATCACAACAGCATGGGGAGCTAAGAACCTGCCAAATGTTCATAAGACTTCCGAGCAGCACTATGTATCAACATTCACCTTCTTGAGCACCATGCAATGGAATTATTCATTTATATTTGCACTATCATCATGCACAGAATTTTTTTTAAGCCAAACCAGCAACAAGCATTTAGCTAAAAGCAGTCAGGAAAAAAAAAATTATCTATTAAAGATTTTGCTTCTTTGCCTTCAAGAAGGCTAAAAACCTTGGCATTCAGTTTGCCATTGTATATGTAGTAACACGAAACAGTCCCAACAGATGTAGAGTCAGAAATCCAACCTCGCCCCCCAGGCAGGTAATCTGAGGGGTTCTTGTCATTTTTCCTAAGGGACACCACCTCTTCTGTCTCCTTCTCAACATATTTCTCTCCTGCTCAGTCTCTTTCTGTTTCTCTGTCTCAACTCCCTGGTGACCTATCAACCAGCAACCTATCAATCCTGAATATTTTGGATATTTCTGCACTTTTATATCCAGCTACCACCCTGAAATTAGACCTATTCTGCTAAGATAAGGCAGAACCCCCCAAGGATATATTCGGCTTCCATCACAGATAGCATTTCTGGAATCACAGCAGTTTTACCCACTAAAAACTTCAGGGAAGCAAGCACTCATCCACTGAGGATGGTGGGATTTTGCTCTCATACTTGGAACAGGGCATGAACTTGAATATTTACCAAATCTGGTATGGAAAGCAGCAGGAGTGTTTCCATCTTTTCTTGCCCCAAGACATTAAATACTTAGGTGACCAGCCTAGCATCCTGTACAGACATAAGGTCTATCACTTGTGATCACTTCTCCTAAACCTGAAGGAGGTAAGAACTCTTCTATGGTATTCCACATCAAGTGAAAAATGTTTTCAGGAGAAATCCACTGGTTACTCAGGAGAAGTCCTGATTCCTTGTACTATAAAGCTTAGGTTTTGCCTTGTATGGGACTACTCCCCAGACGCTGACACCTCACATAGAACCTGTTCCCCTGCTCCCACATCCTTGCAACAAGGAGACTGATGGTCCCTTGAAAATTTTGCATCTTTGTCAGTCCCATCTTTTTCATGTAAGACCCTTCCTACTTACTGTGGAAATGCAAAAGAGCATTTCAGAAGGGTAGGGAGCACATAGTCCTGTTTCTCTGCTTTGTCTTGACCCATAAAATTTCTCAGTTTTGCTCCTCTTCTCCTCTCCTTCATCCCACATAGAATAGTGAGAGCCCAGCTGTGCAGGTACTTAGTTGTGGTCAGGGTCAGTCCACCACAAGAGGGGAAGTTGCCTTGGATTGTGGCTTTGAGTTGGGCAAGGAAAATAAAACACAGCAAACTACTAACAATTGCTAGAAGCAACATCAAGGTGAGGTGGTCATCAGAAAAGTAAAGCTCTTATGAGAAATCGTGCATCATGAAAAACCAACACACAAGAAGACAATAGATCCTGGGTATCCACTGTCAAAGACTCACATTCAAGACAACTCCAAAACAACACACAGCTTGAACTACAGAATTCTCGCATGCAGAACACCAAGATGCAGAAATTTACCTGGAGCGACACTCTTTTTTGGAGTCTCAGACAAACTGGACATCCAAACTTGAAATCCAATCATAGGGCAGCCATGAAAAAAGAAAGTAATTAGAGACACAAGAAAACAATCAGAAACAGTCACATCGAAGTCAGAGTTAGTAAAGACAACCTTGCAAGAGATACGAAGTTTTTCTTAAGAGTAGTGTTGGTGCGATGAGTACTCAGAGGAAGGTTAAGTCATAAGAACCACCCAATTAATTTTTAGTTTTAGGGGATTTGCAGAACTTAGTAAACCAATCTGTAGATGATCCAATTTTGAGATCTCAGAATAAGACATGCCCTGAGCTTATTCCTGAGTAGGACAGGGAACACATACCAAGAGACAGTTTGACTTATTAAGCCCCAGACCTGCAAGACTATTTAGCTTTGCAGCTGTTAACAATCCCCAAAAGACCAACAGGCAACTTGTAGAGATTGAGCTTAGCAAACACATGTAAGTTTCTACAAGCACCTTGTTAGTCTTGAATCACATTAAGGAAAATAACAACAGAAAAATAATGCTCCATGGAAAAGAGCACAAAGTTCCAATAAAGGTATCTTCAAAGTATAACCAGAAATTCCATTTTTTTCACCTATGGATATGAGACAGATCTGGTTAAGGAGGAAGTTAATAGAACTGCTACCAACAAGGTCAAAAGATTTCCCTCCCCCTCAGTGAAATGAGGCGTAAATACTTGGCTCAGTATTCTCAGAATATTCTTCAAATACTGTTACTTTTTCCTTGAATACACTACAAGCATGTTTTAGAAGTTAGCAGTTTTCCCCCATTTCTAAATAAGATGCAGCAAACATTCCCCTTCTGTGAAACAAGGAAGCAGAAGGGCAGCTGTTACTCTCACACTGCCTGGGAGAAGAGATGAGGGGAAGTTGTTTATATGACAGTGTAAGAATTTCCTAAATTCTGACAAACAACTCCAAAATGCAATTTGAAAAACTTATTTGCAATAAGGAACTCTGTTTTGGACCCATCAGTTTAACAATGGGAAGATGCATCCTTCAATCACTTGGAGAGAGAAGCAAGCTATACTGGTGCCCCTGTCTATTTGACTTGCTACTGTCTTTTGAACTGCAAAAAATCTCCAAGACAGTCAAAAACCAGTAATAGATTCTTAGCACATATGTAACTGAGAAATTGCTAGCATGATACAAAGCTTAAGAAACAACTTTCAAATCTTCCCAATGGAAACCAGAGGTCCAAGAAACACATTGCTGCATTTCCTCAGCACTAAGGAAATAATGAGGTTTTGAAATCCTTTCTTTAGGTCAGGGACACAATTTTCATTGTGTTAGAACAAAACTGGAATTCAAAAGGATTTGGTATTTTGCTTACTTTACAGTAAACTCTACATAGTGGCAGCTTGGAAAAAAATCTGAAGTCTTTCAACCATTGAGCTCCCAAACCCATGCACTGCCCTGCCACAATACACTACAAAATACACCATGGCTAAGGACAATAATTTACTTTGGACTTCTATTTAAGAAAAATGAAAAAGGCTCTGCATTGGTCGAATACAACAGGAAATCATGTGGCAGAGTAACTTGTGCTGTAGTTTGTGGAGGGAATATACAGCATGTTTCTATTACAGACTTGGGGCACGCATGGAAAGGGTGTGAAGGAGTTGTTGTCAGCAGCTTGTCTATTAGCTTTTGAATAGACTTCCACTGCCTTCAGGAACAGGATTATGAACTTCAGTCAGCTGTCAGATCTTTCTCCAGACAGAAGAACCTGAATACAGCAGTGATAAATCAAGAAGATGATGTATTACAGGAGCAATGGGAAAGATGTCAAAGTTTGTCCCAATCCAAGCTGGCATCAAAAGGCTGAAACAATTAAAGACAGAGGTATTAAGTTGCACTTAACACAAGCTTAGGGCTACCCTGGATCTGTCTACCCAAGAAGAGAGGGAGTTTAAACCTAGATCCACAGTAGCCATATCTACAGACACCCTTTGTAAGATCTCAAGGAATGAAACGTACCATAAAAAGACAATTCCATTAATCATTATCAAATTTCTTTAAAAAATTCTGTTTCAACAAAATTTTTTCTCCTTGTCAAAACTATTAGTCTAAGCCAGAATAAAGGGGCAATATAGGTATTACTTGGTAAACAATCCCACAGGTCCTTAGCATGGGCTTTCCAGCCCAAGAATCAGCACAAAAGCAGGAGCCCTTCTCAGCTGCCCCAGCCTGACAGCAGCTAGATGTGGATGAGGTTGCTTCTGAAGCAGAAGACAGCCAGCATATTTCAGCTGCTCCTGCACATCTGCTTAGCATTAAACTTCCTTCTTGGGAATTTTTTTTTTTTTTATTCCAAGACGTTTAAGCTCTAATTGCTACCAGCTTTTAAGAGTCCCCCCTACAAATAATAAAAATATCAGACATTAGTGATAGATTCCACTTCACAGAGAGCTCAAACGAAGAGCCACGGCGGGAGCCAGTGTATGAGGAGGAGGTCAAAGGCCTCAGAAGCATGCTGTGCCCGAGCCAACAAAACACAAACTTTGTATGGCCCTGGGTTTCCCCTTTAGCACAGGGTTTTACTGGAATTCTGCATGGGGCTTGGAGCTGGTTTTCAATGGGATTGGTGATGGTAAACGAACAAACCCTTGCTTCCTGCCACTCCTCTCTCCTGTTGCCGCACAGCTGAGCACTGGCTTGTCTCAGATGACTTGGATGTGGGGGGGGATCTCAGTATTTGGAAGAGAAATGAAAGTAGCCTGCTCAAAGCAAGCCACTCGTAAGGCAGTGGCATCTCAGTTCTGCTCCTAACATCAGTCCCCACAGACCCTGCTGTGGACTTCAGCTGGAGCCAGAACATACCTCTCTGATCATAATTATTTCTAAAAGCTCAAAAGACACATAGATCCATAAATTATAGCTAAGCCACAGGGCCGAGGCAGTTGTGATGAGCACAGAGGAGGCTTTCCTTCAGAGCCATGCTGCACAGAAATAGCAGCAGAGCAAGTGTGTTGCTGCAAGTGGCTGCTGAACACCATCCCATTGCTTCCAAGCTGCCACCATGGAGCTGGGCAACAGATAACTGAGTTCCTCAGGTGCAACAGAAAAAGAATGAGTTGAAGGGGCAAAAAGCGTTAAAGACAAAATTAAGCTGGTTGCTGTGTTGAACATGAAATAGATTATTTTAGATTTCACCAGAAGCTTTTCTGCTGCCAGTGAGACTGGTTTGTTTGCTGCTCCTCCCACCACTGGCAAGAGAACAGGCGCCAGACTGCTGGGGACTAATGCTTTATGCTTGCAATACAGCCCCACTCATCTCATTTTAGCAGCAGACTATTTGTCTTGTGTGCAGTTAGAGCAGAGTGAGCTTCCAGAAAAACCGACAAAAGCTGGAGTCAGTTTAGAGTCAAATGCACGAGCTCAATGCTACCAAAATCTAGGAGATGCCACATTCATGGTTCACATCAGCACTACACATCCAGCTGGGTCCCTGCTCCAGTAGGTGCAGAGAAACTCCTCCATAGGCATTTTAGCAGCAGCTACTGATGCAGGTTTCTTTCTGTTAGTAACACTGCCTAAAACGTTTAGTTCAACCTTGAGTCCACTGTCCACTATTTAATACTGCTCTCAAGGCCAGACGGGACACTCTCCTAATGATACACAGGTTGCATGTTGCTGGGGTTATCAGGGACCTTTATAACAATTTTTTTTTTTAAACTAATGTCTGTACAGCTAGCCTGTTAAGCTAAATATTTCCCAACAACCCTCCTTCAGTAATTCCAGGGAACTGGATCATACTTATCATGAGTCTCAGTGTGGTTGTAGTTCTGCCTATGTAGCCCTTGCCCCAAATGATTTCTGTGCATAGCTGAGAAGTTAGCATGGGTCAAAGACAGGTCCCAACAAGTGATTTGAATGCTGCTACCTCGCTTTAAAGGGCAAAGAGTTTAATTATACAGGTATGACCTGTTCTATAGAACTTGCCTTCCATAGGTGATAACAGTCTTATTTAATTAATAAAACTTTTTGTTCTCGTGAAGCCCTATCTTAAACATCAACTGGGAATACTAAAATCTCCCAGCAAGGTCACTTGCAAAGTCAGCAAAGTCAAGGTGCACCTTTAAATTACTGAGAAAAAGACTGTAAGAACAAGTGGCCATGCTGAAGAGATGCTGACATCTGAGAGACTGCCCCTTTCCAACAGTGATCAGTTCCATAGGTCATTAGTCCATGAGTCCATGAGGAGGTACTACTGGCTTTGTTACTCGAGGACCACAGTGGTGAGCACTGCTGAGTGTTTTGCAGATTAATTTTCCAGACTTATACCCTTCCAGTCTTAATTAGGAAGGTGAAAAGAAATAAAAAAAACCCACCATAAAATTGGTGATTCTTCAGACTGGAGCTGGGTGGAAATAAATTCTGAAGAACTAAGGTGTCCTCATCCCAACAGTAGTATTTGGTAAGTCAGGAAGAAGTGGGCTGACTGAACTGTCTTCTTAAAATTGGCCTAGAGCCTTGTTCACTGCAATGCTCGTCATTTAGAACAGAACAGAAAACAGAAATTAAGTTCCAATCTACATTTTGGAAGACAAGCCTGCTGAGGAGCTGGTATAAATGAAGCACCATGTAGTTGTCCTAGGAGCTTAGGAGGGACACCTTACTGTTCTGAGCAGGTAAGAAACCCCAGAGAGTCAGGCTCAGTCTACTCAATCCAGAGCTTCTTGCTGGAATTTTGCCTCCAACAACCTCCTCCTCCTGACAAGGTGATGCTGGCTATCCATACAACCAAGAGAGAAAGCTCAGTGAGGAACCCCAAAACTGTGTGGCTTGTTTCTGCTTCCATCTGCAGACAGGGCACCATGCCCTGTGTTCCACCATACCCTTGTGAGCCATCTCCAAAACCTTCATCCCACTGACCATCCTGTGTCAGCCTGCTCCAGGTTTCTCTCCTCTAGCCCCTTCCCCTTCATCTAGGGCTTAACACTTTGGTTAAATGGGAAGGCAGTAAAGTGCAATAGTACTAGACTAGGAGAGGGAGAAAAATACTTGGTGTTGCTAACCTTCCCTTGGAATGGAAGTATTTTTATCAGAGAATTACTCTGATACAGAGTCTACATCTAGCTTTATATAGCTTGGAAAGAGGAAAAATGCAGATGAGACTTCATCTGAACTGGAACCATTTTCACACATTCTTGGCTCAAACAATTAACTCATTCAATTAGGCAGAGAACAACAGACAGTCAGAGAAATGGGAGGATGGCACAGAAAGATCAAAACACTTGCAATGCATCTCAAGCACTACTGCTCGGGGCACCCTGTTGAACTGCACCATTGATGTTTCTCCCTCCAAGCTCCAGAAAGACCTAAACAAAAACATTTTTGCCCACTGCCTGACCCAGAGTGGGCCTTGTCAGCCATTACACTTCTTAGGTACCAAAATGACAGATTTATTTGCTACTGTAATTGCTGGACAAGCAGCAGTCACCCCCGTCCCTCACCAGGGCAGCTTAAATAAGCTTTCCTTGGCTCTTATGTCCATGGGATGCTGATGCATCATGTTTAAAGTATGTGTTTTAAGATAGTCCTTGAAGAAAATACAGATATATTAATTTTCCCCCCACTAGGAAACTGCATTTTAAAGTAAGCTTCTCATCCCATCTCCTCTTCTATACACTCGAAGCTGAACATCACCTCCACTCCCCATGCCATCTGTTCAAGAGGGCTGTATCTTGAAAAAATATTTGACTAGTAGATTATTAAACATGCAAATCCAGCTAAAGTGCCTGAGTAAGAGGATTGGCAGCAAGCATTAAATAAGGCCTTTAATTTTAGTCCTATTCATCAAGTTCAGTCCCATCATGAACAGCCTGTGCAGGGCTTGTATTAGGAAAGAGGCACTGTCTTTGTGCAGGGGGGTGGGGGCAGATGTGCTGAGTGGCAGTGACCTTCCTCCCTCCCTGGCAGAAGTGGCCATCCCACGAGCTGCTGAGGCTCCTCACCTCCCCAGCACCACACTGCACACCAAACTCAGACCACGTCCACTTGCCACGTAGCCTGGCGTACGCTAGACCCACACACACTGCTTGGAAAATGTTCACATCTGGCCTTCACGTGACTGGAGCATGCCTCAGAAATTCATCATCTGGATAACTCACTCCTGCAGGGGAGAAATCCACAACCAGAGAGCCCTTTCCTGAGTTGGAACAGAGCAGCACAGCCAGAGGATTGTGTGCTTGACAAACTGCACAGTGACACGCTCACCAGCTGCATTTTCATAGCCTCATACAGTCCCCTCATCCTTTCTAAAAGTACAAACGCAAAGAAAATTTAGCCCAAATTTTCCACTCTGTTTACTTCTGCAAAAGCCCATTTTAATCCCATGTGCAGACCCAGAAGTATCCAGGACTGTTTAGCTTTTGTTCTGGCAGGCATAGCTTGTATTAACTCTTTCCACATGGCAAGTGAGGACTGTTTCCCACATGATCACTGTGGTACAGTCCTTGCACATGCAGTTTTACGGCAGTTCCAAGTTTTGCTGCGAAGTGCCTAGAATATTTGAATGCTAATCCACATCTACAGCTGTACAAACTGAGACCATCACCCCTCTGAGGAAAAACACAGCTCCAGCATGGCCAAGGAAGAGGGCAGAGAAGTCCCTGATGTTGCACTTGGAAACTCACGTACACATGCTCAGATTCATATGTGGCTAAAAAGAAAGAAAAAAAACCACCAAAAAACAGAAAACAAAAAACCAAGCAAGAATCAAATCCCAACTGTGAAGCAGTCATGCTGCCAAGCATGGAACATGTACCACAGGATCAGCAAGTCCAGGCAGAGAGGCCAATAATCGATGCACACATTGTAACTCCTGATGAATACCTCTGTAAGTAATGCTTCCAGCCATCACGGGTTAGGTAAGGCACTCCATCCACAGTGGACTGGAGAGGATTTTTCCTGTCAGGCAGCCTGGACAAAGGCCAGCTAGAATATGACTGGTGTAAAGACACACACAAAGCTGGAGGCACCTAGTGAACACTATTTTAGGGGTGAATGCTCTCAATAGCCTAAGGACACACCCCCTTCCATCCAGGTTTCCTTCTCATGAGAGATTCGAGTGCTCCCCAGCCCAAGACTAATGCTCAGGGAAGGTCAGCTCCTCTCAGCCAGCCAGACCCATCTGTCCCATATACAGATTCCTGCAGTGGCTGAGGATCATCACCCTCTGCTCCATCTCCCAAGAGGATTTCTCACCTGCTCTCTAGCATGCCAAAACCAAAAGACCAATACTCTCTGTGAGAGAGATGAAAAGCCCACACAGGCAGCATTAATACCATCTGCCACCAATAGACAGAAGACGGAGGCAGAAAAGGAGCAGATTGAGAAAAGAGAGCTCCTTAAAAGCAAGTAAAATGCCAATATAGCCTCTGTGATACCAAGTACTTTTTCAGTGCTCAGCTTGAAGGCTCTCCAAGCCATTTGCAGGGTGCATGCTGTTCTCCCATGGCTGTGCTCAAGCCACACCTCATATTTGCAGTCCTCCTCTGCTCACCCAGTCTTCCTGCCCTCTCTCCCAGACACATCACTCTCCACAGCATCGATGCTGAACTGGGAACGGCAAAGAACACAAACACATTCCTTTTCCTAATCCTGTACCCTGTCCCCACACTTCAGTTTAAAAGCCAAGGAGCAAAACAAAAAACCCACACAACACACAAACAACTCTTTCTCTCTTATCCCATCTTCCTCCCACCCCAGCATATGGGCCACCCAGAAGATGACAGTGATCCTATACATCTAGTGGGCTACATGTCTTGTCAGCAGAAAAATGAAGCAGCACAGAATAAAGTCTCCTATCTGCTCTTCTCTTCAGTAGCCTCAGGCAGAAGTCCAAAGCATTTCAGTTTAAGAAGTGACTTTAAAAATATGGTGTACAAGAAGAAGTGTGAGATCAGCTTCCTCCTGCCAGAATACTACAGGCTGGATTTGGAGCATGGGATCGGAGTGGACACATTCACATCTTAACTGAAGACGCAGAATTGGGTCACACACACAGAGATGCTGCAAGAAAATGAAATCTGCCTGACTTTGTGGAAGCTCTTTGTCAAATCCAGCTCTCTGCCAGAACACCTGAGCACAGAGAAATTGTCCTGCTTTGGGAAGAAAACACAGAGTGGATGTTTCTCTAATAAAAATATGGTGTACAAGAAAAAAGACTTATGGGCTTGTTAAAAATCAGGAAAAAAATTAGCTGTTTGGGAAATTAGTACACCAAGCAAAAGCCAGTAAAATGATCAGAAGTTTTGCAAATTCACTGCCTAAGAAAGAATAATTCTCTGTCATGAGAAGAGGAAGCTCTGTCATCAAGGACCAAACTCAAGATGCACATTGAGATAATTAACTACTAACTTCTTCCAGAACCAGGCCCAAGATGTATATCCACAGTAATTAAATGCTAAGGTTTGTTTGGTCCTTGGTTGCTATGTCTGTGCCTACTCTATCCTTCTTTTATTACTAAATCCTTTATCTTCCTGTTAAAAAAAAAGGAGAAAAAAAAAAGGAAAAAGCTATGACAAAATCAAAATGTTCTGCCAGAATCTGCTGTTTTTAAATTCCATGCAGTAATTAGTACATACAGCCAAGAAGGTTAATCGTATGATGAGGGAACAGATCCTCATTTCTGATCAAGAGCAATCTTGTCAGTACATGCTTGTGAAGTTATAAAATAGTGGCTGGCAAACTCTCTCATCCAGCCATCCTCATCAACAGGCCAAATGGCACCAAGAAGCCAGTCCACCATCACTATTTCTGCCCTAATTGTAGAAAACAATGTAAGGAACACAGGGCACACGTGTGATTCATCAGGACACAAACAAGAGCACATGCCTCAGTCTGCAGGGATCATGTCATACCACAGATTTCTTACAAGGATTAAGACACCAAGACCAAGTTACAGGGTTTAAGATGTTCCTGGGACCTTGCCATGGGCTTGGACAGACTTAGATTCCTATTCACCACCTTAAAAAAAGGAAATTAAAAAATGACCTTCCAAGCTAAAGCTTTCCTTTCAGACAGAGTTTAGGGAGACAGACTTCAGAGACAAACACCATGAGAGCAGAATGACTCAAAGTAACATTTGAGTTAAAAATCCCATTTTAGCTTTGTTGCTATCACCTGGGCTCAGATTCACTAATCCATAGCCAACTGCCTGCTTCATTACTCAGGCACCCAATGCAGGCAGCCCCAAGACATCTGCTGCACTCGCCACACTAACAGAAAATGTATTGCCTCATGCTGGGATTTACCATGTTAGTTAATTGGATTTTTCAGCCTCTTTAATAACACACACTTAGATTTGGCCCCTTTGAGAGGTCACTTAAAAAGGCTTAGAGCTCTTCTGACTGAAAAGGTAAAATTGAGACTGATTTCATAGCCAACTAAGTTAAGGCTTGCCCACTGTTCTAATATTAAAAGGGCATCCACCACTCCAAATAACATCCCATCGATACTGCAACAACCTTAAGGCAAAGGAAAGGCAACACTGTCTCTTGGAGAGGTCCTTCCTGCTCCCTCCACTGCCAGGGCTGGAGGCTGTGCGTTCCCTTCTCTTCCTGTACCCATGTGTAGCTAAATGGCAGCCACAGGCCTGTAAAGCTGGCAGAGAGCTCCATGCTCAGGTGCATCAACCAAGCTTTGTCCCTAAGGTTGGCACCTCAGTCCTGCAACAGGTAAAGACAGATCCAGCCATGCAGGTCCAGCTAATGTGGCTCACACATTTGCGACCCTGTTGAATGATTAAGCACAGAAGGGCTAGCACATTTTCTCTGTATCATCTCAAAGGAGGCAGCTCAAACTCCTCCTATTTTCCTAACTAAGTTAGGAAAATAAAGCTCACTTATAAAAAGGGAAAAAAGCCACCCAGACATGGGCAATGTGACAGGACCAGAAAGGTTATGCTCTGAAGTGATGAGCATAGGTCACCTGGTAAGGACAGAAAGAGCCAAAAGTTGATTTATTTCCCTCTATAATTACAAAGGAAGAAGACAAAACTGTCCCTAATAACACAAAGAAACAGCACAAGGCAACTCCATGAAGGTGACAGAGCGGAGTCACATCCTCAGTGCATGACAGTGAGGGAGACAGTTTCCCTAGTAATGAAGAATTAGGCCAAAGAAACAACTTTTGCCATCAGCTCCACCCATAATCCCAAGGCAGCATTCCACAAAGTGAGCAGCCACAAGAGCCCTTGGTGTTGTTAAAATGATCTGCTTCATTCTCATTTTGAGGCCCCACTTCAGTCACTGCTGCAACTCTCTCAGCTCTACTTAGTAATTTCCCCATTGAGGGAAGGAGAGCATTACAGATGTTTCTAAAAAAAATTGTGAAGTAGCTTCCAATGAACGCTGAAGTTTTTATTTACTTGCCAGTGGATACATCCTTCTTAGTGTTAGATTACAAGAGGGAAAGAAAGCAGTGATTGTGTCTGTGTGTAGCCAAAATCTCGCTAGTCCAAATATTGGACATAGGAACTCAGCTGAAAGATGGTTCACTCATCCAGGGAAGCCTCATCAGCATCTTCACAGAGGCAACACTGGCTTGGACCAAATTGCTAAATTAATATTGTAAGTGCTCAATTACAGGGGCTATTTAAAAAGACTCCAGCTGCTAGTCTCAGCCAAAGCACAACCAGCTTGATGCAGATAGGAGCCAAACAATGAGAGAAAGGAGACATACAGAACCATAACTTGTATTTTTAAAAATTTTATTCCCCCCTAGTTGGAGAAGCATCCTACCACATAGCAACAAGGTGACAGAGAAAGCTGCTGAGCAGTGTCTTGAAGCCAGCTGGGCCCCCAGCAGCAAGCTGGGCAGTCAGAAGTGGGGTTTTTGTTATGATTTCAGGAGGGGTGGCCAGCAGCACTTCTATTACCACACCAACTTGGTCACCTACAAAGCAGGGGGCAGAGATCCATGCCATCACTTTGAAAGCCAAGATGAAGCAGCATCTCTTGCCCAGTCCAATCCCACAGTTAGCAAGGTGAATCCTCTCACTAGTTGAGAGGCACTGAGACCAAGTGCAGAAAAGTTGTGAAGCCCATACCAACTCCCTGTTCCACCAAACACCAGGTCCCAGATGTTTGCTTCAGTTTCATGACTGGGAAGCAACAGCTTTGGCATGAAACCAGCCAAGAAAGATTCTCAGCAAGGGAAAAGGGCAAGATCATCTTACTTCAGGAGTCTGCAGCTTGCTCTAACCAGCAATGGGTATGTGGGGGGACACAATGACATCTTTGGGAAGAAACATACTCCCATTGGTTTTACAAGCCACATCAGGATTAGCGGATATCTCAAGGGTTAATTAGTTCACCATGCACAGATGGTAGCTGGTAGGGTTTGCAGAGTGGATTAACCTAATTTGTGGTTTGTAATGTACTATGCAAATATCCATTACTAGACTTGCAGCAATTCTACCCTTATTTTGATTTGAGGACAGAAAAACCACACAATGGATGGTAGCATACAAGTAATGTCTATTCTGAGTGACAAATAAGTAACTGTTCACTTGACTTATGTGATCAACAAATTGGAGTCTGAAAAGTAATTCCTTCCACTTTTGCTACACAGGGTCTTTGGATGGTCTCATTTAGGACCATTCCCTGTGAGTGTACAGAATATGCCCACAGTAACCACTCCTCACAGTTGTACTGAGGGCTCTTCAGCACTGACAGATGGTCATAGAGCAATGATTCAATTGCCTGGAAACACGAAGGCAGCTTTCTGAAGCAAGTCTGCAGCATGTCAAATAAAGCCCCACAGGTATCAGCATGTCAGCACACGTGGCAGTTTGGGCCACAGCAAACACCCATGGCCTTTGCAGAGCCTCAGTTGCTCCAGTGAAGCTCCAGGACTCCAAGCTGACTGCAGGTTAAAGCATTTATAATTAGATCATATCCAAGCAAAGGGCTGGGTGTTTACTTAGCACTTTGCACAAGAGGAAGCCTGGCTCAGGGCTGGCATGTAGAGATGCCCCAGATAGGTGCAAGACTCCCTTTTGTTTAGCTAAGGACGTGCCACGCTATTGCATTAGGTTCAGAAGGTCTCAAATGTTTACAACCAGTATCAGCTGCAGGGATAAATGTTTCCGTAACTCCTATTAAATCCTGAACTTATCCAGTTTCTCCCTGCTCTAAGGGGTGAGCACAGGACTAGCTAGACACTCACTCTGGCAAGGCAGAGGTCAGGGTAGAGGTGACACTGGCTGTCAGAGGCATTCTCCAAATGTTTCTGCAATTGGCCATGGTCATGTCATGCCTGCACATGCCTGAGGCACAGCAGCTGTGGGATTCCTGTTGGACGGTGTGAGACAGCTGTGCTCACACCCAAAATCCTCCTCTCAGCACATCTTTGGTCAAGACAGAAGATGTGTTCACAGGTCTTGTCTGTTGGGCGGTGCTTGCATTTTTAAGTGCAGATTTGTCTCTCATTTAAACATGGAGCAGTGTCTGCACCTACAGAGGAAACTACATTTCAAAGTTATTTGTTATCTTAAAAGACCCTCACAGCAACCCTGAAAATCTGTGCCTATTTACCCCATCAGTTGTTCAAGTGTCACAAAGCTGGTCTTTGTTAGAGGCTGGAACTGCCAACTCCCTTGGCATATTCTTTCTCTTGTTGCGTGCACAATCCCACTATATCCAGCTCCAAATAGAAGGAAGCATTCCTCTGCCACTCTAAAATCAAGCAAGAAGATGGCTGAGAACAGAGTCCCTTTATGTAGCTCACTTTGTTCAGAGAGCTGCTTCACATTCCTCTGTGTACAGGCTAAGTAGAAAAACAGTGTCCCTAAGCCCCACTGTTGACAAGCCTTAGCTGTGCAAGCAGCCCAGCACCACAAAGCAGAGGACAAAACAGTCCCAGGAGATGTGGAAGCATGGGGAGGTGGGACAGCCAAAGAAGGGAGCCCAATGTGAGCATTCCTCACAGGGATGGATCAGCATGTCCCTTGGGATGCTCAGGTTAGGGAGCCAAAGGGTCCAGCATCCACAAATGGCATCTCAGCTACACTGACTCAACTGAATCGCTCTTCTCATGATGTCATAGCAGATCAGCTCCAACTTGCCCCCAGAGCCACAGGAATGGAGAGGCAGCAGTTTCCTTCCACTCCCTAAGCAGTTCCTTGCATACCTTGCACAAGTTGCAATATTCTTACATGTCCACTGGTGCACTGAGCCCAAAGCTCTCCTGGTCTCCTAATGCTGTTCTAGGTCACTGCTAAATCAGGTTGCCCCAGAGATTTCAGCAACATTTTTCAAATGTCTTTACATGGCCCAAAAGCTCCCAGTGCTCAGGATGTGGCACTGAGCCAAGGACTCCCACACTCAGCTCTGCCTTCTACCAAGTTACTTAGACCTTTTTTATTTATGATCAGCCCCTCTAGAGAAAGCAGTGCTGGCAATTTCACAGGCTGTTGCAAACAAACATTTCCCTTAATACAGAATGACTCAAGTCCTAGAAGTACAATTCAGAAGCTTTCCAGGAGATTAGGAAGACAAAGCGTGCCCTGGTTTATTATGTTGGATCACTACCTTGTACCACACTTGCCTCTTCATTGCCACAACTCACCTCAGGGAAATTCAGTGAAAAGCACCAAAGTATTGGCCTGCAAAAGCAACTGCCATTTGATGCATTTGATTTGAGGCCCTCAGTATTAAGCAACAGCTTCACTTCAGTGCATCACTTAGTTTATTACAGGATGGCAGCTTAAAAGCCCTCATAATTAACCAGCAAATCAATGTAGGCAGTGAAATTCATCAGAGCCTGCTAAATCACATTCATCTTTTCTTCCTTCCCAGAGACTAAGCCAGTGCAGTGTTTCTTTATCATCTTAAAAAGCAAGAAGAAAAAAAATCCTCCCCTCTCCTGCACACATGCCAGAGTTTTCCAGGAGTTGATATTGGTTTGAAAGGCCTCTCCCTGAATGCAATTTGGAGCATCCAAGATTCCAAACAAAGTCAATGAGAGATGCAGGTGCTCAATGCTGCTTAGAGAAAGAATTATGAAAAGAAAAAAACAGAAAGTCCTGACACATCCAGTTCAGAGCAGCCAAACCCAGAGGCCCATAATTACACATCCCTATTGAAAACACATCTGTAAAAATCACTGAGTGCTACACGGGGAGGGGAAAAATTGGATTTAAAAAGTTTCAAATTAGGGTTTTATAGGACATTTCGATCCAGGAATTTAAAAACAAAACACTGAGATAGAGCCTCTAAGGCAGCTCAAACCCAGGCACAGGCACTGAAAACATTTTGCATCAGAAGTCTCATCAGAACCTTTTGGAAAGGTAAAATAAAAATTCAAACCAGAACAGAAAAGGATTTCCTTCCCCTCCAGAACAGAATCCCAACTCCGACTCTGCATTTAGCAGTACGCAATGAAATAAAGAAATTTAATACAATTATCCTCTCAGCTTGGAGACAGAGTAGTAGAAATACAACCAGAGAAGAGCAGTCATTTTAACTGCAATGCTATATAAGGTGGGTTTCTTCTCTCCAGCAAAGGATGGAACTGATGCTTATCTCCAGCATGATTCACTAATAAAAAGTTAAACTGCTACACAATTTAATACCACACAAAATAAATGGAAGGTTTAACAGTGGAAAGGGTGTGTTGGGGGTAAGGTCCTCTCTATAGTCATGCAGTAAAAAAGAAAAAAAAGTGTAGCATCTTACCTGATTTTCTCTTTGAAGATCCATAGTCCCTGAAAAAAAGACAACAACAAATAGACATGGTTAGAGCTGGGAACGGTGGTGAGAGAATGGGTGCCTCCCAAATTTCCACCCATATGCTCAAGGGCTCATCGTGTGCCCTCCCTCCCTTAAAGCGGAGGTGAGGGCTGCCGGGCATGGGCAGGCGGGGGCCGGGGGCGTCCCGGGCAGCACCGGCCCATCAGCAGCAGCAGCTGGGGCTGCTGCAGCACCGGGGGCTCGGGAGCATGTGATCAGCCAGGCAGAGCGAACCATCCATAACCAGCAAGGCAGGGGAGAAGGGTGTAATTTTTTCCCCTTTAAATTGTGCTATTAAATGCACAGCTACTGAATTAACCCTTAACGTTCCCCTAGAGAGGAACAGGAACATGAATGTTTGCTGCAGGGATGCGGCTGCTCCAGCCTGAGCACTGCCGTGGCTGGCAGTCCTAGCGTTTCTGAGCTAATTAATTTGTGAATAACCTCCAGACCTTTCCTAGTTATCTCTGACAAACACAAGGGAAAAAAAAAACCCAGAAAAAAAACCTCCAAGACCAAAACAAACCCCAAACTTTGTTCTTTCTTCTTTCTTCCACGATAGGAAATGAACCCTTATTTTTCTATAGTGGTTTAAAAAGGGTGCTGGGACCTCTACTCATGCAGAACAGCTGAAACCCCAGACAGCTGCTATAGAAGAGGAAGAAATCACTGAAGGGAGCTGCAAGAACTGATTCAGGATAAGCAAAACCGAGGACAAAAATACTTGGCTATGGCAATGCTTCCTCCCAGTGCTCTCTGGAGCCCCTCAGACCCAGCTCTGGCATGGTCTGCACAGGCAGAGCCCAGGCAATGACAGCCCGGGCAGAGACAGCATCGCTGTGCAGGCACAGTGCCCGTGGCACCGTCACACCCTGCACACGGTGGCTTTAATGTCGGAAAAATCAACCAACAGACTCACTGTAGAGGCAGGTTGTCTTTGCAGGAATCCCACCAGAGGGACAAGCTGAACACTCTATATTTTGGGGGGCCAGGCTGTCGGGAGTGGGGTTTTGTCCCTTGCTGCATGCTCTGTACTTCAGAGGAATCAGAGGAGGATTATCTCAAACTATTTGTTTAAAGAGAGTTTGGGGGATCAGCTGAAGAAACAACACATGTCTTGAGGGCAGAGGTATGTCTGCCCGTAAACCCTGTTTCTCACAGCACTTTGGGTGTATCCTGTGCCTTACATGCCTAGGATTTGCTTTGAGTGAGTAATGACAATGTGGGAGTTTTTTGTACCCTCTTTTAATTCCCAAGCATAATTTCTACTTCAATTAAATGCTTATCTTCTCAACCATGTCTGCAGTTGTATTTGATGAGAAGATGCTATTGCTCATGAATAAGTTGCTTCTTCTACAGAAGTGATATCATATGCAACTATAATTTCTGCCATTTGGTGCCTGAAACAGAGATCCCTCAGAATGAGCTAGTGAAGACATAATCCCCAAAATGCAGTCCTCTACCACAGCTTGGCTCCCATGCCAGCCTGGAGCTTTGTGGAGCTGTCAATACAGCTCTCCTGACATGTGAAAGTCTGTGTTTGATCCTGCCTCGAACTGCATCTCTTCTGATAGCGATAAACGGTGAGAAGGTCAAACCCTGCTGAGATCCACACATGTAACTTGCTTTAACCTAGTATCTCTCCCCATTGTGCACATGCTTGATGATCACCTCAGTCCCTCCCACCTGTCCTGGCTTTTTGCAGTGAAGTTCCTGGACCTCCTCAGAACTACAGCATGTTGGGTCCCCACCTCCCTTTGAGTCCCTCAAAAAGGCTGCAAATGTTAGTACCCACGAGGACCCTGGGAGGATGGTGAAGCTATGCACAATCCCTAGAGGACAAACACAACCATGCTTCTAGTCTTGCCAGAAGGTCCTCAGCAAACATTTCCAGGGCAATTTCCTGCCAGCTGGCCATGCTGAGTACAGCCTGCAAGCACACTAAGAATGGTCCTAGGTGAACAGAGCATAGACAAAAGGATTAAGACAAGGAACATTAGACAGACATGAAAGAGCACTCAGCCTGGTTAAAGTTGCCAAAGAAAACTCAGCTCCTTTTTGCCACTTAAAAAAAAAAAATCTACGGATTCACACACTTAGAATTGGGGTAATGATTGATTGATATGGTTAATAAACAACCAAAATTTGATAAAGATGTTCCTGAATGTCTTTGCCCACAGTTGGTACCTGAGTCTGGAAATTGCAGTACTTTATTTAACTGTGCTCTCTCTGTGCAACAGTGGCAAACGCCACTTAAAGCTCAGAATTCAAACCTCCATCCTGGGTGCTCTCCCACTCCTTTCAGCCCCATCTCAAGCTGTTTTTGTGTGAGTGACTGCAATAAGGTTTTAAATGAAGTTTGTTCTTTTGATTCTAAAGTATGATTCATCCATTCAATTTAAAGAAGGTAGAGATTAAGAAAACAACAAAAGTTTGAACCTTTTTTTTCTTTCTATATGCAGATCATGGGATGACAAGAGATAGTACTCCATAAAGAACTTTTTAGTTCTTTTTTTTTCTATTCAGTTCCCCACCTGGCTGGCATTTCTTCCACATCAAAAGCATATCATTTATGGAAGTGTACTTGCCCTTCAGTTTCCTCTGACCAGCCCTGCAGCAGGCTGACATGTTCCACATCACACCACTATGTCAGCACAGAGCACTGTCCTCAATATGATGCAGCAAATCACATTTCTGGTCAATGGCAAACCTGGTGCCAACAGAGGCAGTAACTGCTCACATGAGCCAAGAGCTCTGGTCCAGCAAACCCCACCATTGCTTCTCCCATGGCTTGTGCATGGTTAAAATAAACCTTTAGGTTAGTTTGAAGGGGGGAAAAAAAAGCCCCTTACTGTCATTGCAAAGTGTATAGCTGGGCAATTTAGGGTCAACTACAAGAGAATGAAGCAGCAAGTAGCTCTCAGTGATGTCCCTTTAAGATCAGGAGAGTAACTACCATCATCAGAGATCCAGAGTGTAGCCAAATTCTTGATGTCAATTGAACCTTCTGATCATAGTTCTAGTCTTAAGCACAAGACCATCCTTATAGAAGAAATTAAATGATCATTATAAAATAGTTATTTGAAACATCACCACCCTTCAACTCATGAAGCTTAATGAAGAGAAAAGAAAACCCAATCAACCTACTGGGCAAGTTTTCATCTTTTCATTTATTCTTTCTGTAAGTTTTAAAGTCAACTTTTATTGGAGTTCCTGAAGTCCAGGTACCCCATGACTCCCTGTCTTGTCACTTTTTGTACACTCAATTTCACCTATAAAGTCAGGACAAAGCAGTATCAAATAAAATGGAGCTTTAAATAAAATCTTCACCACCACTAGTGAAACTCTGAAATCCAAACTTATTCCTCCCAGCAAGAAGAGGAAGAAAAAAATCAATGCTGAAATAGAAAGCAAAGCAGGTATAGCAAATGATCTCTCTGACTGTGTAAAGTGTCCTTTGTGTAGATACTCCTCCTCTTTTCTGCTAATGAAGAAAGCCTGTGCTGCTGCTTTCCAATAGCAGCAGCAAGGAGCCCTGCCCGATTCCATGTTTATTTTTTTTATGTCTTACTATCCTGCATATGATTCATTGATGTATTTTCCCTCTCCCATGTAATGATATATAAGGTAAATACCTCTCAGCCTCACTGTTTTCTGTGAAGCATTAGTTTGACGCTCAGGTATTGGTTTATGTCTCCAAAACAATAAAAGAAATTATTTAATGGTTTCCCTTAACTGTAGCAATTTCCAAGTAGCAATTCTGATCTTCTCCTACAATATAGACTGCACCCAGCACACTGCTGACCCTTAGATCAGACAAGAAATGTGGCCTTGCAGAAGAAAAACGCTTCCAATAAAAGACAAAATGAATGTCGTATCTGCAGCTACATAGGGAAGCTCACTTTCTCTTTGGCTCTTGCTCTTTTTATCTTTTCATCTTTATACACACACATGTTTCCATTCTTTTTCCATTTCTATATGAGAACAGACACTACCATCCTAATTTCACTGCCAGCCATAGCTACAAGAACAACAGTGAAACCAGCGGGTGGAACTAAAAATAGCTCTGGCAGGTTCCTTCTTCATTAGCCAGGATCACTCCATACTGAATGCCTTTCACAAAAATGGTGTGCTTCTAGCCTCTTTTGTATTAGAATCTAGCAATTTTGTTTAAAGTCTTCCTGTGGGGCACCACCTTTAGCTGTTGCTGAACCTCATTACTGGCAAGAAAAATATATCCTGCTGCTAATGATATTAAAATATCACTGGTGCCAAGCACGTCACACAAGCTGGACTCATTCTTCTTTAAAGAAAAAAGAGAGAGAAGCTGGATCTCCTTTCTCATCAGCATTACTCCAGGATAACATTACTAATTTGAAATCTAGCAATGAATGTGAAAGGAAGACCATGAGTATTGTTATACAGCTGATTGCTGTGTTATCACGTGAAGCTCTCCACAGTCAGTCTGGAAATTTCTGAAACAAAATTATCTTATGTCATGGAATTTATATGTCACTTGCAATCTAATTTATATATACAGGTTATATTAACAATGTTACAGACAAGTTTTATGGCACACCGTTTCTTCAGGGACTGACTTTGTTACTGTATTCAATGAGAAATATGAGCTTGCATGTGTTTCCATATATCTAAATCAAGACAGCCTAAAATTTTCCAAGCAGAGCAGAACAGTGGTGCATTGGCAGCAGGCTGGGCCCATCTCTTTTGCTCTACTTCTAATTTAGTTTGATTTATACCTGTCCCAGAGGGCTTCTCCTGCATCTTTCATGGAGATCTGGCAAGTCTGCAGAAGCCTCCTGCAGGAACCAGGGAAGCTTGCAGAGCAATGCAGCATCAACAGACGGGCTGCAAAGCTGCAACTTGGCTCCTGCACAGCTCCCCCTCAGAGGTGATGTATTCAGCAAGGGGACCTCATCCTTGTGGTACCCACGATGCAAAGGCTCTTTTAAAATCTTTTTTCCCCTTGCCATGGGACAGCAGACTCAGCTTACTCTCTGGGATTCCTCCTTTCTCAGATACGTCACCTTTTAGCCCGGGGTCTCTGCCTGTCAGTAAAGCAAAGCTTGCTTTCAACTCAGTGAAGATTTCAGACAACCATGAGTTACAACTATGAGAGAAAACAGTGCCTGCAAAGCATGAGGAGCTGTCAGACCCACGGAGCAGCATGGCTGGGAGAGCTGCACAGCAGACATTTCACCAGACGAGACAGAAGCTAAAGGGAGAGTAAATCATCTTTCTGTCTCTTTCTCAGAGTTTGCTGTCCAAAGGAGATGAGACACTGACAAAGCCTGAGTAATGGAGGTTAATCTGTATTCTCTAGAGTATTTTAATATATAAATTAAAATTGTTCCGTATTTATTGGCTTCTGTTAATCCATGTTTAAATACATTATAGGTGTTTATGTTCACATATTTCTTAATTCCTAAAAGTCTCTAGTGGTGTGGGCAGGTTGTGGTGGACATGTATGACATTTCAAACAAACAACTCGGATTATCATTTAATAGCCAATGATTTGCTAGGCAGATTAAAAGCACAGAAATGTTTTTACAAGGAAGTCCACTCTCTCCTTCCCAACACCCTTATGGTTTGCAGTCAGTAATGGAGACGGCTTTTTCACAAACTATTTTTCTTAGCACTGCTATCAGATTCTGTGACGCTATTTTTAAAGTAAACCAATACAAAAATACTTTGCTACTGCTCTTTACATGTACAGAAACCTGAGCCTTGAGAATATATTTGCATCTTGAAACTTTCCTAATTGATTTTCCTCAACATCCAGACTGACATTTTCTATTTGAGATAAGGCACAAAGCCAAGTATGACCAAGAACTGGCAGTAGGTACCTGCCTGACACCAAGGCCTGAACAGCCTAATACTATCCAAGCACACAGGACCTATATGGAGAGTGCAGGGTTGAAATACACATTCATGGTACTCAAAGTGCAAAAGTTTAACCATGTGCATGAAGCATCTCCATTCCCACTGAGTTCTGAGAGCCATATGACATGCAATTAAGCAAAATTAACACTATATGTTATGCATAAGGAATAGAAACTCAAACACATGGATGCACACAATTATATGATTTCCCCCTCCAGCATTTCATCCTCTGAAATCATGAAACCATAGCTGATCTCTTCCCTGAGCCAAAGAAACAGATGAAGACTTTTTTTTTCTTCTTCTTTTTTTTTTAGAAAGTATTCTGCTCATTTCCTGATATAAATCATTGCATTGTGGAACCCTCTCCAAAATGAATCTGTCCTTTCTTAGCAGAGGTCAAGCTTTCCAGCCCTGTGAGAAAGGACCATTGTGGTGGTCCTGAGACTCCAGAATTCTTTGCCGCAAGCAAAATGGACTTTTGGGGCAAGAAGAAAATCTGGCAACCTGACTTCAAACCCTAGCTAGCTGGAAGTGGCCTCTGCCTGCTGCTGAGAAGGGTATACCACTGTTGTGCAACAGAGGCAACACAAAAGAGAGAATTTTGCCTTCCTGCCATCTTTCTGTTGTCTTCACAGTGTGTCTGTAATGCTGGTGTAGAGCAAACAGCACAGCTTTATACACCACATACTCCTGGTTAGGCTGCAGTGACTTTTTCTGCATCATATAACAAGGGTGGCCCAGTTTGGCTCACCAGGACTCAGCTGGAGGTCCTGATTTAGTGCTGATTTCTGACAGCTCACTCAAACCCAACAAAGTAAAAGTCAACCCAAGTTTTCCATTTGAAACTCCAAGTACAACGCTGGAAAGTAATTTATAAATGTAGAAGAGATCTCCCCTATACCAGTAACCTTAGCTTGCACAGAAAAGCCAAGGTTGGAAGGAGGTGGATGCTGTCTCCTCTCCAGCAATGCTCCCTACACCTGAACCCATGGATTCGTATCATGAAGCATCTTCTCAGGATAAGGAAAGGCAAGGAAAGGCAGTATCCTTTGTTCTGCACTCGGAGGATCCTGGAGATTAATCCCACACAGCACAGCTTGAGCTCTGCCACCAAGGCCAAGGTGCAGGGGATGCTCCAAGACAAGCAACATCCCCAAGGGCCACGTCAGCCTCACAAAGACCCACAGTGTTTGAGGGCAGTGGCCACCATTTCTTCCTTTGTGTAGAAAGGGTGTTAGAAGGACAAGACATGGGTCTGAGGCACCCAAACCCTTCCTTAAATGACAAGTGAATGCCACAGATTTCTGACCCAAGATTCCTCAGCAGTCAAGTTGATCACCTGGCTCCAGAGAACAACTTTAGTATTTGGCTCAGGCTGAAGAATGCAGAATTAGCCTCTTGCATTTTTCACAATTACATTTTTTTAATGATGAAATTATCCTTTTAGAGGAAGACAGGACTTTGGAAGTACACATTCAGCATTTCACCAGGCTGAGAGATATGGGGCCGGGTGATCTGATAGCAAAGCTCGGCCTCTCCGGCACCAGGGAGAGATTGCTCGGCACATGCTGGAAGCTGCAGAACACTGAGGTGATGAGCTAACACCATGTGATCCTCTACTGCAAGGCTTCAGTGGCCTTGAAATGGACAACACAAATGCTTATAGCAAGTTTTTCCTGGAAAGAAGTATAAAAACAAGCTCTTGCCTAAGAGTCACATCCTCATCTGTTTCTGTTTTACCCTGTTTATTCTTACAGATGGCAAATTTCTCCACAGGACAGAAAAATGTATTTACCTTAGAAAGAACTCTGGGTGGAGGTGTTCTTCACCTCCTCTAAACTGACCCTGCTTGTCCCTTGTGGGGCGGCCAAATTTATCTCTGTCTTACAATGACCAGGCATGTGTCACTTTATTATAGCCTTTACAGCATAAATGCTGAGTGATAAAAACAAGTTAATAAAAATTAATCATTCTCACGTGCAGGTTTTCCACTGGTGCTCTTTGGGATTTTATTACAAACATCTACACGCAGATACGACATGTTTAAAAGATGCATCTAATCATAGTTACAAATTAAGTACTGAATATCAATCAGAAATTCAAATGTACCTTATAAACTAGTCAGGCTAATGAGCTTGCATATAAATCATACAAATCTGATTAAGAGCTCCAGAAGGCAGCATAGGCTTTGAAACTTTACTTCATTTTTTTGAGCCCTTCCTGATTTGAGGATGGATGTCTCATATTCTAGTTTCCATAGGAGATGTGGGTCCAGCCTCTGACTAGCAACAACATGGTCCTTTGGGGGTTCTAAATTAGAGCCTGAATGGTGATGGTAAGAAAAGGCAGAGTCCCTTTGCTGTTCCTCCTCAGAGACACCTTCCTTCTGCTGTTTCAGACTAACTTTGTCCAGAGCTATGTGTGCCTGGCCACTGTGTCCTCCATCTCACGGCGGCACTGTCCCTACAGACGGGAGATACTGTCCCTCCAAGAGGAGATACTGCCCATGGCCTGCCAAGCTGTGCCTGCTCATGGGAGGTAGGATACCACCACCTCTGCCAGAATGTGCATGGAAACCAACAGTATCATCCCCAAAACTCTCATCCCAAAGAGTCCTTAGAAATGGAGAGAGGGAAGGAAGAGGAGAAAACTCACAAATCACAGATTTCCAAGCCTCAACTCCAGGTCCAGACATAGCTTGTC
This sequence comes from Calyptomena viridis, assembly GCA_013390005.1. Taxonomy (NCBI): domain Eukaryota; kingdom Metazoa; phylum Chordata; class Aves; order Passeriformes; family Eurylaimidae; genus Calyptomena; species Calyptomena viridis. The sequence continues at coordinate 445,811 of WEIV01010597.1, read as the reverse complement.
CAAAAAGGCTTTTGCCACTGAATTACTACACCAGGAAGAATAGCTGGGAGCACAGCAGTTTAAATCAAAGTAAGAGAAGAGCTTCTGCATGTAACGCAGCTGAATCACAGTACTCACTGGTGTTAGACATTGTAATCACTAAAACTAGGCATGGGTTCAAAAAGCAATGAGATAAATTCTTGATAAATGGCGGCTATTGTACTCCATGCTCTGGATGTTTTGACCCAAAAAGTCCCATTATGGCTGAATGCCAGAAACAGAGAGGATACACAGGGGAAGCTCACTCTGTATTTGCTTTGTTTCTTATATTGGCTGTAAGCCACTGTTGGAGACAGGAGGCCAGATGGGGCCCTGGTCTCACCTAATTGTGGCCTTATAATATATTCTCCTGTAAAAGATCAGACTGGATTAGGATAAATTACATCCAAATCACACTGCATTACTCAGCACATTAAATTGTCCTTAATCACATACTTTGATGGTCTGCATTCCTGCTTGAATTTACCTCCTATGTGTATTTCTGTGCTTATTCTGTTGAAATCACTGCTGAATTTCAACTATACATAACCAGGCTCTAATGAAAAGCCAGTAAGGCTCTTTGATCAAGCTTTAATAGGACTCATCATGGGGACATACTCTGGTGTGGCAAATGGTTTCCTCATCCTGTCTCCTTCAGAAATGTTTTGTGAGCCTTTAAAAGCAATTTAGTCCTGATTTATGTTGGCTTAGTGATTTCTGTTGCACATGTGAGTTACAAGAAAAGGGCTCTCATCTCTATTTGCTACACTGTTCAGGAAATCAGTTATAAATGCTGCAGTGCCTTCAGTGTCTCTCACTTCAGTGCAACGGAAACTAGTAATTTGATTGAATACTTCATCATTCCCAACTCTCCCATATGCTGCATCCAGTACTTAAAGGGGTAACACATAGGATATGTTTTTTGTAAAGGGGACCGAGATTCCCCTGTCTAAGCTGTTTACCCAAGCAGTTTCCAGAAGATAATCAAGGAAACAAGCAGGCAATTCTTTAATAGAGAGCATATGAAACATGTTGATGACCATCTAATACAATCGTGCGTGCATTCGGTGGGAGTGAGTCACCTCATCACACATTTAGAAGTGAGGAATGTAGAATGGGTGACTGAGCAAGGTCATGTAGTAAGCCAAGGGTGCAACAGCAACCCAAATATTTTGATGACCTGACCTGACCTGCCAGTGGCATCCCACAAGCCCTGGGCATAGGTTAGAGCAGGCCTCTTCACACCAGGGGCAGATGCCAGCAGGACTGGAGCCATTGCAAAGTGCCTATGGCTAGTGGTGGTAGGTGCTACCAGGGCCTGCTGCTTTGCTTATGGTGTTGCTGAGAAACACTCCCGTTTCTTCTCATTCCTCATCTTGGGGCAGAGGAACTTAAGAAAGAAGCAGTGACTCAAATGACAATGGTCTGGGCTGCCTTCCTCCTGCTCTCTCCTCCTGCGCTTTCTCCTGTGAGAAAGCCCTTGGAACATGCAATTCCCCTTGAACCATATACCCTCATCAGCCACATCCCACCTGGGAGCACAATCCCCCATGATGAATCTGCAGGGACTGGTGACACCAGGCCCTTGGATGACCACAGGACCAGGACCCTTGAGGGAGTCCACCAGAAAGGCAAAGCAGAAGAACGTCCTGTCTGCCCTTTTCCTTCTGACTGCCCAAGACATGAGGGTACCCATGCACAACCTCCTCTTAACACTCTCCTTTGCCATATACCAGCCTCAAAACCACCCCATGGTGAGTGCTGGGTTTCAACACTGCTCTCTGGGATTCCCTGCAGCCCCTGCCAGTGTGTAGTGCAAGTGCTGGCAGCAGCCCACATGTTAGAGGCTTGCACAGGGAAATCCCAGGCTGTCACTGGCATTTTTGACATTTTAAAGGCTCTAACTAGGCAAAGTAAGAAATAATTTACAGGCATTTCCAGACATGGCCCCAGCCCCACTAGACTTCCAAGCTCCCAGTACAAAGAAGAATGCCCCAAATGCCTGGTATTGTACAATTTTGCAATTTTTTTTTTTCTGGTGGTATTCTTCTGGTGTCTAGAAGTTGTGTGTACACAACTGGCTTTTTAGCAATATGATGCTTGGACCTCTCTGTCCTGCTGCTCCTGCTACGTGTCCAAGGGCAGTAGGACCTGAAAGATTAAGACCGCATTGTGCACAGACAGCAGATGGCTATTGCATCTGTACTTACTTTGCACTGCTAAATACCCTTTTGCCCTACCTGGTTTTACATCCCCGTTTAGTGGGAGATCTCTGTCTCAACTTTTTAAAATCATCTGTTGCACATATGGCCCTAAGAATGGTAAATATTTTTTCTGAGAGAGGCAAAAACTTACAATGCATGTAGGAAGACAAGACCAAGCCCACAGTATGAACTCTGACTTCTTCATCTGGTGACTGTAGTCTTTCCTTTCCTCATTACATTTCCTTCAGTTAGAACAGGGAGATTAAAAGAGGGCTGCTTCCCAAGTCTGCCTCAGCAGCATGTCCTTAGTTAACTGTCTTGCAACATCAAATGTCTTTCCAGCATACTAAATAGTAGTGTAGTTCCCTATAAGACACCAATTTTATATTACTTGGAATTGTTTTCTGCCTGTTTCTACAAAGCAGCACATGGAAAGATCTTTCAAGCTGTCAGGTTCTTTAATTTACTAGTCAAGAAACATAAATCATGGCATGTAAGATCTACTGCAAGTTCATGAACTCTAGGAAATTTTTCTAATCACTGTCCTTTGAACCGAGCTTTCTCAAACACTGTAAAACTCCAAAACATAGCTGGTAAATGCATCTAGTAAATTTTGCTGGACTGGTAATTGCTAAAAGAAGACTTGCCTTCCCTGATTGCCTACCAGCATCAGGATGTCTTAAAACATCCTCTGTGATTCTAAGACTAAAACACAAAAGAAAAAAGAAGTCTTGAACTTGTCTTGCCCAGTATAACTGTTGGGATTCCTTAAATGATTCCAAATTATCACTGACAGGCACCAATTAAGGCAGAAAAAGTAGAGACAACTTCCCAAAGATAAAAACTCTCAAACACCAGGGTTACTTTTCAAGGTAATGACCAAACTCCTTTCAAATATCCAATTCTGATAGCAGGTCCCACTCTTTCATTCCCTCCAAATGATTAAAGAGCTAAATTTCACGGCACTTGCAAAGAAGCATCACAGAGTTTCCTGAGTATTCCACCCTTGGAAGTATCAGATGCGCTGAAAAAGGACTCCATGAGCACACCATGAGTGACTGGAGATGCTCTTTTTTGTAGTAGAGTATGAAATAATAAATAAAAAATGCCCCATTCTTCAAGATGGTGTAAGAGATTGTTTCAGTGTCAATGCTCTGATCATTTTAGGAAGGAAACAAAGAAAACAACCCAGCTGTTTCAGCCTAGACCAGTAAAAGATTCCCGAGACTAGAGATAGGCAGATATACCCTAAATTTTATAGACATGTACTCAAAATTTTCAAAACGTCTAGTAAATTTTGCTTGATTGGTATTTGATCAGAGATTACAATGCTGAACTTAAAACTCACTTTGCAGAGGCAGAAGGTGTTTTTGCTAATTACATGTATGGATCCATCCTAATACTCCTTTTGAGCCATACTCAATTAAAAGGGCAAATTTAAAAAATCATGTTAACCTCAAATATATGCTTGTATACTTGCCTCAAAACACCTCAAATCATGTCAAATGACTTTCTAAGGTGATCAGCATTAATTAAATAACTCTGGAAAATAGAAGAATTTTTTTTATGCATTTAGAACATATGCAGATTGCATACTCTATGAAACAGTGAAATGTCTGAATAGACTAAAAATTTTGCAGTCCAGTTCAGATACAAATTTGGATGTTTTTCAGATCTGCTCATGCAGAAAACAGTCAGTTTCTCATTGTTCTTTTAATGTAACTCCTGTCCAATTTTCCATCCAGACATTAACTTTAATTCACCTGATACATCTCCAAAGGGTGTGTGTGGTATTTCCAACAGCTTTTTCCATGTTCTACATTCATTAAAGTGAAGAGGCATAATGGATGAATTTAATTATTTCCATCCATTCAGCTGGTTATAGAAGCAGACCTTTTAACTCAGCTAAAAGAGAAATGACTTGTTCCTTCAAAATGAATGCTGATCTGGGGGTATTTCTGGCCTACAACATGAAGGACTTCTATTTTGCAGAGCTAAATGGCCATTGGCAGCTTATTACTGCTTTAACTGTTCACATTATCTGATATATAGATATCACATGTGGGCGAAGGGAAAATGCCATTGATTGTCAGGAATTACACCCCCTCCTTTTAGGCTGTTGATCTCACTTGCTCAGTAGTTCACAAGCTTGGAATATCAATGAGGTTCTGCAAATGTCATGCCCTGCAATCAGCTTTTGTCTTTTCTTCCTCCCTTTGTTACCTGAAATGCCATACTCCCAGCAGAAACCACACTCCCAGCAGGAACACTGCCTTTCCTATCAGGGCACACCATGCTGTGCTTGGCAGAGAGCTTCTACCATGGAGCAGCATCTTCCACAGGATAAGAGCATCTCTGAGGTCCTGGGGAGGTTTCTGTATCCTGAAGCCCACACTGCAGTGTCCAACTGCATTGTTCTTATCTTCCAGTACTGAGTCTGAATTCAGTGCTATCTTGAATAATCTCTCATTGCTCTAAAACACAGCGAGATTCAAAATTAGAATCTAGGCACACCAGCCATGAGAGGCAGTTGCAGGGATTATGAATCAGAGCATGAAGCAGAGTGTCCTGCTGCCAATAACCTAATTATTAACAATTTCTTCACCAGTCATCCTCTGGGACTGAAGCTAATTCCTGGAACCTTCTGCTTTGCCTCCGCTTCCTCTCCAGCACCAGCAACCCACCCATCCCCACCTCACTGCTTCTGGCTTCGACCTGTTGTCTCCTTGGCAGCTGGTAGCCACCCTCCCCTCCCTAAAACACACACCTCACTGTAAAGCAAAATGGTTCTGATTATTACAAGAACACCTTGGACCCTACACAAAACCCAGCTCTGACCTACCCAGCAATTGTGTGTGCAGCACCAAAAACTCAGCTCTCTGCCTTACCCAGCCTCCAAGCCCTGCTGTGCATCCCATCCATTAGCAGCGCCTGGGGAGCTCTGCAAAGACCTACCTCATGATTAGATAAAAGCTTTTCCTCCTAAATCACTGTCCGGAAGAAAGCAAGGGTCTGGAAGAGTGAACTCCGTGAATATTAGAGACTGGGCACTTCCTTTGTGCTGGTTATTTATGTGTTTTTATCTTAGGCTGAAGAATGTAAGGTTTTGTAGTAGGCAGTAAGTTGCTCAATATACTGTGGTAACACTACCAAGACCCTTTTCTTGGTAAAAAAAAAAAAAAGGGAAAAGTGGTCTCCTTTTGCTCAAGAAGAAACATCTTTTAAACAATGTTGTGAAAATCTTAGAACCCTATGTGTACCCAAGCAAATCTGGAAAGTTGATGAGAAGGAAGGTCAGAGATTTTTGGCCACCTCTCTGCCTCCACACCCCTGTAGCCTGCAGGTCATATAATGCCTAACATGTCCCAGAACAGCTCTAATCAGTGGAAAAACAGTCCAAAATGCAAACATTACACCCTGACTCTAATCCTTCCTTCACCTGCCTTGAGGGTCTTCAAAGGGCAGGTGAGGAAACCATGAGAGAAGCTGACCTCCCAGAACACAGGGATGGGCAGGAGGTCATGCACAGAGATGAGACACACCATGGGCATGCCCTGGGACTGTGGCTCACAACCAGCTCCAAAGACAGTCCATCTCCCAAAGAGGACTTGAAAATAACTGCAAGAATGACAAGAGAGCTCCAAATGTGTCTCCAGGTGAAGTTTTGCTTAATGCTTAAAATCAGGAACATCTCATAAGGAAAACTGCAGCTAAGGCTAGGAACAGACCCTGCTTGAAAGACCTCAGAGCATCCAGTTGCTAATGCAACTGTGGCCATGTTATCTCCACAGCTGAGAACCCAGGAACTCGGGTGGATCTCTTTCCTCAGAAGCAGGGACAAGACACCACAGCATTTCACATGAAAAAAGCTGAGCAAAAAAGCTCCTGGCCTGAAGTCTCAAAGGAAGAATGGAGGCTGAGATTTAATTTTTCCATCCCTTAAAGACTCAGGCTCAGGTGGGCTGACATACATCTTATGTCATAGTGTGAGTTTAAAAATACACTGTTCCTCTTAGAAAGGTGTCATAGCTCTTGGAACTATAAAAATCAGGTTGTGGGTGGGAGTAAGTGCACAGTATATCCGCATAGTATATATATATATATATATATACACACACACTTTTGAGCAAAAGTCTTTTAAATTCCACTTTACAGAAAGCAGACTTTTTAGCACTTCAGAAGTCAAATACACTGTTATTATCAGAGGCTGGAAGTAGAACAGTTTTAAAAGGTAGGGGTCACTTTCTAATAATTTTTTAGGAAACATACTTTTTTTTTTTTGCAGCTCTGCTTTTTTAAAAAATAATTATTTCATGCTCAGTCACAGCCCTTCACCGGTAATGTCACGGCCAATTTGGAAGATATGAGCACTGAATGATTTGGCACAGGGATATACTCAAAGGAAAAGAAACTGCTCACAATTTATGATATGCTTTGATAGCATTGATTTAAAAATGCTAGTGTTTCATTCCAGCAAATGTTACAATAACAAGCACAAGACTAATGACCTGATGCCTTGAGAGATGTTCACAGGTCAGATAAAACCACCACATTGTACCTGCATGATCCAGCATTTCAAAGACAGTCCTGTTTGAGCCTCTCCTGGGCTTTCATCCCCGCAAGCCATACGTCAGCACTATCCTCCCAAAAGCTGGCCTCACACTGAGGGTTTTTCTGCCAACACACTTTCAAATCTCTGAAATACATCCGGGCTGTCCCACCTCCCAGCCACGGCCATCTGAACCACCCGAGCTGTTTCCTGCGTATGAGGAAGCAGTGAGAGGAGAAAAGAAAACGTTCAGCCCACATCAGGCTTTGCCAAACAGCTGGCAAAGAATAACCTTAGAAAAACTGATACTTAAGCAACTGTGGAGGAGATTTGTCGATTTAAGAGGGACAGGGTGAGATCATCCATTGCCTTCTGTTGTCTTTTGGCTAAAAGCAGGCAACGGACAGCTGGACAGCCCCAGATCCCGCACTTAAACACCGTGGCAGAAATATTTCCATTTCATCGTCATGTTGCATTTTTCTCTTCTTCTCATAGGCCTTCCCTCGACTCATTCCAGTGTTTCCAAGCCTGCATCACATCCCTTCACACCTGCTGTGGTCTGTTCACATTTAACATTGAGCAGAGCATGTGAGAGGTAACAAATACTTTTCTCATATTCCTTTGTTTAATAAAGGGTGCAAATTTTTCAGAATTCCCTGTATTAGCTACATATTCTGGGGGAATAAGCCGGATTGTCCATAGGTAGGATGCTCTGAGGATGCAATCACAGGAACTCAGAAGTGTATGTGGTAGCAAACTGTAGTGACTCATTGCAGCACAGACTTGGGTTGGCAGTGTTGCTCACAGGTCAGGACACACAGGCAGGATTTCAGCAGCACCTGCACTTTTCAGTCACTCCATTTGCTAAGGAAAAGGGTTAATTTCTTGGAGAATCTTGTGGCACTCAGTCCCTCACACTGCCAGCCTCTGCTGCCCCTGAAGGGGAAAAAGCAGAAGCTGCCCTTGAAGAGGAAAAGGTAGGCAGCTCTATGTGATATGAAGGGAATTGCTGCAGTTACTTAAAATAACCTGACACAGAAATGAGGTTTGCTGGGACTCTTCCATCTGTCTGTGGATAGGCATGGTTGAAATTCCTCCTCCTCCTAGGATGCTGCAGAGCAGCACTTGCTCCAGCCCTTGGGGTGAATTGCAGTCGTATCTTGGGCTTAGAAAAATTGAGTTTCACCCTTTACATCTGGCACTTCTCCCTCCAAAAGATAGAAAGACGTGTACTGGGTGCATTCATATGTAAATATTACACTGTGATATGTTGGGTACCAGCACACAAGGTCCTTTACAAGGCTCATGTGATGGCAAAAACAACTTTTGACATTCATAGAATCATTTAGGTTGGAAGAGATCTTGAAGATCATCAGGTGCAACTGTTAACCCAACACTGCCAAGCCACCAGTAAACCATGTCCATAAGCACCATGTCTATACATTATTTAAATACCTCTACAAATGGTGACTCTACCACTTCCTTGGGACAGCCTGTTCCAATGCCTCATAACCCTTTTGGTGAAGAAATTTTTCCTAATATCCTGGCCCTTTCCTCTTGTCCTGTCATTTGTTATTTGTGAAACTGACTCTCACCTCCCTACAATCTCCTTTCAGGTACTTGTAGAGAGTGATAAGGTCCCTACTGAGCCTCCTGTTCTCCAGGCTAAACAACCCCAGCTCCCTCAGCCACTCTTCACAGGACTAGTGCTCCAGACCCTTCACCAGCTCCGTTGCCCCTTTCTGGACTTGCTCCAGCACTTCAATGTACTTTTTGTAGTGAGAAGCTCAAAACTGGACACAGTACTCAAGGTGCAACTTCAGCAGTGTTGAGTACATGGGGACAATCACTGCCCTGGTCCTGCTGGCCCCACTATTGCTGATACAAGCTTTATAAAGAATTTTACACATCAGCTTCCAATCCAGATGGATTTTCTGATCTACTCTAGCTATGGAGTGATTTAACAGAATTTGCCTTACAATACATAATTGGCAGAAGACTACAGACTAATGAGATTAAATGGAGATATTAGATGAAGTTTAGTCACAAAGTTTACTGAGAAATTTTCATTGCAGCATGTTTTACATCCTTCCTTACCGGGACTCATGTCTCGACTCTCTCCCCAGACCCACTTGGCAGTCATGTCAAGTCTTTTGAGAGATGAATGCCCAGAGACACAGTGCAGCTCGTCTTTCCTTCTTTCTGCAAGATGCTGAGGAGCAGCTGATGCCTTGACAAAGGCAGGCTCCTTAGGGCTGACTTTACAACCAACCTTCACTAGAGATGGCCTCCCCCTCCTCTGTATTACTCAAAACATTTGCATTAAGATTTATCTCTCCATTTCATTATGGTTCATCTGTTTCTCCTGGCTCATTTCCTGTTTTCTGGTCAGTACTTCAGCACAATTTGAATCATTTGCAAAATGAAGGATAGGGAATCAGGAGAAAGCTGTGGAACCCTCAATATAGGACTATAATCACATGTTCCTACAAGTGGCCCTAGAAACAAGGCACATGAGGAAAGCACGCAGAAAATGGGGAGCTGAGGCACAAGGTGGGCTTCAAGGTCCCTGAGGAGCAGAGGCTGAGCACAGCTCAAGACCTGCTGCTGCCTGGTGAGGTTGGGACATGATTGCTATTTCTGCCCAAGCACTACAGCTGTGTCTGCCACCACGTTTTCAGCTGTTTGACAACTGGTGACAAAGATGCATCCCCCCTCCCGGCAGCGGATTAAATTTTCCCTGCTGTGATACATGGGCTTTTTAACTATGCATGGCTGACTCCTGCTATGACTGACTTGCTTGGAACGATAGGTGGTAAACGTGCTTTATCCCTGTTCTCAGCCATAGCCCCTGAGTCCTCGTCGTGTGTCAAGGGCACTGACCTTCGCTCTCTGCCCACTGAGTCCCAACAGGATTCATCTGGTGCTGGTTTGAGACTCCTTTTTTTGCCACACTGCTCCACCTTGTCTCTGGTTAACGTGTTAATTGTTAATCACTTTGGATCAGCAGACCCACAGCAGAATGAGGGTCGGTGTTGACTCCGGTGAGCACTCAGCCTGGCTATCCTTGTTTTTCAAATCAGATATCCCTTTTCAGGCATGTTATGGCTCACAACAAAGTCCTGGCAGCACCCAGCCGTCACGGGACAGTGGCTCAGACACATCATCATCTCCTGCATCCTTTTCCCTCTCCAACTGGAGTCAGTCACAACACGGACAGGCCCAAGCCAGCCCCATGGGGACACCAAGCTTGGGTTGAAGCCTAGACGCCAAGGCTCTGCTTTATCTCTGCCTTAGAACAGAGCACAGCAAAAAAACAACTCTTGGGACACTGCAGTGACCCATTAAAATTAATGGGGTTAAATCATTCTGGTGTAAGTCACCAACTTCAAAAGATTTACACAAGGGATGAATCTGAAGCCATTATTTTTCTTCTTTGTGCCTTTCAGAAAGATGATCTACTTTCCAGACTGCTATGCTCAGCCAGTCTTTCTAGCTAAACTAACTATTCTATTGCTGGTCTTATTTCTTTATTCCATGCTCTTATTTACTGTCCAAGCAATTCCAAGAACTGTTCACCTGCCCTGGATTTCCCCACGCAAAACAGCCCTTGTATACTTCCAACTGGCTTAATTGATTTCCCCTTTCAGAGAAAAATAAAGACAGACAGAAAAAAAACCCAGAACAAGGTTTCATTAGAGAAACCAGAAGGGTTATGTACTCACAAGGCACATTTCCTCTCTATCCTTGGTTGGAATAGCAGGTAAAGGAGCAGGTACCAATGCAACACTTGTACCTTCCTTAAAACTATAATGTACAAAACCAGCCTGATGTATGTCACATACTTTTCTGTAATTGGAAGCACTTGTTTTAGCTAAGGAAGTGCAGGAGACCAAGGAGACAGGCAAAGAAACCTCACATGTAAAAGATACAAGCTCCAAGCTACTCTGTCATCTGGAAGCCAGTCTTGCTCCTGAGGAGGCTCATTCAACAACAGCACCAGTGCAGATGGCCTTCAACTCTTTCAGCAAAGAGCTCAGTAACCTTAAAAAGCATAAATCAAAACTGTTAAATTTGGCAGATGATTTGATAGGAAGAAACTGCCTTTTGGGGACTGCTATTTGTCTGCCAAATTAATCCAGACACAGAACCACATATGGATTTCTAACCTATCCAGGTTTCATTGGTGATTACAGCAGTGATTGTGGTATGAACCATGCTAGACATATTACTTTAGGAGACCTGATGCATTAGAGGTAGACAATGAAAAGCTCAGAGAGTGTTTGGTCTGTGACTTAACCCACCTCCATAGTTCCCAGGTAGTCAGCTCTGCAGGTTTTGGCAAAGGAAAAGTAGACTTGAAATTCAGCTCCTGAACTGGTTTCAAACTTTGCTGAAAGTCCGGAGGTGTTTGGATCTGGGATTTTGACTAGTAGCTCCCCAAAGAGGCTGCTAATTTCTTGTGTTGAGGCAGCAGAGGATGGAAGGAACTAGTGTTATTTCACTTTGCTCTAAATGCACTGCAGCCATCTGTGCAGCCGCTAAACCACAGGGCCTTGAAGGAACTACAAAATAGTCTGACTGTAAAGTCAGTCACTGAGAAGCAGTCACTGCCGGGCTGACACAGCCTGCTGGTACTCCTCAAACCCGTGGAAGAAATGCTGCCTGACAGCTGCTTTCTATCCCCCAAGCTTTGGCCCCATCACGTCCCCGCTCGCGTCTTTTACAGTCCTGGTTAGACATGTACCAACGATGTATCAAGATGAGAAACGGACGAAAAACAAAAATACAGAGCGATCAGGAGCTCCACAAAGCTGCTTGTAAATCTACTAAAAGTGGCATGTTTCCATAATAAACACTCCGTTATCGCACTGCTCCGTTCCCACTGAGCAGCGTGCCCAGGGCAGGGGAGCGGGGCTGCTGCGGTGCGGAGGGGCCGCGCTCCACCTGCCGGCTGCGCGCAGCATCCGCCGGGATGCTCCTCGCTCCCACCGAGGCCAGGCACCATTACTGCCTACATGCATTGTGCCAACATCGGTGCAGGCACCCTCCGTGAGGCGAGACCCGCTCTGCCAGGATTTACACAGATGAAAGAATAAAAGCGACAACGCCCATGTGAAAGATGCTGGGCTGTGGCTGGCACAGGGCTGTGCAGGAAAACTCTCCAACTGTGACCAAGAAGCTGCTGCTGTCGCCTGCGTGAGACACAATCCATCAATGTGCACAAAGCATATACAAGGCCGGTTGGGTTCAGTGAACAGGAAGCACTCTGGGAAACAAAAGGTTTACACAGGTAACCTCTACCAGGAGTTGGCTTGAGAGCTAAAACACAGACTAAGCCATGAACAGGGAGACCAAGCACTCCCTCAAAGCAAATCTGCAGCAAAAAGAGAATCTGAATTGAGGAGTTCTCAACCCTTTCCTCCCATTCATCCCATGAATCCTGTCACAGCCCTGTCCAACAAGGCTCCCACTACAAAGAGACTACAAAGAGACTCTGCCCATCCAACAGCAATGGCAGGCACAGGGCACCTCAAACCTCCATCAAACAGCCTGTTTCCTACTAATTACATCTTGAAGGCTAATGAACTTTATAAGCCTTATTCCTAAATTATTTTTCTTATGTCACCTTTGATATAATGGGGACAAAACAGCTCACATCTTAGTTTTTGAGGCACCCATTTCATTTCTTGCTTCTCTGCTAATCTCTGAGCAGACCTTTAGTTGTCCTGTTCATGTTTTAAAAGGATGTGGCAATCATGACAGTTTAGAAATGTGCATACAATTATGAATGCTAACACAATTAACAGTGAAAGACTCATATTTGGCTCTCTTCCAACTCAAGTCCTCCTCAGAGGCATCCAAGTAAATGGGTCAGATAACAGTACAAAACTCCAGATAGAGAAAACTAATGCTTATGTGGAAGAAAGGACTAACAAAATTCTTCAAAAAGCCCTGACTAGGCACGGCCAGAAAGATTAAAGACAAGAGCTGCTCCCCAGCTATTAGATGTCAGGGTCAAATTTCATGTAGGGTAACTTGAGGTGGAGTTACTCTGAGGATGCGAAGGATTTGGATCGGCAGTGAACTACAAGTGAGTTTTTCCCCTGTGCTGAGTGGAGTTTTAGAATTAGTGCCTGTACCCCCTTCAAGGCATGTGCACACACACACACAGAAAATGATGAAAAATGCATGATCAAGTTTATTGCAAAGCTCCCACTGAGGATCAAAGCTGCCACCCCCAGCAACACTCACTGGCCCCAGTCAGCTCCACATGCTGCCTTTTTGAATTTTCTAATAAGGGAAAATACATCAAAAGCCTTGAAAGGGAAAAAACACATCTCCAAGAAACATCACCTTAAGCAGACAAGGCAGTATTGTGAAGCAAGAGGGCATTGTCAGCACTCTGCAAATACCACAGGCACAAAACCAGCCAGTTTCCCAGAAAAGAAAGAAAACCTCACTTGACCAGATCCAGAAACAATTAGCCCAGGCACATCCCAGTTGAAGTTGTCACTGCAACTAGAGGAGCTCCTGCCACAGCTGGGAATGCTCAGCACCAACACTTTGGTAAGAACAAACCAGTTAGTACAAATTTAATGGATTCAAGTCAGTGGACTGAGACTGGTGCCTCTTCTCAGAAGCTTTGAGGAAATTTCTCTTCCCAGGTCTGGGGGACCAAAGGCTCAAATCAGAGCCTGGTCAGCCCATATCTCTGAAGGCTAGGTCAGTGTCTTCATTGCTGATGGCTTTTTCCAGCTTTTCCTCCCTTCCTAGGACACTGACTCGCCTGTGTAGAGTAAGGAAGAAGCACTTTGTCCAGGTGTAGCCCCAGCTCCTCTCCTGCAAGGAGACATCATGTGGCCAAGGTAGCCACTGCCCACGGGGACTCAGCTGGGAATTGCTCTGGGGGCTTCTGAATGGTGGGAGGTGTTGTGGTTTTAAGTAGCCAGAGTTTTTTATTAGCTGGGGGGGCTAGGAGAGAGGCTTCTTTAAGAAGCTGCTAGAGTTTTTCTCTGCTCTAAGCTAGCCAAGGTCAGGCAACAATGCCTCTGTGATAACANGGAGGCCATGAGAAAGGCAGAGACACCTACTCCCCCAGCAACAGCTGGACATGGCTCCAAAACCCGGAGTGCCATTGCTCAGGTTTTCTGTTCATAATTGCAACTGTGTTTTCCTCATAAGATCATTTTACCAATAGCTCATAACTCTGTGGCTTGCAAATTGCCCAGCTCTGGGTCAGATGCTTGGTTGTAATTGTAAAGCATTAGAAGTTGCTTGATTAAATCAGGTTAATGAGGTCCCAGGCCCCTCTCCCTTTCCCCCAGGAGCAGTCATTCTTTCCTTTACTCGATTGCTTAAATCTTTACTCTGCACAACTCCTGCCCTTGAACTGAGTCTTCCATTTCACTCACAAATGAAGAGCAATTTTCCTTCAGAGCAGCATTTGGAGGACTTCGATGGGAAATTTGTCCTTGTTCCATCATTTTTTAGAGGCTTATTTTCCAACCTGCTTCCTGCTCCAGGTTCAAAGAAGCAACACGGAGAGCTGTTCATCTTACTGCAAGGCAGGAGCAGGGCCTGGCAGGGAATAACTCAGCCTGGCTAAGAGGTGATCAGCTGCTGGCTGACAAATTCTTGTAAGGACTGGCTGCAGTCTGCAGGTAACACGTGCTGGAGAGGAAGGGAGGGAGGGATGGGAAACATACAGGACAAACAGGAGCAGTCCCTGCCATCTAGTGAAGAGCTGTGCCTGGGAAGATGTGGAGGGAAAGAGCTTCTCTGAGCTTTGCTAAGGAGCAGTAGTGTGATGAGGCAGCAGTCCAAGGAAGCCTCAACAGATGCGGGGTGGAGTTTAATCCTTCCTGGGTCAAGCAAGCAAGCCAAAACCTGGATTAATATACAGTGTGTGTCAGGCTACACATGCAATGCACTGGCAATACTGTTTGGATGACAGCAAACACCCAGATTAGGTGCCGACAACTCCCCTAACAGGATCGTGCATGAAATCTGGCCATAAGAAGAGCTGTCACTGACTTTCACAGCCAAAAATGTGAGCAAGCCAGTGACACCTTCCACACTGAAACCCTGCCGAGTGCCCCAGCACAGCCAAAGCTGGGGATGAGAAAGCCTTCCCTTTCCAAGTTGGCTCTTTAGCTTAGTGGAGTAGGAGTAAGGAGAGCCTGGTGATTTGCACAGCTTCCCAGGACTGCAGAGACAGCAATCTCTGAGTATTAAGGAGACAATTAGATAATCTTCAATCTCTTCCATATGCTTACAAATGTCTGATCCAGGTGTGCTTCTGGAGTCATTAGTATTAATGTCCAAAACTGCAAGTCTGCTTCTTTCCCATTGCCTCCTCAAGTCTTATATGCACTTTATTAAATACAAAAAAAATTACTATCATACGGCCAATGGAAAAAGATAGGGCTGTAACACCTAATAAGAAGCCAGATGGAAAAGCTATTTCATATCTGTTCATAGCAATATGTCAGAGCTTTCCCACTGTTGTCTAGAGAAATTCCTGCCAAGAGAAAGTCAGCTTCACCAGGTGAGCATGGCAAGGGGGTGAGGCAGGGTACATCTCCTGAGAGAGCAGAACATACACCGTGTTCAGCATCCATGCAAACCAAAGGCATTTTTTTTCCAGCTCAGCTCACGGTTTTTGCTGCACAATAAATGCATGTAAAGCATCATCTCCCCACGATGTGGCAGTAGCTGCCTGCAGAATCTGTAACTCAGGGCCTTCCTATGCCCGACCTTTGTCATCAAGTGGAGCTATTTGTACCAGGTGCTACAAGCTGTGCAACAAACATGGCTTTGTAAGAAGGTTGAAGAGTTCTACAAAACACCCCAAGTGCAAACCTTAAACAATATAAGTCATCACCAGACACAGGTATGATGAAATACGGCTGTGGTAGAGGGACTGTACAAATCCACATGTATATACAAATGCACACAAGAACAAAATACTATTCCCTGCATCAAATAGCTTTTGACACATAATGGACTTTTGGCTCAGTTTTGTGTGAAAAACATCCAGAAATCCCTGCTCTCTGGGGCAATGTTGAACACAGAGCATTTTGTAGACAGGATGGACGTTCCTGGTAATGTCCCTGGCTGCTCTCCAGCATGATGGGAGTGTGCTGAGGAAGTCCCTCTCCTGGCTTTCTGGGAAGGGAAGGACACTGGGCAGGTGAAACCCTGCCCACCCCACTGGGAGCTGTTTGCTGTACCAGCTATTGCTGGTGAGGGATGTCAGAGTGAAGTGGTCACTCACAGGGGAAGCTCTTTGTAAAAGAGATGCCAGCAGTGGTGGAGGAGACTCTAGACACCAAACCAGTTTCACAGCAGTCTCAGTGTAGTATACAAGAATGAAGGACAGGACACACTGAAAGAGCTTGTGCAAGGCTGGGAAAGGAAGCTGTTCCCTCCCTATTGGTGAGCCCTTTTGCTGACACAAAGGGTCCAATTCATCTCCTGGCACCTGGTCTCCATGAAGACAGCCTTCACCCATTTGATTTTCATGCTGCTCTCCTCATAAGTCCTCCCTGCAGCAGCACTTATGAGATCAGTTCTGTCCCTATAGTGCTTCTGGGGAACACATTATCCCACCCACACCTCAGGCTGACAAGCTGTGCCCATGGGTGGTCCTCTGCTGGATCTGCTAGGAGACCAAATGAGTCATGTCACCAATGACAAGAATAACTGTTGGAATGAGAGGACAATAAAAAAAGGCAATAGAAGAGATAAGGTGTTCATTAAGGGGGGATTCAATAGCAGCAGTTGAGTCACATTAGGTATCACAGCATTTGTCTTCAAGCAGTAATTCAATAAATGTTATAGACCTTGGATTCAAGAGCCATCTTCAGCTGGCAAGGATCAGAGGACAGCACCTATGGACAATCTACTGCTCCTTCGGCTTGGGAAGCAGTGACATGCAGGCAGCATTAACACTCCCTTGCCCGGGTGTTGCACTTTCATACTGAGGTTGCTCCTGCATGTTCTACCTGCAGCACCCTGGTCCACTTTTAGAATTAAAGAGACTTTTGGGAGTCTATGGCTAGACTAGTGACACAGGACCATGCAATGAAGGGACTGCTCTGTTTTCAGTAGGAATTTCCAGCCCAGCACAATTGTCTTTCCAGCTCCCATGTAGCGTGCCCCTCAGACAGAGAGGGTGAAGGGACACACTCTCCCATCTCTTTCCACTTCACACTGGAGACACGAATGAGGACCCAAGTGGGCTGAGACAAAATTTGAATAGGGTCAGCCCTCCATGTTGGCCTCACATTGGTTTTTGGAGGAGAGCAGGGTCCTGCCCAGAAAGCTGTCATGAGCCAAAACCAGGACAGTGTGCAGTGGATGGAGCTCAGGCAGAAGGCAAAGCTGCGCTCCATAGTGCACACAGCCCAATGGGTTCCCTGGCAGTCAAGGATCAGCTTTTTCAACACAATACTTGCATCAGTGGGAGCCACTCCACAAGCATTTGTGCTCTCAGGAAGCCTGGTGCTAATCTGCCTCTCTTTCTCATATGGTTTGGATGGCATTTCCCTTAGTGTTGCCAAGCCATGAGCCCTCATGGTTCTCTTCCTGGGACACATGAGTATCTTTCAGGCAAGGCTGGCAGGGCTGCATGCTGGAGTTAGTGACACTCTTGTGCTGTGGATGAACTGCAGGATGAGCAGGGCAGGGGGCTCAGGAAAGTGGGATGGACTCCTCTCCAGCTGCCTCCAATAGGGCTGTTCCCTTGCGATAAGAACCATCCCTCAGCTCAGCTCCGCTGCAGGAAGTTTGTTGCTGTCATCCCATTTCCCACCTCCCTGCCCTCTCCCTGCAGGTTGGGGAGGTCACAGTCCTGGGATGGGCAGAGGAAGAAGGGACATAGGAGCAGGCTGCCTCTGCCACCTCTTCCTAGGTGGCCCTCGATGCCTGAGGCAGATCCCCCCAGAAACGTGCTTACAGGGAGACAAGCTTAAGAGCAGCTCCAGGGGTTTGACTTCCAAGCACGAGCCTGCAGCAGGCTGTTTATGAACATCCCTACTATAAATTCTTTATTTATTTCCTTTCCCCACACTTCTGCCAGAGAGTTTGTCCTCGGCACTGTGCAGGGCAGCACAAACAGCTGATTCAACATCCAGTGATAGAAGGGAAGAGGTGGGAGCCCCGGAGCTACCCGTGCTTGACACAGGACTCTGCTGGGAAAAAGCTTCTCTTTGCTTAGAGAGCTCCTCTCCAACCACACACTCCCACAAAGTGGATTCTCTGCATCTCCTGGTGCTCCCTCCTGTCCTCTCCATTCTGGAGAGCAGCAAATTAACATTTCCATTCTTTCTCATGTGAGATTTCATTCTTTCCTCAGCCAGAGCAGAAAGCGCAGTGAGGAGAAGGAAGAAGTGGGCAGAAACAAGTGTCTGGGAATGAACCTCTTCAAATGATATTAAAAGAATACATGGCTTTAAGCAGCACAAGAGCAACTGGAAATGGTTTAAGGGAAACACTGCATGTTTGCATTCAGCCCCTCTGCCCTCATGCCTGCCTTCACACAAGACTGATGGGAACTCAAGTGACTGAAGCAGCAGCATATCCCTCCAAGCTTCAGGGTTCAGCGTCACACACTGAGGATGTTTGACAAAGGGGCACAGAAAGGAAAGCCAGTGGGTTATTACAGCAAAAACTCCTCTCTGTTCCACTTCTCCTCCACCTATTTCCCCACTCTCAGACACACTCAAGACTTAAGTATGGTGCCTACCTGGCAGCACTGATCAGCATTGATCAATATTGCAGGTGATAGGAGGCTGCCAACAACCATATGACAATGATGGCACTTTCTGAACATTTGGCACTTTCCCTGCTGGAACCTCCCAAGTGCTGAGGGAGCTGAACACACAGGTGGGCTCACAGTAAAGCCCATTATTTTCAGGAAAGTTAGATGAATGTGTAGCCTATTCTCTTAATTTTACAGATAGGCAAATCCCAGATATTTAAAACACTGAATTTGTCTAAGGTATCCTCAGTTCTGTGTGCTGTCATTTATTGTCCAATAAATGGGTATCCCTAAAACATGTTTTCAAATATAAGCCCCATTGGCAAATAATCTGATGCTGCAGTTCCAAATCCTGAGCCTCTCTCAGATTTAGATAACATTCATGATAGTCTCTCTGCTCACAGTCACCACTATTTTTTTCCTTACAGAAAACATAGGATTAACCACAGCTTTGGGGGAGCAGCAGCATACAGAGGTGGAAGTAGCATTGTAGCTTTTAATGCAAACAGGCTGCTGAGGAGTCACTGAGTTGAATGAGGGGAGGGAGAATGATTTTGAGCTGTCAAGTCAGCAGTTCACAATGTCTGTATTTCTGTGAGTTCTGCACAGGCAGGTTCAAACCCTTTCTGCAGGTCAAAGCAGAACTACCACTACCAAGTGCAGCAGAGAGGAGCAGGATGTGCAGCGTGGTACAAAGGTGAGTAATAAAGTGCCCCACCTCATACCTCCAAAAAAACCCCCAGAGGACTGATGTATCCCCAGGTTACTCAGCTGACATCAACAGTGTTACCACGCATGGTATCTGCCTTGTAATGTTACACAACCCCTAGGAGGCTGCTCACTGTGCCAAGCAACATGTGGCTGCCCTTGCAGCAAGAACCAAAGGTTTGTTCCAGGATCTTCCCCAAGTGCTGGACTTTGCTGGTGCACTGTGGGGAGGTGGTTCCCAGCCTCTCCCTCACTGCAGCTTAAAGAAAGTCCTTGCAGCACAGGACAGGGAGAACTTCAGGTGCATGCTGGTTTTGGCATGCCATTTGCATGCCAGAATTATTATTTCCCATTATTAGTTCCCTAATTCAATCAGCCAGGACCAAGTAAAGCTGTTGGTATAAGGAAAGCTGTACTCCTTCACAAACAGGGTGTTAATGCTATCCTTCCCATGTTGCTGTTTGACCCAAGAGATGTTAACAGCCTCAAGGCTGAAGAGAAGAGAGGAGAGCACAGCATGAGATATTTCTTCTGTAAATGAACTTGCACCAAATGTATTTGTGTTCTGGAGGTCATAGGAAAAATCTCTATCTGGAGAAAAATAGTTCAAAAGGTTCTGTGATGCTCAAAAGATGCTCTCTTTCCTTGCCTTCCTTCTTTTAGGTGTTGAAACACTGTAATTTGTCAATGTTCCCATGCTCTTGAGGATCAGGCCCTAAAACATTAACACTTTCACACCCAAGTGGGTTGCAATTATGTGCTGTCACTCCTCCTCCCTCACACAGAATCCAGCAAAAGCAATTCTCTAAATGTAGTTGCAGTAGTTACCACAGGTTTTGCTCCTATCTCAACACAGCCAGCAGTAACCCACATTTTAATCCTCAGCCTGAAGCAACAGGGAAGGAAAACCATCCATTTTTACATCCAGGAGCACTTCAGCTCCAGCTGCAAACACACATTTTCTCTGCTTCTTTCTTTTTAAGCAATTTTTCCACTCATGCAACATTTGAGCTGATACAGAGAGGATATCTGAATTTTAGTCTTGATAAAAAACAAATTAAGAAATAAAAAGCAATCAGAATAGGTTTTGCAGTGTCAAATTTAGTTCTCTAGAAGCAAAGGACTGACCCAGATTCCCAGTGCTTCTGGCCTTGCCCCCACCCTTCCCAGCCTCATCTCTCTCTGCCTCCTTCTTCCCTCTCTGTGCCTCTGTGAAGCCTCCACTGTTTCAGCATGACCTCCAGCAGCGAGCAATTATTGATGGTATATGTTGTATCAGTCCTAATGGCCAACCCTAACGGGGGCTTCTATATCTGCTGCAGAAACACAAACCTGTTTCTGCCCCAAACTTGCAATCTGAATAGCCAGATAGGGCAGATGTGAGGGAGGAGATGTGAAGAAGGACAGTATTGGTGGCAAACTCGACTGCAAGTCCATATCTTCCTGGGGCTGGTGAGGTCAGTGGTATAAGTGAAGAGATGCTGCCAGGATTGCCTGGAGCAGAAAGCAAACGTGCCCAGTGAAGGGAAGCCCACAGCTGAACTGCAGGTTGTTCTCTGAAGGTCCTAAGGTCTTGGCTTGGCTGCTGTTACAGCTGTCAGGGCTGGCTAGAGTCTGGCAGTTTTTTCTCTGCAGTTTATTTCCTCAACTCAGTTGGGACAGAAGAAAGTAAGGATGTGAAGAGCAGGACCATGGCACTGTCCCAGCAGCATGCACACTGCCTGCGTGCTGCCAGGGGTATGACACGAGAGGGAGAGGTGGCCTGGGCCAGGTACCACTTTCACACCACTGTCCTGCAAACACAAGCCCTGACCCTGTTCCCACCAGCTGGAGTCTGGCTGGCTCAGTCTGGCTGTCTCATGTTTGATCTCCAGGATCAAAGAGAAGCTGTAGGCTCAGAGGGGCAGGGAATATCCTCTTTGACATCTGTCTGAAGGAGCAACACAGCCTTAACTCTTAGATGGAGTCTGTAGGTGTTTCCTCACTTACAGCAACACAGGTGATTTTTGCCCTGCTGTGCATCCATTGATTCTTTGAAGTCTTGTCCTGAGTCCCATTGACATCAGAGCAGATCTGGCCACTGCAGCAGCAGAGAGAAAATGCAGCAAATACCCACAAAGTCCAGTCTTTTTATTAGTGTTTCAGAAAGCAGAGATTGGCTGCAAGAATCCCAGACTGAATCCAAGAAATTGCAACTTTCTGCTTCTTATTTCCAAAGCTGCATTCTCAGAACAAGTGGCATTTAAAAACCAACAGAACAGATCTCTGCAACCCTGCAAAGCTCAATCAAGAAACTCATCTCCAAATGCTGGCAACGGCTGCTCCAGCAATAATGATCCCCTTGGAGGCTCTTCTCCATCTCAGCTAAGCACAGTAATACTGCGTCACATTTATTCAGACCATATGTAATACACACAAGAGCCCATAAAAGCTTAAACAGCACAATAAACATTTGGAAAAGCACAGTGACCAGATTTATAGGTTTGGATACCTGCCAGCATGACCCACCAGAATCAGATCCTTAAGTTTTTGTGTAAGCCCAAGACATACACACAACATGAACACAAATGTGCTGTTATCCTTGGAAAAAAGATAAACAGCCCCCAAAGCCCATTCCCAGCACTGGAACATGACAGCCTTCCACTGTGTCTGATTGGACTTAGTTTAAATCAAAGCCATAAAGAAGGTCTTGGCAAGGAGAAATAAATGTAGCACGACAAAACTTCACCCCAGAGCACACAGGACAAAGAGGGAAAGACAAAAAGATTTAGACACTTAATTTCCATTGAAGGGGAGATGAGCCCTGCTGTAGAGAGCTGTGCTTTGCCAAATTCTGAGATAATTTTGTGCAAATTTTCCTCAACAAGGATGATATGAGATATGATATGATATATGATATCTCCTGTGCCACCTGCTAGTTTGGAGGAGGGGTGTGATGTCTCAACAGAAGAGAAGAGGTGTGAAATGATGACAGATCCAAGGAGGTGCAAAATACTTCGTCCCAAGGAACTGCAAAAACCTTGAACTTTTAGTACAAATGACTTTGGGATACGGTGAGAACAAGACACCTATGGGATGTAGAAGTTATTGTATCTCCTGAGTTTAAGAACAGTTGAGTGAGTTCCAGTTTCTTGGTGTCTTGGGCAATTTGTGACACTGGGTTTGGTTTTTTTTACCTCCTCTACATTTAATAACATTTATGGATAAACACAATATTTTGAACACCTACAGCCCCTTCCAGTTCACACAGATACTGCACAAGCAGGATTTAGTAAAGCTGTAAGCATCCAGTACTCAAGACAGAAGCCAGAAGCCCTGCCTCCATGTTTTGTGCCCTCATCCAGGGCACAACCTCATCTCCAGACTTAAAGCAAAAGGAAAGAGATAAAAGAACAACACAAGATACTGCTTTTGAGAAACCTGCCTCATTGTTATGATAAAGGAAAGCATTACGGATTAGCTGGCAATACATGGAAGGAGCTGCCCACCTCCCACACATAATTTCCCACAAAATGTTTTTACAAGTTTAAGATGAGCTGCTACAAAAGTTATACAAAAGAAAGTCTAAAACTTGATGACAGATTTACTTACATAAGGCTCAGGATGTGATGATGCCCTTGCTGTTAAAGGACTGGCTCAGAAGCACTGCTCTGTTTTAAACTGCAGAAAAAGGCTGTTTGTGTTTATCTGCTGCTCTGGGAGGTGGGTTGTGCACTGAGAACAATGCCACATGCAAGGGCGCATTCTCTCACCCACTGGCACACTCAGGGACAGCTTTGTGTAGGACAAGGTCTATCTTCAGCAGCAGTGGCCACAGAGGGGGACAGACAGGGGGGCTCTGGTCAGAATGCTGCACAACGTCAGCTGCTGGGAAGATCACACATTTGGTGACCACAAAATTAGTGAGAAGGCACAGAGTAGTAAAGGGTCCTGTGAGAGGAAAAGATGTGTTGAAACAAGGGTCAGGATGGCGTGGGTAAATGGAGCACATGCCAAGTGAACATGCTAGTAGCTCCTGAGAGGGAGGTCAGGCAGTAAAAGGTCTGTGCAAGGTGGATGTGCTCATGTTAGCTCAAAGGCACAAAATGTAGGGATGGGTAATACAGGACAGGACAGGCAGGGAGAGAACAAAGCCTGGAGGAAGGGCAATGCACTTTTGACACTTCCACCCACTTAAAAAGGAAAGCTCTGCTCAAGCTCCAAAGTACTCAGCTGCCTGAGTGCTTGAATAGCCTCTGCCAAACCTCCTTGCACAAACAGCCCGACAAGGCTGGGGATATCTCACCATCAGCAACACAGAGGACAAACGGTGGAACAGACAGCCAAAGCAGAGAGCAGGGCTGACTCTGGACAAGGACTTGTGAATGGAATGATCTAGCCAAGTGTCACAGAGAGCAGAGCCTGGAACACCCCACGGACTGATGAGCTAAAACAGAATGTAGGCTCCTGAGCAATTTATCTTGTACAGCAGACTGTGCTCCCAGTACTTACAGAGATGTGGTTGAGAAAGAAGAGGGAGACCCAGGAAACCATCATCCCTCCTCCCTTCCTCCACGCTCACACTGATCCTTTCCAGAACTGCCATGGGGCAGAATCATGCACAAAAGCAGGTGCTTCATCCACATCACAGCTACAGCCCACCCCGCTCTCCTTGCTGTGCTGGCATAAGAAGAAGCATGAACTGGTCTTTGTGTCTCTTCTGCACAGGTATCTGCTGTTTGTCTCAGGAGAGTGATTTTAAATCTGGTAATTCACAACAGTCCGAGGTAGGAAGACAACAGGATGAGGTCAGTCTTGAGCTAAAGATCCCCCTTCACATGCTTATGAGCAAGGAATGAATGTGTGTTCATTTCGAGGACTGAGGAGCCACTGGTCGGAGCAGAGAATTTAAGGGCATACTGAGGACTAGTCACCCTGTAACCAAGGGCAAACTAGTTCAATGTTTCTTTAGTTCTTCTTTACTTCCTCAAATATAGAAGTTTCCAAAAAACTACACTGAAGTTGACCCACTCCTGCAGATTCTGGAAGTTATATATCAGCAAGTCAAACTGTTGGTGTGCTAGCAGTGTTTGCAAAGGCAAACAGAAAGTATGCTGAGAGTCACAACATGAAGCTAAAACCCAGACCTTCTGGCTCCTGGTCTATCCTTGGTGACCTTTCAAAACTTTCATACTTTTTCTTCACTAGTTCTAAAATAAAACCTGTATTTCACTGTCAAGCTGAGAGAGAGGGCAATATTTCGAGGTGTATGGTGAGATAACTCTATAGAAGGGCAATGCAGTACTATTGGCATTGCTACTACTGTATGACTCCCACGATGCTTTCTTTTCAGTATTATTATTAGGAACAAACCCTGGGAAGGTTTTGGGTTCACTAAAAAAAAGATAGATTATAGATAGCTAGGGACAAAAATAATCCCATTCCCAAGCGGTTTGTGCTATTTAAAGGGATGTAATACCTATTTTTAAAAAGACCAATTTCAGAAGATGAACAACTGAAATCTGTCAGCATAAAGAGATTTGGAAAAATAGACATAATATAATTTTCCAGAAACTTTAGCTGTGCCTGAGATGACCTAGAGTACAGCAGCAGTGGGTGAAAGCACGCCCTGTGCAACAGAGCCTGGCCATCTCTGCTGTCAGAACACAAGCAGGGATTAGTTTTTCTAAGCAATTTTTAGAGGAGGATCTTGGTTTTGAGCCAGGAGGTTGAAGGGCAGACACAGCAGCATAGGACTTGGTGCATAGGGAGAGTATTTTGTGCCATGTTCTCACATTTCTCTTCACAGTCCCAGATATGGTCAGGTAGGAAAAAATGCAATGCTGTCTATTCAGTATGAATTCCAATTCCATATAATGAGCCGAGTTATCTTCTGCTGAAGTATCTGGTGGTTTGACAGAAGCCACTGAGCTAACAACATCTGTGTCTCAAAATGAACAACAGTTGGAGGCACCAAAGAACTAGAGGAGAATGGGAATTTGCCCCAGACGGCACCAGATAAAGCAGGAAAGTCTTATTCCTCCTGCATTCCCTCTGCATCCTCCATGGCCATCTATGGGGGAAAGCCATCTGCTGGAATCCAGAAACATGCAGATGGGCTGAGGTGAGCATGGGGCTGGAGCTGAAGGGTATGAACTGACTGAGCAGGGGAACACAGCTGGGAGTACTGGGACTCCACAACACAGAAACCAGGGCAGGATCAATTTTGGGTCTGGCATGTCCTGACCCTTATGCGGCTGCTGTGAAGTATTAACTTTGTCCTGGACTACAAACTGAAGGTAATTTAGACATGTCTGCAAAGTAGAAAATCTCAAGCCACAGACTCTGGTTTGTGTGCATTTAGATCTACGTGTTTTGCTCTGGGACCAGCTCAAACTGCAGCAAAAACATTGGGTAAAGAACAGAAGGACAACACTCAGTTTGTGCTGGTGCTGCTCATACAGTTCCTGTCACTAACAATCAGCAGGAAATCCACAAGAGATGCCTCAGACAGAGCATTCAGAGGGAGATGCTCAGCACATTATCCACTGCTGTCTCATTTATTCTGAACACTTAAAATGTTGGGGCAACTAGAGAGAAAAAGGCTGTACACAGCTTTTCTTTGTCTATAATATTAATATTTGTCTATAATATAATAAAATATTTGTCTATAATATTAATAGGCGCATTATGTAATTTGCTTGGCTTACTGATGTATCAACCCTAGTTACAAGACGGGATGGGATTTCCTTGAGGTCATTCCCCCAAACTGTGTGAGTTGTTATTTTCCTGGCTCACCCACAAACAGAACAGTTTGGTCTTCTGAAATACTAATGTCCCACTGTTGAAAGGTTTTGCCAATCAAAACACTGTGGCCTTACCCCATTTCAATAATCTAAGGCATCAATCTCCCCTTCAGTATTTGTTTGATGTGTTCTGCACCCTGCTGAAATATCCCCTCCAGACCTCCCTGAGCTCAGGCTCTGAATGAAAAGAGATGCCATGCATCAGGCCTGCAGCTTTCTCTGTGAAATGTTTAGCAGGGGACGGTGGTAAAATGTATTTATTTTCATGTATTGAGGAAAGACCATATATTCCAGCCTCTTTTTTTTTCCATCACTCAGAGATGGGCCTGAGGCCAAAACGGTGCTGCTAAGCTTGTTTTCTATTTAAAACCTTCATTTTTATTAATAACCCTTTACAACCTACACACCAGCACTGCGGGAGTTGCATTTCCGTGTTATGTCATCGTGAACCGTTATGTATTTAATTCCTGTACCCACAAACCCATATGGACATCATTAAACACGCACCATACAGTATTAAATCTGTGTTCAGTAAAGTGTGATTTAGGAAAAAAAAAAGAGCTATGAAGTGGGGATTTCTTTTTTTTTTCCTAAGGTCATGGGAAAATGGAGAAATAAGAGAGAGAGAAAAGATTCAGCAGTGCTGCAGGTTAGCTCACAGCTCTCCATGCCTGCAGACTGAAAGCCCAGCCCACCTTATCCAGCACAGAAGATTAATTACCCAGTAACTTCAGGCCAGAGATGATGAATTTCTGTTTGGCACACCACAGAGACAACTTCTTCAAAAATTACAGGTTACAAAAGAGCACAACATCTTGATTATTTTATTTCTGCCAAATTAGGTTTCTATCACTTCTCATTTTCTTCCTAAAAGAAGTTGCCTTTAGCAGGGCAAAATAGCAGGATCCCCCATATTGCTGAGGGTCAGTTATCAGGGTCAGTAACACAGGTGAGGGTAGGCATTGGCCTGAGCACGACACGTGTGGCACAGTTTTTGTTATGGTCCCAGACTGGCTTGTCCTGGCTGTTCTCTGTGTGAGCAGCTAATCCAGCAATGAGGCAACTTTCTGCAAGGCAGAGTGAGTGCACTTATCCTCAGCATCTCGCCTGCGCCCAGGATAATTCTGTCATCCCTCAGTTATCTCTTATGTGAGACTGGGGATGAAAAAACATGGGAAAGGGAGAAAGTTATGGAAGAAATACAGCAGAAAGGAAATAAACCCAAAGTACAGAATACCAGTAGGACAAATAGAAATGAGTGTAGCAATGCTGGTGGAAACAGGACAGAATGTATTAAGAGGGAAGAAAACAATATCCAATGAATGTAAGGATAATGAGAAAAACAACCAACCAACCAGACAGTTAAAAATGACACAATAAAAGATATGCCAATATGAGGCAGAGAAGCTGATGCAGTCAGGGATAAAGCACTCAGGTAAGAAACCAAAAAGAAAGCAAGAGGTAAGAAAAAAGCAAAATGAAAAATGTCCTGTAAAGATTTACGTGTATATGTAAAATAGGAGACAATAAGTAAATTGCCTAGAACACACACTAGACACCTTACAATGACCTAGTCTGTTACACTGAAATGAGACCTGACAAACCCTGTTTGATGGCTGAATCCCCACTGATCAAGGAGCAAGAACTAGCTGAAGCGAACAAACCACAGTGAAAATGGTACCTGACAGGATTTTACAGCAATTACAGCCACACAATGGTATCCTGCATAGCTTTGTGCCTATTGCTTATTCTCAGAGTGGCTGCATTCCCTTATGGAGACTGTATTGATGTTACATTGATTTTACAGCTACGCAATTAAAAGGTCTCCTCAAAGACACAAATGAAGATACTTACCTAATTACTTTCATGATCTTTATAGTGTTTTTGTGTTCATTTTTTCTTTGTTTTGTTTTTTTGTTTGTTTTTTATTTTATTTGTTTTTATTAAAAAGTCATAAAAATAAATGCATAAAAAGAGCATCCAGGACATACACAAATTATCTGCTATATAAAATCTCTCAATGATCAGACCAGTCAAGCCTTTCTGCTGGTTTTGCTATGGGATATCTATGTTTAGGAGTCTCTGAGAATAGATGTAATCTATCCTCCTCCCTTGAAAGCTGGAAACTTAACTCATGTTAAAGTTGTGTTGGCCCCAAAGCCTGTGTGCACATACTCCATACCTGTCCCTCTCCAGGCAGGAAGGGTTAACATGATTTGCAGAGGAGGTTACTGATGAATGAACCTCCACTGTATTCCAACCCTCTCCAGAATTTTTCATTCCCATCAAACAAACATAGAGTTTGTATGTAACTTTAGGTGCACGTGTGCTCCCGTTGAGTTCAACACAGTCATTCACCCTGTAGAAAACTACCTTGGTCCATAAATGTCTGGAAGAGGAGGACAACTCTTGGGATGAGTCTGACAGCAAGTTTAATGTTATCTAGCTCCATTACTCTGGAAGTGAAATGTTCTTGACATGTGTCTCTGTTGGGCTGTTTCCTACTTCATTCAAAATCAGGAATTTGCTTTGATGTTTTGAAAATAAATCCTTGAAAGAAGAACCAGACGTGATGGGCAAAACTTTTTCAGGAAACTTGCAAAAGGCCATTAGAGCCCCAAGCTGTTAAATGGTCTGTTTTGGTTAAGTGCTCTCTTAAAC
Source organism: Calyptomena viridis (assembly GCA_013390005.1). Classification (NCBI taxonomy): domain Eukaryota; kingdom Metazoa; phylum Chordata; class Aves; order Passeriformes; family Eurylaimidae; genus Calyptomena; species Calyptomena viridis. The sequence goes on along the minus strand of WEIV01010597.1, from coordinate 417,119 downwards.
TCACATATTCTACTTAAACGGTTCTGTGGCATGTGAACCGAATAAATCTAAGATGGAGATAAGATTGGAGATTTTCTGAGCATATATTAGGATAGAAAAAATCATGTCAGAAAGCAACATTTGTTTGTTAAACCCCCAAATTCTCTGTTTGCTGGTATTAATTCAATCTTTCCTCAAACACTACGTATTCTGCCAGGATCAGGATGTATTGGGCAATAAAACAGGGCTCAGTAGTTTATATGCCTGTCAACAAAAAAATTAAATATAAACCACTTGTCAGAAATCTGCAAGGACAAAATTTTCTGATTTATGAGAATGCTGAATGATTGAACCAAGACTGTATTTTAAAAAAAAGCTTCAAGAGAAAGCAGACAAAAAAGGGAAAAAAAGTAGTAATTATATAAAGCACTGGAGACTGGACTTCCACAAGAAGAGGGGCAAAGGGACTCCTCTTATGATGCCTATTTCATCCCTTGCCTAATAATCCAAAAGCACCTAACTTTCAAAGGACTGCATTTTTTTCTCAGGCTGGAAGCACCACAAAGCATCCTTCATCAGCCTGGCCTTTTGGCTGTTCTCCTTCTCCAAATGCAAATTCTACATCTGGAAAAGGCAGGAATCCTCTCTCCTGCCTGAAAGCCTCCTTTTATCTTTGTTCTCTGCAGAACTCCTACTTCTTGCAGTTACTCACTCCAACATACTACTTTATTGAAGGGATTCAAAGCTTTCTCCTCATCTGCTGAACGTCTGCCTCTTATTAAAAACCCAGCTCACCTTTGGAGCCCACTGGCTCGCCAGCACGGGTCACCCTGCCACCCCTCAGCCAAGCATCTGTACCACAACCCCCTCCCAAACACAGATGAGCTAGAGAACAATAACAATGAACATTAACAGAAGCTTATTTGTCAGGGCTGGCAAGAAAAGCATCTCATTAGCTGGTATGGACTGTACAGTTCAGCCACTGGGGCTCCTCCTCCCCCCAGGGGATGACACTGATGCATCGTGAGCACTAATAACACTGTTAAGTGCGTGTCCCACAGAGCCCTGCTTTGTGCATTGAGATGGCGGCAACAAAAAGATAGCTTTCCACTGACCTCTCCCTGCAAGAGTTTAAAGCTGTTTGTAGGGTTTCTCTATTACCCTGGCCCTTAGCTTCACTACAGAGATATGTATGGAAGTGAAGGAATTAATCCAGACTCAGCAAGATGCCTCGGCACCTGGGTTACCAGATACAGGGACTGTAGAGGTTAAGTGCAAGCTGCAGAACCTTGTTATTGGGACCACAGAAAGGAAAGTGCTCACTTTTGTTAACCATATATCCTGCTAAATTTGAGAGCTGTATTGCTAAAACATCCTGTCCTGTAGGAAGAAATGTAGAACACTGGCAACATGTACTGGTCCCCACTACCAGAGTAAAAGCTGCCCCAGTTATTCAGTCTGCATACCTTGTTTGCATTTGCCCTTATTTTCGGTGGTTGATGACAGCCTTACACCTCACCTTCTGCTCCTAAATTCTGAATAACTGAAATAGTTTCCCTCACTTGGAATCAAAATTCACTGGCACCATTGCCAGTGTCACAGTGCTGTGGCTGAGCTTTTTCACAGTGAAACCCTTCTTGTTCCTCTTTTATTTACCAAACATGCATAGTGTCCCAAACAACTGTTGCACGAGGGCTTGCTATTTAATGTGCTCATGAGCCATTTTTTCGTTTTCCAGATGTTGGCACGGGAGAAAGGGATCAGCCACATGGCTGATGCTCTCCTGGGGCTGCCTGCTGGAAGAGTGGCTGGAAGAGTGAGACATTACGTGGGCAGGACCAGACACACTGCGAGACTGTGAATGGCAAATCAAGTCTCAGCCACGGAGCACACAGAGACCTGAGCACCACTGCAGGAGTCATGTCCAAAGCCATCAGCCAGATGTCTCTGTACGTGTCTGTTCACTCTACAGCCATCCTGCTGTTCCGGAGGAACAGGAATCAAGAGGTTCGTTTCTGGTAAAATATTTATGTGAAAAGGTAACTCCTCTTTTACCCATATTTAGAGCATAATCAACATCTCCACGAAATAGTATATTTTGATGGAAATAAGATTAATTTAATCTTAGCATCCCCAAGAACTGTACAGCTCCCCTAGCAAGAGAGGACAACACTGAGGTTCTAATCATTAGAAAAAAGGACCAGCAATCTATCCAATTGGGAGAAGCAAAGACAGCAACATTCCTAATTCACTAGTGAACCAGGACAGCTCCAAGTCTCTGATGAACGCTGTCTCTGGCATGACTCATTCACACTTCATTACCAGCACACTTGGATGAGAAAGGAAAAGGTTTATCTCTTAGATATGGTACCCCAACCATCCTAACTCTACAGTTGTTGCAATAGTTGACTTAAAAAGCAAAATAGATACTTTTTGGCCCCCAACTTTCAACATTTTATTCTTCTTTAATATTTTCAAGCACTAGGTATCTCAGGTTACTAGTGATTTTTTGTGGTGGTTCCCAAATGAGCCTGAACTGCTCTGATTTTTCAAACCCACAAGACTGTAATTGAAAGCAAATGTAATCAGACATATACAGTGTTCTGAGGTTCACCACAGTGCTCTGCAGTCAGCATTACTGGAGTGGCTATTAAAACTCCTTGGAGCTGGGAAGCAATACAGCTTGCAAGAATCCAGCAAATAACCAGCATTTATTAGATTAGGCTAAAGTATTGCAAAGCCACAGTCAATCCTCTATTCACTGTACATCCGAGGTCGGTCTAAATGAACATCTTTCCTGAGCTTAGGCCAATAGTTCTAAGAGATGTGAATAGAAACAAGGAAAGAATTATACTTTTAACACAGCAAATTCTGCAATCCTTACATCAGCATCGATCTCAAATAGTCTTGTTACTGTCAGCAGGGTCATTCCAATCAAACTCTGGCAGAATTGGAAAGAGGCCAAAGACAAAGGGTATCTTTGAACCCAGATACATAGCTCTAGCTGGAGATAAGCAGTAGCAAATCCCTTCCATAAACCTCCCAAACAAGATGCAAGCATTAAAAGGGGTAGGGGATTTGTGTTTGTGTGTGTGGGGGTTGGTTAATTGAATTCCCACAGGCTCTTGAGTCTGCACTTAAAAGCAGGTCTAGGGTTATCTGTGAAATTTCAATTAAATCAAAAGCTTCGATAACATGATAAGTCACTCCATAGTTTGGAGTCAAAACATGTTGTTATTTGATCCTCTGCTTGTGTTTTTGAGAATGTCATGCATGAAAGACAGTCAGCTGCAGACCAGTCAAGAAGATGGAAAGGGTGGAAATGAATCTACCAATAGATCACTGTGTCTCCTTCAGTCAGAGCCACTTGAGGTCTGGTATTTTTTTAATATTTCCAAAGTCGTAAAGGCACCCTATTCCTCAAGAAACAGAAGAACAGAGCAAAAGAGATCATCTTGGATGTGTGCAGCACTCCAGGGGTAGTTCCCTACTGGCACACAAATTTTTTCTTTCCAGACTTACTACAAGCAAGACTTTAACCAGGAATAGCATTGGGAGCTGAATGCAAACCTCTGTGATGGACACAAAACACCAAGACCTGTGTATGTAATGCAGTGGATTTCTAGTGCAAATCCCCTGGTGGCCCGGAGTGAACTGGTGAAGCCAGGTATACTAAACAATAATATGATTCAGCCAAACCAGAAACAAAAACAAGCTCTTATTCCAACAAAAAGCAGGAAGCAGAAGCTCTCCAGAGAGACCTGACTCGCTTAACCCATTGTTCAGCACCCTTTGATTGCTAAGGCTTCCTCCTCTTTCTCTTCAGAGGCAACTGCTGGATGCCAAGGGCAGTGCCAGAGACTCAAAGTCCTATTTACCAAAGAACATAACCTCAATTTCCCATGTTTAGGGCCAAATGCTTCACCTTAAATAAATGTGAAATATCAACTCCACCTGGCCTGTGGTCAACAGCATTAAATTACATTTTAAGCAATGCCTTCCCTAGTTGCATACAGTACAGCCTAATAAAACCCCATCAAATGTAATGGGATGCCTTACCTTGCCCCTAAACCATTCAGAATCACACACAGGATCACACTAGGCACGTGTACATGAGAAAAACACTCTTTTTATAACCAGGGAGGCTACTGATCCTCAACAGTGCTAAAAACAAAGGGACTCTTCAGATAAGCAATGTCAAAATTACACAGCAATCAACAGTAAGAAGCACTGAAAAGTCCCACCCGACCCCAGGAGCCACTGGGGGATAATTTATCACCCTGGCAGCAAACACCCCATTAAGCACATCTGTCACCAGTGCCTTCTTCTTCAGAGTGGAAAAAGATTTTCATTAAACAATAGCACGACCATATTAAATATAGACATAGCAATGACAAGCTGAATTCTTCTCTGCGATATAATTATATTTGCAACAGAAGCTGCCTATTCTTGTTTTCCAGAGATCTGACACACAGAGGACAAGACAGGCTATATTCAATTCTGTCATGTCAGTGAATAGAAAACTCCACCCCATCTCCTGCCTGGCAGGTCAGGAGTCAAATATGTGACAGATATCTCAGTGTATGCAATTAACTTGCTAGCAGGGGCTCATCAGAACAAGAAATCCAGATAAGAAGAGGAAGTCCCCATCCCTCTTCCTTTTCTCACTTCCAGGCTTACCCACAAAGCACAGCAGGACCAGACACTTGTCTTCTGCATGGACCTAAAGATCTCTTTTGTGTCTATCAGCATGAGCAGTTCAACCAAAATATGCCCTATTTTTGGGCAGCAAACCAAGCATCACCAGCCTTTAAACAGAGAACTTCAGAAGATCCCATGGCAGTGAGCCAAGCCTCTGTAGAAGTGAGGGCCCAAGGATAACCAGTGCTCCAAATCCTTCACAAGCTTGGTAACCTCTGAATCCGGTTATTTTGGTTCTGCTCAAATAGTGCCTCATTAGCCCAGGTTTCTCCCACTGCCAGATGAATATATTTACTCCTTATGAATTTACTCCAATGAATATACTGACCTTCTAACTGGTTTTGCATCTAGAAGCACCAGGAGAACAAACTTTCCTGACAGATTTTGAAAGTAATGTTTCTTCCAGCATTTACTGATGATTTTAAAAACAAATTATTTTTCTTGGTTATTTTATTCCTGGAAATTATATTTCCTGGTTATTTTTCCAANGTAATGTTTCTTCCAGCATTTACTCATGATTTTAAAAACAAATTATTTGTCCAGCTGGTTATTTCTAAAACTATATTATGGAAGGAATGGGGTTTCCTTGCCAGAATCAAACCCTCTTAGCCAATCTCTGAAACCATACCTCTGCAATTATTCTGCAGGTACAGCCAGGAGATGTGAGAGGTCTTTCCAACATCACGAAATAAATCAATAAGGAACAGATTTCCCAATCCCCTACATTAACCACTCAACCGCTCTTACCCGGAAGGAAGAAATTTTATAGGTTAAGTTAAACATTAAGCAAACTATTACTTTCTAATCTACAAAATAGGCATTGACAAATTATCAGCAGTGATTGTTCTTTAGGATAAGAACAAAAATTACTGGACAGGAAAAAAGCCCTTGAGCCAACAGGCCTGGCATTTAGTTTTTCTAAAGGCAACATCTCTGCATTTCAAAACACCTCTTCAGTCACTACTCTTCTACAGAGAAAGAAAAAAAAATTGTTTTGTATTTGTGCTCATAAACTATGAACTAGCACTGACACTACTCTTGTGTTTGGCCCCAGCAAGGCAGTGTCCAGTGCCACTCCTGAAGCTGCTGGGTGTTGGCAAGGCTCTGATCTCGTTCTCATACTGATGAATTTCAACTAAGTCTGGTTACTCTTAATCCACCCCGTGCCTGTAACCACATCTCACTTTTAAATCCTGCAGCTCACTCATAACCAATCCAAGCAAAAGCTATTTCTGTACACTTGGTCCCAGTGCCAAATGTCAGTACATTAGATTGTCTTTGCTCCTCTCAGCTCTGTGTCCTTTCACAGTCAGACCTAAAAGCATGAGCAAGCCCAAATGTGATACTCAAGGCAAGGGATAAAAGCTCTTGCTGTACAGTAATAGCAGTAACATATGCTGTTCTAACTACCATTCTTCTACAGCTTTTTTTTGTGGTTGCTGAACCAATTTCATTTAACGTGCTTTCTGTTTTCATCCAGGTTTATTGTTTGATATTTATCTACATATATATCTACATTCTTCTTTCATTTTCCAGATGAATAGCAAAAAAGATTAAAATCTTTTCTCAAGAAGGCTGTGTTATTTGCTGGTATCATTGATGCTGCAGCCAGTAGCAAATCTCAAAATCTTATGTTTGATATTCCAGTCCAAATCATTTATATGTTATAAACAAAAGGGAGAGTCCCATGTCAAACTAAAGAAGAGAATGAGTAATGAATCTGTTATTTCCTTTTTTCCATTCCTGCATTGGCTTAGTTTATTTAAGATAAGGATCTCCAAGCAAGACCTTCCAAAGATCATAGGCATTGATGAAAGGCAGTGCACACTGTCAGGGTGTCTAGAGCCCCTTCTGACAGTGGCCACGTCCCAGAGACTGAGCTGCTCTCCAGGTCAGAGGGGGCACAACTGGGGAACAGCCACACTTGTTTCCCCTGTTTCTGGGGCACAAGGCTGCCTGACCTCTCAGCCACAGATTTGTGACAGTCCCACACTGGGAGCAGGATACTGTGAAGCACTTCTGTGATTTAGAAGATGAAAAAAACATTTTCTTGACAAATTTAGGTGCTGAGGCCAAACATTTGTAGTAAACGCAGCCCCAAAACAAGCACATTTGAGAAAATAAACACAGATGCTCCACTATACTCAGATCTCAAAGAGCTGTGGCACCTAATTCCCAGTGAAGAGAGCTGTGTGACTTAACTAGGAATAGACAAGTACAGCTCTTGGCAATCTCAGCCATAACACATTATTGCAACCTTAGCTACCTAAATCTTGGTGAAGGTGAATAAATAATTCGTTGAAATTATTAACAGTTTCTTCCCTTCAGGACAGTGGGTTTTAACTGCCTTATCCTGTCATCTTTATTCAGAGCTTTTCCAGTTCCGTGTTTTATAATTTACTTCTCAGCTAAAAAACACAAAAAAACCCACAAAAAAATCACAGAAAAATAAATCCTCCATCTTTTTTCTGATTTTGCATTTCTGAGGGAAATTAATTTTCATTCTGCATCTCTCAAGTGGAATGCATTTCCCAAGTAAAATGTGTGCAGTGAGAAGTCGCAATAACAGTGCCAAGTGTAGACTGAAATACCAATTGTCATCAAATGGTGCTGATCATGTTCCTAAATGATGCAGAAATTATCTGTACTGTAAGTCATGTAAGAAAGAGCAATCACAAAAAAAAAGAATGTCAGCTTTCCTCATAGCACATCTGCTCAGAGGCTTAGCTGTCTAATGTGTTGGGAAACAAAATTCAAAAGGAATGAAATATAAGTGAAATATAAGAAAAAAAAAGAGGTATGAAATCTATGAGAAAATACATTTTCATAATATTAGACAAATCAGAATGATTATAGATATTTTATGCATGTAAACTTTTCCACCTCTACCAATAGGTAATTGAATTGTTATTACAGAGCACATCAAAGTACATTTAGGAAACAGAAATAATTGTATGTAAACACAGTCATGCTTATGAATAGAAAAAAGTGCATTAGGGAACTGTGCACCAGAAGGCTCATAAACTAGAGCAGTTTTCTTAACATGGTCACTGCATTACCCTGGCAACTTATTTCCAGTGTTCTTATGAGGAATTTGCAATACATGAAGAATAAAGAGAGAATCCAGCTTCCATTTTACAGTGGCTGTCTGGCATCACAATGTTGGAGTCTTACACCAATATTTAAGCTATAAAGATATGACCAGTAAAGTTCCTGGCTACAGACCACAATAGAGCATTTCTGTTCTTTAGTAAAGGCACCTTCAGCATTAAGTCCATTTTCTGCATCAACCCTCAAAATATTATGTTGTATATAAAAACTAAGTCCCCTAGTTTTTCTGGATTTGCATATTGTTTGAAAATCGTGTTATGATTCTTCCAGGAAAAATATTCTCAGATTTTGAACACTGCTTTAAATTCAGCTGTTAATATTATTAGTGGTAGTTTAAACAGAAATCTTGTTTGAGCCTGCATGCATTTCTGTAGGGGGAGTATTGCAGAACTGAATAATTGGCTCTTGGTCTGCTTTTTAAACTGGATCTAGATCCAGAAAGAAAAAACAAACTCTTGCAAGAGTAGCGTGCCTGTGATATTTTGAACTTAGCTACAAAAAAAAGCCCTAAAACCACTGGACCATATGCAATGTCTAATTGATTAATCCTACTCTTTGGGTATTCCTGTTATTTCTAGTAAAAAAAAATCATTAAAAAAATTCGTTTCTGAGATTTTGTTTGTTGACTGTGAACCCTGGCCTGACCTCAGCCTTGAATTTAAATCCCCAGTAGAAATCTGAAATTAATCCACTTCTGGTTTAGTTATCAGTAATTATAATTATTAACAGAAGTATCCAGTAAATGAATGGCTTTCAGTGACATGGTGTTTTAACTTAAAATAATGCATAAATAAAAACACACTTCCTTCTTACCTTACAGTGTCTTTTCCCACAGCAGTGTCTTTTCCCATAGCAGTGCAGGATCTGGTCCTTACCTGGGCATGGTAAAAGACACAAGCCTAGCCATGTGCCTATAGACACAGGTGTTTGCTCAAACACTAAAATGTCACTTAATAGAAACCTAAGCAGTTGAAAACTGCTCCTCCTGTACCAGGTTAGACGGTTTGAAGCTTGATTCCTTTGCAGCTAATCCACAGAGTGGAGTGAGAGCAGCCAAAGCAGTGTCCCAGGAACACCAGCCCTGGAGCTCCAAACACTGCCTTGCACGTCACTGCTCCCATGGCCTGCCAGCTCCATTGAACAGGCCATGCTTTCACCATGAGAAACAGTCTGAGAGAGCTTTAGAGTCCTCCTATGGTCTCTCTCAGGCAGCATAAAGGAAACCTGCTGTTGGGAGCTATCTGACCTGGGCCTATCTCCATTAGCAGGAGCAGGCTCAGAGGAGACTGTCAGCCAGTTCAAATGCCAAGAGTTCGTGACACATCTCTCCAGCTCTCTGCCTGTAAGCTGCTGCACCCAGGAGAGGTTTAATGAGCTGAAAGGAATACCTTCTGCCTATTGTCACAGGACTAGAAAGCCTGGACCATCACCAAAACAGGAAACAGAAAACCTAAGCTGTGAATCCAACCGAACAAATTGGCCAGATTATTACAGCGTTGGGAAAGCCCAGCTTTTATTACAGCTGGATTGTGTGTGCTGCTCAGCACTGCAGGCAATCAGAGCAGGGCGGCAGTAGGAAATGACTCTGTAGGGAGCAGCCTGCAAGCCAAACACGGCATAACCCATGGAGGACTGCACAAAGAAGCAGGGAGGAGGCAAGGGTAGGGCAGATGAAGAGTTATAAGGAAGAAGCCAGCAACACATCTGTAAAAGTGCCTCAAGTGCAATTAAAGGCATGGATACCTCTCTCACATCCCAGCTCCGAGGTCAACTAGACTTTTTTGTGCCTCCTCCCTTGAAGTTTAAGCTTCCATGGTTTTCTGTCTAGAAGCACATGCTCAGTCACTGCTGTGCAGACATGCAATAACTCAACAACTCAAATGCCCACAGGATTAAGGCTACACTCCTGAAAATTAGTTAATTAAACTCCAGGTCAGGCTTTGTCTTATGAGGCCAAGCACCTACAGAATAACTGAGCATGTCAACATGAAACTAAAGATCATTTCATTGTGCACAGAGGGAAGTCAGAGGGCAGCACGAGCAATTCTGTTCTGCCATCCCTGGTGGCTGAGTCCCTTGCTTGTTCTTCTTGAACCCAGCAAGATGAATGTCCTGTCTATGCTGATAGATCAACACACAAACCACCTCTACACTGAGGGCTAAAAGCAGCAGCTGAAGAAATAGATAAAATAACTAGAATAGTCTAGATACTGCCCCCAGGCTACAGCCCTACCACCCCCAGTGAGATGAATGATGGACCATGAAGTCCATGAATTCCTAGGGCTTGGGCACCACTGCCTCACTGTTTCTGCAGGGGCTTGGCAGAGTAGCAAAATGAAGGAATAAACTGGTGTTTCTCTGGCTGATTGTGTTCCTTCCTGCGGTGCCTGCTGAGGTTCAGAATAGCCCTGGAGGTGTCCTTCCCCCAGACCCTACACAGTGGTCCAGTGAGCCTCAGATCTCCCCCCTTCCCCTTCAGTTCACAAAAGAAAAACACTAAGATGTTTCCGTTGGCTTTTACATCATCTTTTTGTAGAGACTAATCTTCAGTTTCAACAATACATCTTTTGTGAAGCACTCCCAGCAGAAACCTTAGACACCTTCTCTAAGATCTGTTTGCTTACAGAAGACGAGGTAGGATTTGTTTAAACCCAGCTAGATTAATGTCTTGCAGACATTAGTGAAGTGAGATTTAATCAGGTTATTGCTCTACATTTTCCAGGGAAATAAATCACACTTATTACTAGGTTGGAATAGGATGCAAGGCTTGGGCTGAGAACATTTAGTCTTTTTTGTTTTTCTGGAGGGGAGTGAAGGGATAACTTGAAAATTGCTGCAAGTCTCTCAAACAGGGAGCTCAGCAAAAGCCCTCAACAACTTGGAGGAGGGAAAAGGGAAAGCAATCTATAATGGCTAGTATGGGAGTGGGCTTTGGTGCCAACCCCTCGCCTTGCAGAGGTTCTGTAGGATCTGTATCAGTACAGAAAGCAATCAGGAGTTTAAAGCAGACTCCCAACATCTATTTGAGATCCTCCAGGTGAACTGCTCCATAGCTCTTGGGACCTCACTACTCTGTTTCTGCCTGGCGCATGGGCATGTGTCCTTGCATCAGAGGGATGTTGTGGGATCAAGCAACCTTTGCAAAACTACTTACAGATCCCAAATGGAAACTGATAGTCAGCAGGTCTCAGAGTGTAGGCCTATCTTTGCAATGGTTTCTAATTTGCAATGTATGTGTAACAATGTACAAGCAACTGTATTTATTCATGCCAAACATTTTTCTAAAACAAGGCTGACTAGGAAACAAAAATAAAGCAGCTCTTGACCCAGAATTTTGATTTAAAAACTGCTCTTTTCCTCATTCAAGAAACAAAAAAGACTTTGCTCTCAGCTACACTAGCAGTGGGTTTTTTAGTACACATGCTAATACCTCCCCTTATATAAAACCATGCATGTGCAGGAGACAAAGTTTGAGAAATCAAATCGCAAAGGTCCTCTCCTTTCTACCAGCATGGGAACAGACAGGTGAAGCCAATACAAATCTTTCTGCTTACTAAAGGTTTGCGTGCATTCAAGTGCCCAAGACCCAAGAGTTTTACACCCATTTCCCCTTATCCAATGACCTGTGCAAACACTGGAGAAAGCAACTTACGGTAACACAGCCTGCAATCAAGTTTCAAATCATGCAAGAAAGCAGCAAAAAACACAATGGGACCAACCCAAAATCTTATTGTGGACCACAATAAAACATCCTGTTCGATATGAAGGAGAAAAGGAAATAACAGGCAAGGCAGCACTGTTGCTTGTAAATACCTTTCTGCCAACACTTTCCCTGGATAAATTAGTCCTCTGAAACCTAACTGCATTAGCATGAATCAGCCTGTCTGCTGCAAGGTAAAGGCTATGATTCTGTTTCGTGTTTAATGGAAACCCTTTTCCCTGCCTTTTTTTTGGCTTCCTGCTCAGAAAGAATAGGCTCTCCAGAGACAATTTTGGATCTGGACCACAATCTTCCTCCCTTCAGATAACTAAGTATCTTTGGACAGGAGTACATTTAAAGACGAAGCTGTAATTATGAGTCAAGTGCTTACTGGCAGGATTTCCCCCTGCTACTGAGCCAATGCTTTTGAGAACTAAATGACTCTTTGGTGATAACTATCAGGTAAAACCCACAAGCCAGGGGAGGTTCCCTCATTAGAACCATTAGCAAGAAACAACGAAAAGGTCGGAGGAGAATGGCTGAAAATTGTGTCTGACGATTGCTTTACTCCCCCGTCCTCCACACATCCAACGTGGTTGTGCGTAACTGCTGGGCATTCTCTAGGTAGTGCTTGAAAGGTCCAAAATCTGTTCCCACAGCTACAGCAGTAATAAAACCAAATGACCTTTTCCTTCCAGCTAATCAAAATGTACCGAGCAGCAATGGAAATACATCACAGCACTTACTCTTTCGGAGGGTTAAGGTCTTCTGGGCGAGCCTCGAAGAACCTGAAGACTTCATCACACTGTGAAATGTGAGGAGGAAGCCGAACCAGTGCCTGTAAAACAACACAGGGAGGGAGAAGCACTTAACAAGTCAAGTTTGACACATGGCCTCAAACATTTAAACTACCAAGCAACAGGAGGCAAAACAGTCCTGGCAGGGGGAAAGGAATACTAAAGGAAAGCATCATGCCTAGCTACTTACCTGAGAAGAAAGAAAACAGCATGTCTTGACTGCAAATGTTAAGTAGGATGCAATGAATTCAGACAAGAAATGGTTCTTAGAGTAAGCAAATGTGGGTTTTTTTGCCTTGTGTACAAGAGCAGAATTTGGTCCACATGTGCAAAATCATAACACTGAGTAGATAAGTGCTTTGTGGCTGGGACCGTCTCTGTGACATAGTCGTGGACAGCACCTTAAACAATGGAGTAGGGCTTACAGCCTTTATGTCAATGCACACACAAATTCAAGCAGTGAAAATTAACACCTACTAATACAATAGATTAACATGCTTCATAAAGCTCTCCATTAAGCACTGTCAACAGAAAAAGCAGAGTCTGCTTAAAAAAACAAACATAACCCAACCAAACAACAATTTGCTCCTAAATTAACAGGACAAGAAATTTGATTAAGCATTTGGGAAAAAAACAAAAACAAACCGCAGACAGGCTATTTCTGCATGAAGGTTTCACAGCACATCCTGGCTAACAACGTTCAGGCACTCGCCACAGCACAGGTACAGACCACTTGTCACATTCAGCAACAGTAAAGTACAGTGTGAGCATCGACCACATTGTATCAAAGTGTATTGGAAAGAGAGACTTTAAACCAACAAGACAAGCACACAAGGCAGAAGCATGCTATGAATTTGCTGTCCAGAATCTAGAGCTTGATGGTGCCAAAAGAGGACAAAGAGGTGTCCCCAGACCACATGGAGCAGCAGCTCCAAGTCACATGATTTTAAGACTGCCTCCAGAAATGATAAGCAGGAGCAGAAAAGAGCCTGGAATTCACTTCTTCCTGTGCTAAGTTATGCTGAAAATAGGCCACAAGTTAAATATAGGCCAAGCTTCTTAGAGTTGCTGTAAACCTGTTTGACAAAATGAGATTGTCTGGCTCTTCTGCTAGTTGAAAGTAGGACAAACAATCTTGAAAGACAGATGAAAAACTGCACCAGAGCTAAATGAAGACGTGTCAGGGCAAACAGGTTATACTAACCATGAGACACCTGACTGATCTTGGTCAGACATACTACAAGACCCAGCCAAGGCAGGACAGGGCAGTTGGTTACCATCACAGCTGCTTTTAACCAGGATTTAGAAGTGGCCAGATTTGTTTCAAAGGCCACTTCTGCTCGGGAATGTGAAGGAAAAGAGTTGAAAAAATGGTAAAATCTTGCTCTGAAACTAGAGGTCTCCAGTATTGAATGACAGGGTCTTGTTTTGAGGTGGTTGGAAATTCAAAGTCAAGTGCTTCCACACCTACAGCTCTCCTTTCCTTGGTGGAGGAATGTTGTAAAAACACTAAGAAAATCCATTTGGTATCACTAGGCTGCCTAAGAATGAGATCCTGGTCCTTGGCCATGTGGAACTGCACTACAGAGCAGAAAAATAAGCCTCACCATAAGGAAACAGCATCAAATAAAGAAGCCAGGCAACAGCTTGGTGGGTCCAAGTGCTGAGGTATGCACTACTGGCTGCTGCACTAATACAGGATGAAATGTAACAGCTGGAAAACTCAAGCACTTTTATGAGAACAAGGGATGCCCTGGTACCCATCACTGTCTGCTCAGTCTTGCCTAAAAGTGTAGCAAAGGACAGAGTTCTCTGCCCTTACTCCTACTGTACATAAACACATGCATCCAGCCAGCAAACCACTGGGAAGTCAAGAATAGTAACAATCATTCCATGTTGAAAGAGAAATGCCTCAGCAGCATAGGCTAAAAAGGACACAGACAACCTGAAAGCCTGTTTTGTTCATCTGCATCTCAAGCAGGAAACAGAAGTACACAGAGAAGCAATGCTGTCTAGGCAACAGTGAGTGGGGCTTAGATTTAGCTATGGATCTATTACTAACACCCTTCTTGGTTAGGGCAAGTTACTTAACCTCTTTCCATCAAATTCAGCTGGGATATATCTTCAGTTACCCCCTTACAATGCTGAGCAATAACGCTTACCTAATCTGCAGAAAGGTTAGGAGGCTCAGATATTCGATATCTACAGTGTGTTTTGAAATCCCAAAGGGCTTGATCTTACACAGTCAATGGGGCAAGTGCAAGCACTGCAAATGATACATATCATTACTAGAGAAACACAAATACCCGAGTTATACCCATCGCGGGGGGTCTTGGACATCAAACGCCTTCTCAAAGAGTCACCACTTTCCTACAGGTCGCAGGTGCTTACCCTTCCCAAGAACCAAGCTCGATCCTGGTCCTTGGCGCTGGAGCACAGAGTGGGTTTTCAGAGATGCAGGAAGACCAAGCTGCTGCGGAGATTTTTGTTTCTAAATCAAGGGAAGCTTCAGGAAACCTGAATCCCCTGAATGAGTGGTTGGCTGACTCCAGAAGCACTGTGGTCCTGCTGAGACAAAGTGGGATAACTGAAAAGCACCTCCATGGCTCCAGGCTTTGGTAAGGAGTGGATAAAAATCAGCCAAAGTCGTTTCCACACCCAGCCATCCACCTTCCCACCCTGGGACAGGGCTGGCTCTCCTGCTTCTGAATCATCTCCCATAGAGCTGCAATTTCCAGCCTGGTGCAGAGATGGACTGAAATCCAGCCCATAGTAACTTGCCATTGCATGTTTTTTTGGGAATCTCAGATGTTAAGCCCAGCCAGTCAATTTTTACTTGTTTTTCTTAAGGAACAAAACCCTAAGAACCGGTAAGAAAGGGTAAGAAAGTGGAAACAAATGATAAAACCAGTCAGAATCTGTCTATTAATTTTGGATAGCAGCAGGGAGCAGCAATGCTGTTTAGAGAAATGAATGTGTCTTCAGCAAATATACAACATCCACAAAGGAACAAGCCAAGGCCAGCGTGATTTCAGCAAGCAAACAAAAAGTGCTTTGAGAGGATGAGGGACACCAATGACATCCTGGAAGGGTAAAATGCAAGTTTCTGGAATTTCCAGCAAGATAGTTCCAGGGCAGAGCTGCAACAGCTTGAAGGAAAGACTGCAGAGTCAAGGACAGAAGTGTAAAGACAGAGAGGAAAACAGATGGTGAAAGGACAGAAAGGACAGGGAACTGACATTCTTCTGGGGACATGGAAACCAGAGGTAAATGCACACAGCTACAAATAGCAAGCATCCAGAAACAGCACAGGAAAGGTGAGAGATAAAAAGTGCCAGTGAGCAGAATACAGCCTTGCACAACCACCAAGTATTATCAGTAATAGCATGTTTCCTTGTTCAGCATGCAAAGGCAGACGTGCACTGCTCAGCCCTCACACACTCCTCAGGAGACAGGCTTTTATGTGTTATTTCAGCCTGTAATGATCTCTGTCTCTCTATATTACAGGTTACAGACAGTCTCACAGAGTGGATGACTCAAAAGGCTATTGAAAAGCTGTAACAGTAGGCAGGGTGTGAGCAGGCAGCCCTCAGTGCTGGGGGTGGCTGGCTGCTCAAACAGCACCAGCCCATCTGAGGGAAGGCTGCTACATGCCACACACAGCATTCGGACCCAACAGAGCACCAAGTGCAGGCAGGGGTTCATTGCTTAAGGCTACATGAACTGGAAACAGCTCCATGGGACTCTATTACAGTTCAAAGGCTTCATGGAACACATGCACATGGGTATAAAACCCTGCAGGTACTTGCAGTGGTGCATTGAGTGCTGTGGTTTTCATTTATGGAGATACGTTTATAAAAAACTGACTCACAGACATGTGTAGGTAGAGATATACAGCACATGTGTAGCTGTGTGTGTATATATGCACAGGATGATATTCACTCCACTGAACTTTGTGTGTCTTAAATGGCAGACTGGTCATACTTGTCTGTCAACTTCTATAATCGTTAGAGAAAGCACCTTCAGGGGGTACTTTGTCTACCCCTCCATGGATGTCTGGCTCTGGATGGGGTGAATCATTGATTGACTCCACGCAGCCTGTTGAGGCACTTCAAATGCACAGCTTTTAGATCCCTAATATGTAGCTCTGCACACAAATACAGTCAGTTCACAGTACTGCATGGTTATGACTCCCTGACTTGTCATATAAGTTCTCAATTGTTTATAATTTTCATTAACACTAATCACTAGTGCCAGATGTTTGGGAATGGTCATAAGTCTAGCAAGGGGGAAGGCACAGTTGAAATAGTCATTTCTCAGGACAAAGAAATAAATTGTTTCATCTATGTGAAAACACGTTCTGTCTGTCTGGGAACTTCAGGTAACTCCAAGAGTGAATTAAAACACTGAAGGAGGGTGGATGGCAAACACTGACAGTCAGGCAGAGAAGTAGATAAAGACTGCATGGTAGTGACTCAGACTGGAGAAGTAGTGGGAATAAATAAAGAGCTGAGGGAAGGAGGAAAGAGGGTGCAGAGTTTTGGAAGTAACTGGAAAATGTAAGGGCCTCTGGCATGGAAGGACCACAAGGCAATGGAAAGTGAGGCTTTGCTCCAGGTGCTGAGAGGGATGTTGCAAATAATTAGCTCTCATACCTGCAGCCAGTTTAAATGCATCAGGATTCTGAAAAGTAGATCAAAAAATTACAGATGAAGTTTGAAAGTATTTAAATTAAACTTTCATTCTTGACCAGGACTATCACTCAATCTTCAATCAACACCAGCTTAGTTATACAATGGATAGAGAAAAAAATGTTTGTGTATCTGTCTTGACAGGTTCAAGGATTAAACCTTGAAAGAGAGGCATGACTGAGAGACCAAGAGAGAGGTAATTACGTTTTTGAAGTATGGTCTCTCAAACAGTGAACATTAATCAAAGAATGACCAGTACTTCCTAGCACTGATGTGACTTGTTCATTTAATTTTTATTTAGGTTGTGTCCACTTAGGTGCTCAAGCTTCATTATAGAAAAGCCCCTAAGCTTCTACTTAAAGCCACATCCAGTTGGGACAGCATGAAGGCATGTCACAAGTCCAGGTAAGTGTTTGTGACAATGGGACTTTACATCTTAAGATCTTCCCTGCACAAAGATGCTTCCCTCAATTAGGATCAACACACACAAATATGCAAGTCAGCAAACACTGGCCTGAATCTTCCCAGAGGGCTGGGTGAGGAGAGAATGATGATTTTGTGCACCACTGACCTGAGAGGTCTGTCTTTAACACAGGATGGTACATACTGGACAAACACTCACCAGAGGTGTGTTTGGGAGATCAAAAGCTTCATAAAAAAATGCCTCTGGGAAGGGAGGTCTATGAAGCTGCTCTTTCTTTCACATTGGCAAAAAATCCTAAACAAATTAAGAAAATCAGGCCCAATGAGCCCAGAAGACCTTAAATCACACTAAGCTAATTCCAAGCCTACAGTTAGGACGGAAATCATCCAAATATACCAATTCCAGTGGCCAGCACACATTTACTGGGAAAACACAGTTTGTTTGGTAACTCACTCAGGCTACCAGTAAGGACAGGCAGACCCTACACTTTCATGTTTACAGATGAGACCACTCCTGGAAATCTTCCCCTGTGCATCCCACTCCTCTTGTTTTCATTGCAACTTCAAAGTTGCTTGCAGCCTTAGCAAAACCACTGGCCTAGTTAACTGTGATGGCATTTCTCTAAGCTGGTACAAAGCCATGAGAAATCCCCCAGGCATAAGGGGTTCGGAGGCCCAGAAGGCCAGAGGAATCATGCCCCTGATATAGAACATTCTGCAGACCTCCCCTTACTGCCATATATTCCCACAAACTCTCAGACAGCCTCTGTCTGTCCCTGCCCAGCACAGGAACCACAAACACATCCACACAGCAGGAGTCAGACCTGCTTCTCAGCCATGCAAATCACCACGCTCTGACAGAGACAGTCTGCAAAAACAAAACAACAAATGGTCAAACATTTGCACCCCTCATTTGCCAGGGTCCATCTTTCCTGTTTCATCTTTCCAGGACAGGTGAAAATGGATGGAGTCCCCTCATCTTGCAAAAAAAATTACCACAAACTTTGCATCTGGAACCTGCCTCCCTCCTCTGCTTCCTCACAGATTCCAGTGGACAGAGATCTATTGTTTCATTTATTCATTTTATTATCCCATGTCAGATTTACTCCATCAACTTGACCTACATAATTCCAGCATAATTCTCTAAATTTTTCAAAATTGTCAGCCTACCCATTTTAGGACTAGCATGGGACATAAGCTTTGAACTCTTATAGAAGCAGAACCGGACTTGTCAAAATAATGCTCTTGCTCTACAGTTCTGTAAAATTCTCTAATGAGTCAAAACATCCACTGGACAAGGGAAGAAATGCAGAAAACTGGTAACACTTCCCAAGGACTGGGCATGACCCCACTCTAAAGTCACACACACATGCCAGTACCTGCTACAGAGTAAGAAACAATAGTGAGCAATATTATTTTATTAGGGTAAAAAAAAATCTCTTCTTAGAACCAGAGGGGATTCATTAAATTTCACTTCAACTCTCCAGAAACTAGCATCAGAGCTAAGCAAGTCACTCAGGTTGTCTCTGCAGTACAGATGAATGGAGACCCTGTGTCTGGTTTAGGATGGTAAAGTCAGGCTGCTCTGGTTCAGGCTCACCACCTAATTTTCTGTTCCCAATTCAGTTTTCTGTCATTCCTGGGTAACTTCATATCAGAATAGAAAAGTTACAGTAAGGTTACAAAGGTCATGTTTCCAGAAATCTTATAAGTGGTGACCTTCAGTGAAGGTAGCAAGAAAGCATTTCTGAATTTTGAGCCTCTCCAAAGCCCCAGAGATGAAATCCTCCCTCCACAGAAGGTTAGTAACAGAACTACCACTGACTTCACTGTGCCACAAACTTCTCCTCCTACAAGCTGTTTCTCTAAATTCTTCATACCTTTGATGTTCAGTGCCTGATTTTCATATTATTTGTCTCATGGACTTTCATATCCTAGACCAGGTTTGGAACAGCAGTAACATAGGACAATCATTCTCGGAAAAAATGCAAATTGGATGAACCATAAATGTTCAACAGAAAAATTTATTCTCATAGAATGTGCAGACTTTGAAAGGTTGAGAGAGGTATGAGCTGCAACTCTCAAGTCACTCTACTTACATAAGTTGCCAACTATGTGCTGTGAGATTTAAGAATGACTCGGTATGTCCTGTGCCAGACAATGGCATGACTAGTTACCATCATCACTTACTCTCTGTAATTAGCAGGAAGATGTAGCAGAAGGCAAAGAAATCAGTCCATAACTGCATCTGATGACAGGCAGGACATCATAGTTACTTCTACACTGTTTTAGAAGAGTGGGCACAAACTTGTCTATCATCCACACTGAACACAAATTAATGTCCAGGCATGGGTTTAGAGTCAAATGCAGGAGATGGAAAAAAGAAAAGCTTGGCATGGCTTTACTTTCCAGCACTGGCTGAAGTGCTCGCCTAGTTGCAGCCCAACTCAGTCACAACCAAGGTCATACATGCTGCAACAAGACACATTGCTGGGGGATGAAAGAGTTAGCCAGAGCCTTCTTTCTTTAAAGACCTGACACCCCATGCAGAAAGACACTATGGAGTACGTAGCCCTCTTGAAGTACTCACACAGACATGAGATTCAACTCCTGCTCAAGCTTTTCAGTGACTCTAAGCCTTGCTCTCCAATGCCATCTGGTTTTAAGCACCTTCTACTTTGAAGTACAGAGGCAAATTAAAAACAAATTCCAGTAAACTACAAATAAAATGAAAAGACACTACATCAGGCACAAGACGCGTATGAGCCAGAGACCCCTGGAAGGTGGGATAATATTCTGGAGAAGTCACTATAGGTTTGTCCTACTCAGTGCTGAGCACCACTGTAGCTGCTGCTAGAAAAAGGGAACACTGGGCTGGGAGAAACTGGGATAATCCAACCTGGCTGGGTTTATGCTCACAAAAGCAGCACCTATTAATACACAGATTAAGTAAACAGCTTGGGTTTGGGGAAGCATCCAGCCATGTCTGGGCAGCAGCAGCAGATCTGAACCAAAGTGAAACCATTCTATGATTCTATGCTTCTGTGACGTGAGCCAGACTTCTCCAGGAGAGAAAAAAAGGAAATGAGGACAGCAGCAATCACAGCACCATGATGTCAAAGAATGTGCCAACAGCCAATGCCACAACACATCCCTCGGCCATGACCAGTGGAGAGCCTGCGGGCCCAGCCAGGTCAGGTCAGGTCTGTCTGGGGCACAGACAATGGGCTCCCAGAGAACTGGCTGTCCCCACAGTGTAAGTCACCGCTTTCTCCACCACACATCTGCTGGATGAACCCTGACATCAGCCAGCCCTCACCACTCCTGTCACGAGCAGTTCCTGTCTGAGGAGGTGGCTGGGGATCCAGTGAGACCATACAAATTTTAAAGAGAGCCATTCAGCTGCCAGCAGGAAGACAGTGTACTAATTGTCACACAAAAAAGCATGATCTTATGAGATAAGACTTTAATCGAAGCTTCCTCACCCCGAGGGTGCAGATGGCGCGGGTTTCACCACCAATCCCCCAGTATGCCTTAGGCACTTCGGCAATCTGCTTCCAATTTTGGATGAGCAAATGTCTGACTGAAGAAGTTATTGAGAATGCATTTTTTTCCCTCCACCTGCTCCTCTGGCTTTCTAAAAATGGAAAGAAAACCTCATGGGAAATAAGAGAGGAAGTCTTGGGTTTAAATTATGCACTGACATGCTCGATACCTCTACAAAAACTAGGAATCCTACTTGCTTAGAAATTACTTTTAATCTAATGACAAAGGATTAATTATCACCAAATCATAAACTCTAGGACAGAAAGGAAAGATTAGGTGACTTAATATTCTTCTCAATGAGCTGTGCTATTCTGTCCTGCCATAAATTTCCAGGCTTTCACTCATCAGGAGAAGCACTCCTGGAAGACCCTGGCCTGCCCTCAGCACTGTGCCTGCCAGCACTGTCCCTCACTGGGGGACAGAAGTCCAGGAAACAGAAGGAAATACCATCTTAGTTGTGGCTCTCTGCCTGCTCAACTCCTGAATCATCAAGGCTGACGTAGAAATAAAATCCACACTTAGGGCAGATGAGGTTTGGAGCCTTTTCCGAGTAAATGAAGCACCAACACAGTGCATGAAGTTTGGGGGGAACATGATATGAGGACCCTGGGAGCAAAAAGCATCCTGTTTCTATGTGCCCTACTGGTCTTGATGGTGTTTAGGACGATCATCCTTCCCTGCGATGGACTCAACACAGATGGAGCTGTCAGCAGTAATCATCAGGGAAAGTCCAGTGCTGGTGGTGGCCCTGAGCTCCCACACACAGGGTTGCCCAGTGCTCCCCAGAGCTCTTACCCTGCAGTACTCGTCGATGGGCTTCAGCCTCTTCACAGCTACATCTCGGACATGGCTCCTCCGGAACAGAATCTTGCCTAAGGAGGGAACAGATGAAAGGGGAGGGTTAGGGGCATCAACTGCCATGTGGGGTAACAAAGCAGCACTAAACAGAAAGGTCAGCAGACAGGGTTTCATCCCTGGCTCCAACCATGGCTGTCGGCAGTGCCAGTGGCTGAGCTCTGCGACCCTGTTATGTCCCCAGCTGAGAAGTCCCAGTGCTGGAGAGGTTCACACAGCTGCAGCTCTGTGTGACTGCAGCCCCCCGTCACTACAAGTCAAAAAGGTGGCACACTTGAAGGTGTGAGCAGCAGATTCACTCCTGCCCTCAGAGCAGACTGCACAGAAAGGCATCACAGGGCAGGGAGCAAAGGGACACAGGGTGACAACGATTACAGCAGTGTCCATGGCACTTCTTGCAGCTGGATGTTGCTGGTCTTAAGTTTGCACAGGAAAAGCAGCACATGGCAAACAACTACCAAAGGCACACAAGCTCTGTGAAACCTTGGTGACTGACACCAAAGTCCTGCTTGTATGAGTTGCCAGAAGGAAGTCTCTACATAAGAGACTAATGGGACAGTGGGAATTTTTCTGATTCCATCCTGTAGGTATCACAAAAGGATTTGGTTTCCTTTTAGTGATGGCACTATCATGGAATGGACCAACACTATGTTATGACTTTCTATTAGTTTGGGGTCACTTTGGCATGTCCGTGCTAGCTGTGCAGGAAGCATTGCTGGGGTGGGATAGAGGCTCCATCTACTCCCCACTCAGCTGCCTCCCATTGTGGATGCTCCTGCCTTTGCAGGCAGACAAACCACACACCCAGCTCACAAGCAAATACAAGGCTGTTAGTGACAGAGCCCTTATAAATCTTCAGAGAGAAACCAAATAATAGAAGAAAAATAAACAAACTCTTTTTTTGAAACTAAGAAAAAATAATCTCCATGTCCTTACTGGATGACATTTCTGCAAGCAGTTAAGATTAAATAAACGACTGGGTTTTGTGTGAAACTGATTGTAACAAAGTTTATCAAAATAATCTAGGAGCTGAGTTTCCCTACACACAAGGATGTAATAGAATTGGTATTTTTTTGGCTAGAAGGGATTATATCTTCATATCCTTTTTTGGTGGTTTTCTTCCCTTTTCCTTTTGTGCTGTATTTCTTTTAATGTAATGAGACAAGAATAAATTATATGTTCTCCTTGTGGTGGGAGAAAAGAGTATCTGCCAGCATTATTTAGTCCATGAAATGTCTAAAAAACCCACAACAAATATATACCACTCCCTGCTCCAAACTTCTTCTGCCAACAGGCAAATAAGATACTCATCCATAGATCATGAGATAAGAAAATGGACAAGGAAATGAAATCAGATCCAAAATCTGAATATGTGGCTTTGACTTTGTCATGATTACACAAGCAGAGGGGTTAACAAAATGGCAGCCCTTAACAGTCCAGTAGCAGAGGCTCTAAATCCTCCAAGATATTCCCCCTTTTGGTTGCCTTTTCCTCCATAGCTGCTAATCTGGAAGGTGTTAAAGCCTTTTGTTTCAGACAAGAGAAAGTGGTTTATCTTCATCTCCAATTCTGACAAGAAAACTGTTTGTTTGTCCTGTGAGGTAAAGCCATTTCCTGGTGCCATAAATTTATCTCCCTGGGTTCCCTGTGGTTATCTCATTAGTAAGCTGTGTTGAGCCATCCCTGTAGGATGTGATGCCATGAGGTCAGAGAGCACAGGGGAAATCTTCCGTGGGTGTCTGAGACGCTTATCTGGGCTTGAGCAATTTAGTCAAAACTGCTGGAGGAGGAAAGTGGCACCCTCATCTCCCTCCACTGATCCATTCTGGACACAGCAAAACATTCCTGCTTTCCTGCTTCTCTGTCTGGTAAATTGTGAAAATTACCTGCCCTTCCAAAACATTTCTGATATCTCAGATATCAGAACATTTCTGATACATTTCTGATATCCTTGAGGATGACACTGTACTTGTACTGTGTAACTGCAGTAAGCTGCGTTTTTGGAGGGAAGGGATGTGGAGGTAGCTGTACAGAAAAGACTAGTTCCTTTCTCATTGCTCCAGAAATACTGGTGTGGGAGATCTTGGTATTTTTTTGCAACTTTTACAAATATACTGCAAAGAGAAAGTGGCATTTTGGAAATATTCTCACTTTCTGGCTTTCCTGTTTTCAGTTCAAGCCGTGAGTCAAAAGTTAAACCGGTGACCGTATAAAAACATTAAGGAATCAAAGACTTAAACACATTAAAGATCTCCTGTAAATGCAATTCAGCTTTCCTAAAAGTAATAATAAAGAACGTTATATTAAACGGAGTACAAAAAAGACCCCAGGGTACAATGAATCTTAATTCAGTCCTTAAATGGAGATGGAAAATATCAGGACAACTGTGGAGTCAGGACAAAACAAAGCTCACAAGGTGCTTCCATTTTTATCCCTCAGTAAAAGGAAGATCTTCCCTCTACTACTGGAAGCCGGAGAAAGCGTGATGAGGCCTGTGGGGAAGATCTGTAGCTGCCCAGTCCATGCCCATGCCCAAGCCCATGGCATTCACAAAGCTGAGATCTGGAGAAGACTGAATATTTTAGAGCACCATGGAGAAGCAGCCAACAAATTAAATAGCAACAATAAAAATAAGGACACGCAACAAGCATATCTAGTTCTGTCAGGCAGCAAGGAGAGACCCCCTATGAAGTCTGAAGGTCCTCAGGCAGTGAAGTCTCATTGACAGAGGTACTGAAGCACATCTAAGGAGGGACAACTTCCCAAATGCCCAGCATCTTCCCTTGGCTGGGAAGACAGACTGTGCTGACAGAAGCTCAGTCAAAGCCATCAAAACCTACTAGCAGGAACCACTGCAGATTCAGAACGAGTTACTACTGCTTTCTCCAGTTCCTCTATTTCTCCTGGTCTCTCTCTGAAAGCAAGGCAGATCCCAGCAGGACTGGAAAAGGAAGGTAACCCAAGAGACCCATGCTGTACACTGTACATTCTCCCAGTGAGTGCAGACCCCATCAATGGAAAGCTTTGCCTAACAAGGTAGGGTAGGGTCACCCTAAACTTGAAATGAGAAGGCAGACAGCCGAGCAGCAAGGGCATGTCAGAGGCAGCGAGGAGCCCTCAGGATGGCAGTGGAAGGGAGCATTTCACCCAGCACTAACATGAAGCAGGGAAGTCCCAAGGTGCCCAGTAAATGCAGAACAGCCCAGGTAATTTCCTTGTGAGGGTGGGGTAGTGGTTTATGTGCCATTTGACTTTTCCTCTGGGAAAAGCCACATCTCTAAGGAACGGATCTATTCTACACAAGTATATAGAGTGCTGCTTCCTCTTTCCTGAATTTACTGCAGTTCTTTTAAGCCTCCTCAGGCACTACAACCCCATTTTACAGAAGGATGGGCAGCTTTTTAACTATGCTCCAGCCCAGCTAGGAAGTCTGTCTCGGATTCAGATGGGAAGTTATAGGTTGCACGAGACGGTGGTGCCTCTTGCAAATATTTCATTCACCAGTGTGCCAGTCTTGGACAGGGCCAGGGGAGGTCTGGCACATGTTAGGAAGGGCTCCGAGGACAGCAGCACTTGGAAAGACAGACGTGGGAAAGACACAGGGCTCCAGCCCTGCTGCTAATGCAGGATAGCAATATTTATTTTTATCCTTTTTTCTTTAAAGAAAATATTATTCCTAGGAAATTAATGTGGATAAGAGGCAAAGTATCAGGTTTAGCATTGTAGAGGACATCTTAAGTCATCCCTTCATCTCTCTGGATATATACATAGATGTAGTCTTTAATTCCACGACCACACACCTCTTCTTTCATAAGACCTAAGTTTCCTCCTGTATACACAGCGGGTGCACAGAGTGGGAATAATAAAGCCATGCAGGAGACTGTCTATGGGGCAGCTGCTGACTCTGCAAGCTTAAGAGTATTCTTTGAATATCACTTTATTCCTGCATAACTTCATACTTAGAGTAACACAGATTTTTAACAACTGACATGAGGTCCAAGAATAAACCACCTTAAACGCATCCCAGCACTCTGGTGCTCCCATTAGCCTACAAGTCTATGCTGAATATACCAGAAGGGTTCACAGCCTAATGCTTTAAAATGGTCAAGGAAGTGGTTTGTGCAAGGAAGAATCCCAGCTCCTGGTGGGATTGGTGACACTGTGGAGCACAGTATGGAGGCAGTACAGCTCTGGGTGCCACTGGCAGAGAAACCCTAGAAGTCCCCGATGGGATGGCCTACCAGGAGAACCCATATTTTCCTCTTCAGGGAAGGAGGACATACGGTATATAGCCCCTACAATCACAGCAGATGTCAGATGGCAGCAGCTACTGCCCTTGACTGGCAATTTGTAAGCTCCAAGACAGCCTCTAAAACAAATCTCCCAATCACACCTTTCACTGCCAAGGAGAGGTACAGCATATCTAAGCCTCAAGACCTTCTAGAGATGTCTTCAGTATCTTCCTGCCACTGTGCCAGTGGCTCAGCCCTGAGCCCTGCCAGCCCTGCTGCTCTTTTGGAGCCAGGCAGTGAGCAGCAGCTGCAGCAGGGGCAACAAGGAGCCAGGGAAATTGCTCTTAGCTTCTTTGCAAATCTACCAGAGAACAGATCCACCTCTTGGTCTTACTCTCTGATTGCTGAGCTTGCATCTCATTTCTAGATATGTCTGTGTGATGGATTGGTCTAAGGACACCAGTTGTTTCATGCTAAGAGCGTCTGTCAGAGATTAGGAGAAGACCAAATCCACTGTCAAAGGGATAATGAACAAACGCATATTCACATTTCATCTTCTATTTCAAGCACCATCACCACACTTCAGAATGCAGCATGTGAAGCAAGCCATATGATAAATATGCTATAGTGGAGAGCCTGAAGACTAATGGGAGCATTAAAAATACTCTAATGTCTCATCTGATTTATGTTTAAAAGAGACATGTGATGCCTCTGACTACAGAAGCTCCAGCTGTGGAGGTTCTGTCAGTTCTGTCTCCTAAGAGCGGGAAAGAGCTCCTGCTTCTGCTTCTTCATGTCGTTCGTGTTATTCTGCTGTTGATTCTCTACTCTTTTTACCTGAAAACCTGTGGGGTACCAGGTCTGTATATATCGCCAAAGCAACATGTCCAACCTATGATCAACTTCTCAGAGACTGCTTAAGAGCTGCGGTCAGATTCTTTTTGCCATTACACTGGGGTTGTGCTGGTAACAAAGAATACAGAATTTAGCTCTCATGCACTTACAGGTTCTCCTTTTGGGCTAAGCAGCTTCCTCCAGTGTAACTAAAACCATTTTGCTGCTCAAGTTTTTTATGAAGACTCCAAGTCATTACTTTTATATACCAAAGAATCACAGGTCTGCAATCAAATGTGACACAAATCCCCCTCAACCTATTTAAGCTGTGACATCCACCTCAGAGTCCTGCCTGAAACTCTCAGACACCTGCCACATAAACTATCTCCTAAATGGAGCATTTAAACATGCACTGCCGCCTTACAATGTAAAATAGACAAATCAACAGCACAGCACTATAGATTGGAAGAAAAAAATTATTTTTCTCATGGAAGTATGTGTGGTTGTCAATCAGATGGCAATCTGACAGCAGCCAGAAGAGAGGTGTGTTCCTTACAAAATAATGTCTTATTTTTATATGGGGATTCCAGTTTCCATGGATTGTTTCATCCATGACTTCCTGGAGTCAGAAAGTCAGTGCCAGGATCCTAACACTGATGGCATTTGCTCCTGACAAAGAAAGGGGAGGGAAATGATTCATAGTGTTTCCACCGGTGGACGGGGGAAGGACTTTTTTAATAAGTAGAAACTCGTGACAGAGTCAGAACTGTTGACTGAACTTGGCTTGCCAGAGAGCCTCAGCTGATAAAGGCCTTTGCTAATCAGCAGGAATTACTATGGAAGGTGACAAGAGGTGATGGAGACAGATGGGGCAGCCAGGAAAGCCACACAAGCAATAACAATATTGGCTTGAGATGTGGGGGATGGTGGGGAGGGAGTCCTTCTGCCCTCAGATCCTGTTTTTAATTTGCATAAGCTGTAATGTTAAAGAAAAGCACTGAGAAGCAACAAAGCATGGGAAATAACATGGCTTGTATAAAATAGTATCACCAGGAAGAGAAATTCTCCTCCATTAGAAGCAATAAGCAGAATATGCACTTATGTGAATAATTACAAAGGGAAATCAAAGACAGGAAAGCAGTGAGGCTGGAATCTCTACCAGCAAACTGTCTGAAGGGTGGCTACTATCCTCCAAGGACAACAGCATGAACTCAAGAACAGCTTTGCTAGTACACACTTTGAGAATTCAAGCATCAGGCACAGCTGGAAGAAGAAAAGCCATGAGCCACCAATGCTGAAATTCAGGAGTGACAGACGGGTCCACAGGGTGCAAATCTCAGCTCTGTTACTGTTTGTACAGTGTTTTGCATAAGCCAAGAGCTACTTCATTTTGCTCTATGTCCTGCTGCTATCACCCAAACAACCCATTGCTCCTGCAATCTCCTCTTCAGCTGCCCCAGCTGCAAATTTCCCATCTCTCCAAAACAAGACAGGAATCATGATGTAGGCAAATTATGCAGAGTTTGGTCTGGAAACAACAGCCGAAAGTACAAAATTATCTTTTCAATTTTCTCACTGGGGGACAGCTTCCTGTACATTGATCTGTAAGCATCAGCAAACCTGAAGAGATCCATCACCTTGTTTAAACAAACTTTACCACCAGAGTAAGCAAGTAAACCATGTGCTCCACACAAGAGGATCTCAGTATGAGGACAGGTCCCCAGACTCCTTAAAACTGAACTTCCCAGTCTGTGAATTGCAAAATGTTGAGAGTTTTGATTCAGTGGGTCAGGGCTTCAATTTTTGCAGTGAAATTGGTGCCTCCTTGAACTACACATCTCAGCTTCTCCAAGGTGAAAAGTGAACTCATTTTATTTACTGGTTGCAAGAGCTACACTAGCCTGTGAACAGCCAAGGGCTCTTAATTGCAGAAAGTAGCCAGTTTGTCTGAGGGCAGAGGGAGAAAGGCACTCATACCTGCAGCCAGCAACAAGGGCAACTGGCACACCCTCACCTGAAGGAACTGACC
Source organism: Calyptomena viridis (assembly GCA_013390005.1). Lineage (NCBI taxonomy): Eukaryota > Metazoa > Chordata > Aves > Passeriformes > Eurylaimidae > Calyptomena > Calyptomena viridis. Next base: position 388,221 of record WEIV01010597.1, on the reverse strand, counting down.
TGATGATAATTCCAAGTCCCACAGAGACAAGGAGCCAAAAGCAAGTCAAGTTTTCAAAACATCTGAGAAACAGCGCCTTAAGAAACAGCAGGGCTTCCTCACACAGAGGATGCAGAAATGTCCTTCTCTCTTCTCATTGGGAGCAAACAACACAGAAAAACAGGAAAGCCTATGCAGAAACCAAACATCACTCTTGCCTATGCACACTTCTCTAAGAATCTTTGTTTTGTTTTGTTTTGTCGAACACCTTCCAAAAAGATCCACTTCCAAATATCCAGGGCCAAGTAATTTAACGTGCAAAAATACCAGGGCTTAAATAATGATCAAACTATCCAGGTCCTATACCAAACTGACCAGAGGAACAACAACCACTGTGTCTCATTGCTGAAACACTTGGTTTTCCTCCTGTATCAGCTGATGTCACTGCCCTGCCTTCACCTAAGTAGATAGTGGCTCCTAACCTGTGATCTCCAAAACCAAGTCCACAGATCCAGTCTGCAGAGCTATGTTCAAGAGTAACTTTCCCTCTGTATCCAGTGTTGGAATGATGTGGATCACTGTACATTGATCCAACAAGTCAGGGAACCAGCAGCCCCTATTGGTATCACATATTTGCTAATGAAAATGCTTGTATCCTCTGAGCACTTGACCCCTCAGTGGGAAAACGCAAGAACCTCTCAAATGTCTTTGTGCCACCTTAACCATGAAAAATGCTCTTCCCAAAAGGCAAGACCATACCCCAGTAGCTACACTTACTAAATTCTTCCTCTGCTCTTTTCAAAAACACAAGTACCACCTTGCTCACTGGGGTCTGTTAAAGTCAACAGGAGTCTTTCTATTGGTGGTATGGACTCTCAGGAAGGGACCATATGGTCCCACCTCAATCTTTTAAAGCAGAAGCCTTAAGGAACTGAGCCTATTAAAACATTTGCACTGTGTTATAAGCTCTTATGAAACCTGTCATTCATGCAGGAGTTGGTGTGACACTAAGCCTGAGACACTACCTCACGGACACTACCAGCCTTACTGACAGGAAGCCTGTGAGCTACATCCACTGGGGTAGAAGACACTGCAGAAAGGTCACTGGAGGGAGATGGATACACACCACACCCTTGCCAAACTACACTGGAAAAGCACAGTAAGGTCCTAGCCACATCCTTTGACACGCCAGGCAATAACACTGCTTGGGAGACTCCACCCTTAAGCTGGTTGAGAAGTGGAGCTGTGAAAAAAATAATATTTGCACTCACACCACGCAGATCAAAGTTATTATTACTAGGAGATTGGTCAGGCAATAACATGGTGCTACAGCTTATACTCTTACAAGAACATTGCAGGAAGAAATTGAGGGGTAGGGATGCAAAGATGGCTTCACAAGGTCACAAAATGAGCACACACTAATGAAAGCCATAAAACCAGTCCCTAGATCCCTCTGCTGATCACATGCAGAATGTAAATACATCTGCCTTGGTATCTAGCACAAGAAAATCCTTCTGTTCAAACATTTATTCTCATCAAAAACAAATCCTCGATTTCTGCCACAAAATGAGGTAGAACTCTCTCCAGTGGAAGACCTCGATTCAATCAGCTGCCAGGCTACACATGTCCCACATTATAGCAGGTGAATTTCAGCAGTCAGATTGGCAGGAACAGTGCTCCTCAGATCAGTTGTGGAGGAGGAATTGGGGAGGCCCCAATTAACACAGAAATTAAACAAATAAACAACATGGTGGCAAACATAACTAGGTGTGCCGGAGCTCACCAGCTAAGATTTCAGAGAGCCGTATTCAGAAATAAAATCTCCCATGCTTTGCAAAACAGAGCACTGTTCTTGTTTTCTAAATGGAAGTGCTCTCCTGGAATTCTCCAAACAAAACCCCTGACTAGTTTTAAGCTGAATTTTCAGTAGATGACAACAGGCACAGAAGAAGCTGGTGAACTGCAACTAGTCCAAAAATGGCTGGCCCCTGAGTCAGGAAGTTCATCTGCAGACCAAGACACCATCTCAAACCACAGACATCATCTTCTAGTTCCAGACACATCTTTTTAGTATGTTTTACCCTTAAGTGTTATTAGAACAATCTCTGTTAGGTATTTCCTCTCTGCCTGCTCTGATCCCTGATAAAGCTAATGATGATTTCAAAGGCTCATGAGCGTGCACTTTAAAGCAGGGATAGCCAATTTCTGTGTTACAGGTGAAGAAAGATGGGCACTTCTATTTCCAGCACACGTTGGGGGTCTGACCAGTGCAGTCACATTCACACCAAACTGTACCAGCTCCAAAGCCAGACCTGCATTCCTTTCCCTGCCTCCTCTGAGCCTGCAGTGCAATAACCCATCTGGGACTTGTGATGTGTCCATAGGTATTGAGTCTGGCAGAAATGGTGCACAGCACTGGGCTGTGCTTTGTATCTGTAGCTACAAAGGAGCTGGTGACATCCCAGTGTTTTGGCTGTTCCTGAAGCAGTGCCCACATAGCATCGGTGTTCTCTCCCTAACAGTCCCCCAGGCACCACCAGTAGGCTGGGGTGGGCAAAATCATGGCAGGGGACATAGCCAGGATAGCTGATCTAAAATACTAAATGGATATTCCATATCATATGATGTCTGCTCAGAAATAAGAGCTGAGAGAAAGGAGAAGAGGGGCATTCATTATTTATGACATTTGTCTTCCAGAGCAAACATTACATACAATGAAGCCTGACTTCCTGGGAAGTGGCCAGATACTGCCTGCTGATGGGAAGTAGGGAATAAATCTTTTGCATTGCTTTGCTTCCACATGCAACCTTTGCTTTCACTTTATCAAACTGCCTTTATCTTGACCCCCAAGTTGTTTTTTTCCATCTTACTTCCCCCCTGCCTGTCCTGCTGAAAAGGGGAGTGATACAGTGGCTTGATGGGCCAGTATCCAACCAAGGTCAACCCACAACAACACACTGCCTGGTGAAACAGCCTTTGGGTCAGGTCTGTATCAGGTCACTCGGTAGGCACCCCCTCTTTAATGCTTGACCACCAAGCCACCCCTACTGCCCCTTCCCAGCTGATGGATGCATGGCTAACCCACTCCTGTGGCACACAGTGGACATGGTGATCCACGTGGGCACATGTAGCCTGCACCAACATGAGCCAGTGTCCAGTCATTTGGCTTCCTGGGGACAGCAAAGGTCACTCAGATTGCTCCACCTCAGCTGCACGACTAAGAGCACTCACAGCAGCAGTTATCAGGGCTCAGCCAATGCACAGGAACAGGGAAATGATTTTATAATTACTTATCAGATAACCAGCCTCCTTCACACCCAGCTCCTCCATGTGCGAGCACATCAGCTGCTTCCAGCTCAGGCCATTTAATCCAAACTGTGCTCAAGTGTGACTTGGCACCAGGAGTGCCTGCTGATGCCAGAAGACAGTGGAGGACACAATCTCCCTGAAAAATTCCTCTCAGTTCCTCTATGTGCAAGTAAATGCAGTGTTAAGGGTGCGAGAGCACCTTCAGAAGACAGAGCTGCTGCCCTGGAGCTCAGGATGCTGAGCACCCCCAGCTTTTGAGGGCCACTTTCACCTGGTGGTGCCTATGTCAGATCACAGAAGGAAACAGCACTGTCAGATGTCAACAGCTTTGCCCACTGCAGACAAAAAAGCCTCTTTCAGGGATTAATGCTCTAAGTAATTACTTATCCCATGAAAGGAAAAGTATCTTCAGCCAAGGTGACAGCAGGACCATAGGACTATGCACATTTTCATTTCCCTTTCACAGTTAATATGCGCTTTTCATTTCCCAGAAAGAAGAAAAAAAGATGGACTAAAAATTAATGCTTTGTAATTTTTTATTTTTAATAAGGATCACTGGGCCAGCAGCATAAAAACATGAAAACAACCCCAACTTTATTGCTTAATTAAAGAAAAAACACTAACATGATATGCAGAGAAATCAGAATTAGGAATGTGAGCTGGTAATTACCCTTTTGGGCCCCAATTAATTGCATTCAAAGCCACAGAGACACCAAGCTGCCAGACAGGACTGACTGCTAACAAAATCCACACCACAAACAAACCTGTCTTTCTCTGCCTGTGCCACCACACAGGAATGGCAGCTCCCCAAATGCTGTCTGCCTTTGTATCCTGGTGTGCAGTGCTATGCAGGGCTGGACAGAGTTACAGTGTCACTCTACTGGGTACCTCAGATAACCCCTCTGAGGTGGTCCAGCCTGCAGACTTGTGGTCTCCAAGTAGAAGGTCAAGAATGGACAGATGCCATCTCCTCCACTTCTAGATGGAGGATCACTGTCTGTGTGTTTAGCTGCTGCAATTCAAGAACGCAGCTTCACTAGTGGTTATTGCACACTAAAAAGGGACAGAAGATTTAATCCACTTTGTAGCAGTGATGTACCAGTGCTGCATTTGGTTGGGTCAAAGATCTGTGTAATCCAGCTCCCTGTCTACAAGAGTGGCCAGTAATAGATAGGGAAGAAATTCAAGAACAGGATACATGTAATGGGATCCTTCTCCTGATACACACTCCTTATTCCTGCACAGTAGGGGTTAGACGTTTTGGGAATTAGAAATTAACTTTTAGCAACCAGTGTTGGCTTCATCCACAGAAACTGCTCTAGTACATTTTTGAGCCCACAGATTTTGTGGTCCCTATAGAGTCCTCTGGAAATGAATTTAATGATTTAATCACACAGCATGTGATTACATACTTCCTTTTGTTCACTTTAAGCCTGCTTTCCAGGTTTCACAGGCTGCACCTGGTTTTTGCATTCTGAGAAATAAAAATAATCATGTCCTCCTCACCCTCTCAAATTCTTTGTGATTTCACAAACTTCTACTCTATCCCAACCATCACTTTGTTCCAGACTGAAGACTTTTAGTCTATTTACTGCTGTCCTACAAAAGCCAATTCACCTCTGTAATCACCTCTGTCATCCTTTTCAGCACCTTACTTTATTATATAGACTTCCTGAGAGGCAACACCAGACCTGCATATGCTATACACGATGTGGGGAAATCATGGATTTCCGCAGCTGAAGCTCTGGATTTTGTTCCTCGTTCTTTGCCTAATTCTTTCTAACACCACCTTTGACTTTCTGACTGCTGCTGACTGTTGAGCTGCAGTTTTCCTGGAAACACCCTCATGACTACTGAAATCCCCTTCTTAGATTGCAATGGTTCTTCTCCCTCTCTGCCCTCCCCACAGAACTGCCTTGTGCTTACCACCACCAGACTGACTTTTTACCATATATATCACGAGATCCTCCTCAAACTTTTTTCAGTCAGTTCCAAATTTGAGTTTCCTAAGTAAATTTCATGATCAACCAAGTTTATTATATAGCTAACACCCTCTTTTGCAGATCATGGGCTGAACAGTGCAGATTCTAGACCAGATCATTCAAGAATCCCTGCTGGTAAAGCCTCATTGCTTTTCAGATAGGAAGTTTTTAAGTCTTCATCCCCAGAAGATGCCTTGTTTTAAACTGTGGGCTATTGACACCTATTAGCTTTCAATCCCCCATTTTAAAAACATTTCTGTAACATTTTTCTTTCAAATGTCAGAAAACAAGGACTGTTGTTAATGTCCACAAATGCCAAAACATCCATCCTTAAATGAAGGCTCCAACCTGGCAGAAAATAAGCTTGCAGCCTATGACAGTCATATATCAAATAACAAGAAAGGCTGTTAATATAATTATCTTCTTATTGCTATTTTGGGAGACACAGTACTTTTTGATGGACCTTGAAGTAATAGGATCTCTTAAGCCATAATTTACGAGCACGTCTGTCTTGAACAATTTTCCACATGGGAAATTAATCACATTCTGCCTAATGGGAGGAAAAATATCCCTTTGCAGTTTGAATTGGATTTGCCATGGTCAATTGGATGTGGGATTCTTCTTTATCCCTACTCACAGTCTGAAGTGTAGTGTTGCCATCAAAAATTCACTGTGCTAGACTCCACAGATGAAGATATTTCACTGACAGGTGATACTTTTATTCAATGCCCACAATGGCATAAGTCAAATATACTAGCATTGCACAGCCATGGAATTGAACTGTGGCATATGTCAGGAACTGTAGATAACTATTGCAGAAACTACATCTCAGTAAATTCCAGTGACAGCTGCTGTACAGTCCAAGCATATTTTGATGTTACTTCTGTGAAAAGGAAATACTCAAGCCAGATTTAGGAAACAGGCAACACATCTCCCATCAGGTGACACACATCACCTGGACTCAGGTCAGAGTAAAATGGCTCATCTGCCACTCTGAACTGCACTTAAGAGACTCCGCTCAAGCCACCATGGACCCACGTTCTTATTTGAATGTGTGAAAAAAGTTCCTAAGTCACACAACAACCTGGTCACTGCCCATCCAAAGATGCAACCCTGGGCATGAGGTCCTGGGAGATGTGACTGGATGCTGAAGGTCACTAAATACTGAAGCCATGCTGCAGTTCTGAAAGACACAGGACAAGGTGCCAACGCCAATGACAGCTCAAGGACTCATGGGTCTCATGTACAATGTAGATATTTATTCCTGCAGGTAAACTACTGAAAGGAATATAATTCCATAAGGTATTATATTCAATTCATTTCAATACCATAAGGAATTGAATTGAAGGTTCTTCATGTGACAGGCTAATGACTTGTCTGGAGGCTGGTTGTTCTTTGTATCTCTACGGGCAGTCAAGAATGAATTATCCAGGAACTAGGGCTGGCCTTCCCTAAGATTTTTAATGAGATAATTTGTCACATTTCAGTTCAGTTTGGATTTATCCCTTCCTGTCTTCTCATCAAAAACCCAGTGTGCAGAGCGAATGTCCTGGTGCTGATTCATCTCCACTGCGAATATAAGAGGCACACATCTGCTTGGAAAATCTCAATTTGTTTATGGTTCCAGTGGAAAAGGGGTGAGAAAGAGAGACTCAGAAAAGGTGATGGAAAATAAACCAGAAAACCAACGCATCAGCTGGCACCAGGGATAAAGAAAGTGTTTCCAGGTAGCAGGAAAGGAAGTCAAAAGATCTGTGTCTCTGGGATCTCCTGCCTTTGCCATTAAAAAGCAAAACACAGAATTGCTCAATGTTTGTATAAGGCCGAAAGACTAAAGGAAAACAGGATGGCTTAAAGTAAAAAAGGAATAATCCTATGACTGGAAACTATGAGTGCCCCTAGCCAAGCACCCAAAGGAACTGAGTAATGTTCATTAGTCAGTGACTTTATTGGTACTGGGGACTTTCAACTGCTGAGCAAGATTTAGACCAAGATGATATTCTGGGGCATGCTACTCTATTTATGTTTAGACAGAATTCAGCCTCACCCGCATATATTTTTCCATGCTGATTTAGGCAGAACGAGCCCTCACTTTTTTCCTGTGCAGGGTAAGAATGGGTCTCCTTCTTGAGATCAGCATGGTGGAAATTCCACTTCCCAACCAGCAGTGTGTAGGCAGGGCGAGATGGCTGAAGAGGAGTGGTTCTTCTGCAAAGAACCTGAAGACATTTTCCAAAGTATTTATTCCCAGAGCAGAAACCCACTGTTCCAGGTACTGTACAAATACAGGACAGTCTGTGAGACTAATTAGTTCACAACCAAAATGCTGAGTTCCACTGTAGCTTTTGAACAAGATAATAAATAGCAGAGAGATGCCAAGCACCTTAATTAACACTGGGCACCTGTGCAAAACAAAATCCAGGTCATACCTCAAAATTACCTGATTGCAAGAAATACACAGCACTAAACGCTGCCTGTTCAGCAGCTTGCTGATGCTATACTTGCCACAGCAACACTGGGTAAGATTCAACAGCTAGTAAGGCCCCGTGTATGAAGGGTGGATATGGAGAGAGAAGTGGGACCAGTGGAGCCCAGCAGAGAAATTCCTCAGGCACCCAACAGCCCACACCAAGCAGCAAAACCTTCTACTGCACTCATTTGCAAGATGCACATGAGAGTATTTCCTGCTGAGTTACATAAAAACATGTTGCTGCAAATGGATTTGAAAGATTGGGCTGCTTCTTTTTAGACAGAGAAGGAGGAAATAAAGTACTTCTTGCAACTGCTACACTGATTGCTCTGTGACAGGACGCTTTTTGAATGCTGTATTCATACACGCACACTTTAAGAAGCACATGCAACTGAAGGACTGGTGGTGTGGTGACATGAGTTATACTGGTGCCACTTATAAATCAGAGTGGTGTTGTCCAGAAATCATGAAATTTTGATTAAAAACCTGAAGTAGCTTAGGAAAACAGCAGATTTTGACAAGTTTCTACTAGTGGGTAGACTAAAATTCTTCTTTTTGAGAATCTACAACCACAAAATACTGACCCTTCATGACAAATTTCTGCTTACTCTGAATTAATCTTCATCACAGTCTCTTCACGGTATGGCTCCAAATAATCAAATCACAGAAATACAGCACTAGGACTCAAGAGACCAGCAAATCCATTGCTCTGATTCATGGTACAATCAATTCTACTGTCTTGGTGTAAAGACAATTATGCAATTTAACTTTGAAAACACGAGACCACAAAATATAGAAAAGGAAATAACAGCTCTTTTATTAAATATATATATTATAAATATAAAAAAAAATACATACGTGGTACACAGAACACCCAAACAATAACTCACGAAACAACTGAAAACTTGTAGGGAAAATGAAAAGAAATGCCTTTTCCCAACTGGGTTAATTTTTAAGTGTCTGTTCAGTCTCGCGGTCACAAGACGATGACAGCCGCTGAGAAAATGACGGCTATAGAGCTGGCGGAGTACAGTTTGGGCTGGGTCATGGGCACATGTGTCCTCACCAGCTCCCCAGGTGAAAAAGAGGGAAGAAAAACCTCTGTGAGCAAAGTCCTCCTCCTAGGGGTTCAAGCTGGGCTCAGGTGAGCAGCGACAGGCTGTAGCAGGGACGCCGGGGAGAAAACTCACGCCACTCACTGCGTTCTGCAGGGAGAGCAGAACTCGCCCGTCTTCCCATCCCAATGCCGAGAGAGAGAACATCTGCCCAACGCATGGCCAGTTCTGGTTCCTCTCCCCTGTCAACTTCCACGCAGCAGAAATTCCCATGAGTCCATCACATGGTGGAAGCTCCCAGCTCCCAGCCTCCATGGCACTGCCACCGTGCCCATGCCACTCCCCAGGCCTGGTGGGACTCCACATGGCTTTGGACATGCCAGCCCCACTCCTGGGGTCAGCCCCTGCCCCATGCTGACACCACAGCCGTGCACCACTAGTGGGGCCGTGCAGGGCCACGAGGGGCCAGGCCATGGCCACTCCCCTGCCTGATACTGGCAACGGGGAAATTTTCCTAAAAAGAAGTCTAACCACAACATCTACCTATGACACTACTGAAAAATTCTGTTTAACCTGTAGTTATATACCTCCAAAGTGGAGACTCCTCACCACCTCAGGTCACCCAAAATCACATCTCTCGAATGTACTACAATAAGGAAGGAGGAGGCACAATCTGTTTTATTTAGGACATGAAGAAAAGTTTATGTGTAATTTACCATTGTGTTTCCCTCTTTCACTTGGTCTAAGCCCACAGTTTCAGCAAACCTACCTTACCAACACTCATGTTACAACCAGTTCCAATGACTTTGGTCTCCAAGATCAATGTGACATGATAAGGAACAGACATAGTGAGAAGACCAGTGCAGGGCAAAGGACTATGTGTCATGAGCCTGATCACTTGTTAAAGAGCTTACCTGGAGTGTAGGGGAATTAAAAGGACTTCTTCCATTCACTCACTGATGCTGTGTCAAACCTCAGCTTACACACACATCTTGAGCATTTCATGCGCATTCCAGTCTTCTTATTTTTCCTTCTCTGAACAGAGAGACATCTGAATTCCAAACAGATCCTTAAATCTCTCTGAATCAATACACAAACCTTTTTATGTTATTTACTCAGAAAAAGTACCAGATGGGTCTTTTTTCACAGGTGTCTTTCCTGTTCAGCAGGTAGAGGTTTTTAATTTTTCTTTGGATGACTCTGTTTTCCACCCGTTTATTTTAACTCATATTTTATTTTTTTTTCCATATGCCAAGAGGGCAAGACAGGTGCATTTCAGATACTGCACTGGAGATTAATTAAATTACTACTCCTTCAAAAGAGGGCACTGACATGATCTTTTTGAAAATACTCACAAAACAAAGAATCTAACTACTTTCTGATATTTTTGAAGGTAGGACTTTTTATTTTGATTTTTAATTTTATTTTCAATAATACATTTATTTTTAATGACAAGCAGATCAATCCCCTGCAGCTCAGCTGCCTGGGAGTGATTCAGGAGGGTCACTTCTGAGTCAGCTCAACGAGTCAGATTGCTTTAGATCATCTTAAAACTTCCAGGAAACCTGTATCAGTAACAAACGACAGCATAAACCCAGAGCCCCTGAGGAACCACCTCAGGCATTGCAAATGGTGAAAAGAAAAAAATCTTTCTTGGCCCTTTCTAGGCATTCCAATTGGGAAACACTGTAAAAAGGGAAGCACATATTTCCAAATGGAAAATCCATTAATGCAAAGAGAATCTGGCCCTAGGACTAGTCCGGATCAGAACCAAACTGAGTGACATCGTATCCGACATCTCATTGCTGAGAGTGAGAAACCAGCCTGGCTATGCCACAAGATTAGAAACATATGCAGCATCAGTGAACCTCTGGGGGACAGTAAACCATTTCAGGCTACAGATGAAAGGAAAAAAAGAGAAGAGCATGGAGGGGACAGTCCCTTCATCACATGCTGGCACTGAAATGGATCCAAAGGACTTCAGAAAGGAACACAAACACCTGTACTGGCTACTCTCTAGCACCATAAGGACTTATGTGTGGCTCACGGGGCTGAGGAAGCCAAGAGAAGCTGCATCCTTGTTGCGGAAACAAGCTACGTGCAAGAAGAACAGAAGCAAGAGACAGAAGATAATGAGACTGAAGAGGATAATCCCCTCTCCCCAGGGATCCATGGGTAAATACAGGTTTTCCTGCAAGTATACTGGTGCTCCTGCCACTTGGGGTGATTGCTTTCCTTCCATTGTATTAAAATATCTAACCAATTTGAAACAGAAGTCAAATTTCCAAACACACACGCACAAACACACACCAGGAACACATTGACACTTTAGAAAACAGGAGTCAGGGTCACATGACACTTGGGCTCTTCTGAAAATTTCCTGCAGGAGCCTTTCACACCGTAAAACTATCCTGAAACAATTTGAACACTCCAGGCGGAAAAGCCAGCTGCTTCCCTAGGTCAGCCTGAGATCTGCTCTTGAGATCTTTCACTTGCTCACCCAAAATAATCATGTTCTTGGGAAGGAGGATTTCACTGCCTTCCCCAAGATCCCCAGTTTGTGACCCCCATCTGACAATGGGAGGTTCCTACCCTGTCTGCACCAGCCTCTGCTTGCATGAGGCTGTTTTATATGAGCCTGACAGCATTTCTTTGAAGGAGGACACAATGGGAATGAGAGACTGCAAATTGCCTGGGAAGAGCAGTACTTTCCTCTCCTGACGCTCTCAGCCCTATACCCACACTCTTTTAGTGTGGTAGCAATGTCAAGAGAAACTGTGCATTCAGCAACCTAATCTAAAACAGACTCCTGTAGGAAACAGCTGGACATTGCCAGAAAAGGGGATTAGGCTCCCACCACCTCCCCTCCTTTATGTCATACTGCGAAAGCCACAGATCACCCTGAGCCACCACCCCACAAACTGCCTTAGTGCTTTGATGCCCAAATTCTTACCCCCTCCTTGCACCCACCACCCTCCCACCCTCTGAAGATGCAGCAGTGAACCTGTTACACTATTGCACGAAACAATAGCCAAGAAACAGTTTTTCCTTTGCAAAGAAATCATGATAATTATAAAGCTTAAGCTCCAACTCACACTTCCAAGCATTTGCTTCAATGGGAGGAAAACTAACAAATAGTCATAGCCATCACCAGAACCATCCCTGTGAAAGACTTAATTCCCTATACTGCTTTAATTAAAAGCAGATGAACAGCAATGTCCCACCCCAGAAACCTTTAAGAGAAATAAAGTCAATCTATAGGCTTCTGAAAATAAAAAAGGAGGAGGCAAACAAACACAAAAATCCCGCCAGTTTTAGGGCTTACCAGAGGATTAAAACATCTGGACTCTCCTTCCAAGGGGAAGTGAACCAAGGAATGGACAGTGTGAAGAGGATACAACCACCCCTTGGAGTGAGTGAGCATCATGAGCAAGGAGGTAGTGATGGGAGAAGAGGAGCAGAAAGCCGCAGAGAGAGGCAACACGGTTGCCCACACATTTTTGTCTTCACGGCTGCCTGGAGGAACACTCCTATCTGCTGACACTACAGAACAAAGGATCTGGTTTAATTGCAAAAAACAAAAAGAGGCCCAGAGGAGAAAAATCCTACCAGATGATGAGTATAGCTGACCTCCAGTAAAACAGAGAACAACTTGTGAGGAATAATCTAATCCATAAGAGCAAAGTATTTTATCATCAACTCTTACAGCAAGAGACCACCCTGCTTCAGAGGACATCTGCAAACAGATGTGAGCATGGAGGTTTTAAGCATGGCAATGGCACCAGTCAGAGCAAAGGTAACTACAGAAAGACTTTAGTGCTGCAGTATTTGAGTGTTGCATGACGTTTTATGGATTTATTCTTCTAATGCCACAGGGAGATATGAGCATTCCAGTTTGTCTCTCTTTTCCCCCAATACAATCAGTGCTGAGAGTCTGGGGGTAGATTTGAACCCTCTTTATCCCACTTGAGCCCCCAGATCTTCTGTTTCCTATTTGTAAAGCAATTCTGGCAGTGGAGAAAATTAGCGACACATTTTGGGCAGAATCAATAACTAAACATGGGCTTAACTGGTGATTCTCAAGTTTGCACCTTATGGTAGGGGGGACAGAGAGAAACTGAAACCAAGCACCTGAAGTGGGCTCAAGCCCCCTCACCTGCTCCCACGTGCCTGGGGTGGGTGTGGGATGCCAACTCTTGGGCTTCGNCACCTGCTCCCACGTGCCTGGGGTAAGCCCGTGCATGGCAGTGGGTGTGGGATATCATCTCTTGGGCTTCACTGGAGCAGTATTGACACACATACACACAGAATGAACTAAATTCAATTGTTTTTCCACTTGGGCCAGAGAAAATTAAAACCTTGCGAAAGTCACTTCATCTTAGAAAGAAGGCAAATTTACTTTGCTTAGCTTTATTACAACTTAGCCTTCTTATCAGTTTGATTTCATTCTTAAGTAATTTTAAATCCTAGTGTCATACAATCTGGCAGCTATGGTGATGGGTTTTATATGGAAAAACATAGGGAAAGGGTTTTCAAAAGCACTCAGATCTGCTGTGATTGCTCCTGCTGAAGTCAACAGTAAATCCAATGATACCACTGGGAGCAGAGGTCAAGGCTGAGCAGGCTTGACACTGCAGAAACTTATGGGTGGGATTTTCAGTCTCTTCAAAAATGATTACTAATAATGAAGTCTATTAAAAATAAAGAGCTAAGTTGTGACCCTGAAAATATTTACATATGTGCCTAGCTCACAGATTATAAGTAATTATGGGAGGCCTGATTTCTCTCACTTTCTTCAATGTAAACCAGGAATAAAGGGTCCAGATGCATGTGGAAAGCCTCGGCTCATGGAGAGGGTCAGCTACATTGATTTTGGTGGAATTACTCATGCTCTGCAGAGATTTTGAGCACACAGCAAGACTTCTTAGAAACACCAGGATCTTCCTAAACCCATAGCTACACTGACGTGTAAACACCAAATGTGAAACAGTACTTTTCTGGCTGTAATGGTGCTGGATATCTGCGGGAACAGCATTAAAATCCACTCACTTCTAATTGACTGTAGCAAAACTTGGATCAGAACATGAAGGCTAGTTAAGAAAAAATGGAGGGAGCTGTGTGTTTTATTATTTGTGTGGATCTGACAGTGTGGCATGAATTAACCCAACTTCAAAGGATGAGACATCATTATTACAAAGCATTGCATTGAATATAACCATTTCCAGGCTATTATGCAAGCCCAACTGAAATAATATTACAGATACAGGATTATTCTTGTTCTCTATTAATCCTAAGAGGAAGAGGGATGTGACTTATTTTCTCATCCTGACAAATCATCTCAAGACACTGCTGAATCAGTCATGTTTGCAGCTTAAGAAGAAATAAGTAAAAATGTTCAGCTTTTATTACTAAGTTTGAGGATTCATTAACAGGAATGTAAAACTAGCCTCATTTAAATCCTCATTGTTCATGATATAAATCCATAGATTGTGTAGTTACACTGGAATGGAGGAAAAAAAAATATTTAGACAAGGTCACCTTCCCAGCTATTCGTTTCCAGGCAGCTTCACTCCCAGGTTCCTGCACAATACAGCAGTCTTCCCTGCAAACATTTCAGGGGAAATGCTTTACTTGCATAAAGGCCACAACTGTTCCCACTGCACTGAAGCCATAAAACTATTGCAGTTGAACCAAAACTTGATAACAGCTTAATGGCATAAAGCAATATTTGGACTAAATTGAGCCTGATCATATCACTCTAAAGTTCTTTTCCAAGTTAAAAGGCTTTTATTTATAGTCTTTACTTACACCCAAGAGACTTTGACATATTTTAACTAACCTGCCTTCCTTGTCTTCTTAACCTTGGTCCCTTTCCAAGAAAGATGTCATCTGACCACAAATGGTGTTTGATTTCCAGCAGCAGAATTAACCCACAACACAAATCCCTTGGGTTTATTCCCTGAGAGACGGTGCATGTTCTGGGCAGTGAGCTTAGCCAGTATTTCCTTGATGAAAGAGGTGGAGGGGAACAGGCTGGAGCTACCTCTGTTATCACATCAACCACCTGCATGAAACAAATCTTTAAATCCCACCTATTCCAACTCTTCTGGTTTCATAGACAGTACTGGGAGAGCAGACTACATGGGGACCCACCAGTGGAGACTTACTGACTCCCCTTGCATACATGTCACCCCGTGTTGACACAACCATCACAGGCTGCTCTACTGCAGAAACATGGCTTAGACAGTGCAATCTTGGCTACAAACACAGGTTAACTGGACCTCAGGCAAAGCACACCACAGCCTTCCCTCCACCTGCTGGGTACACGAGAGGGACTTTGGAGCAGTGGTCAGATACAGTGTCAAATGTACACAGCATCTGTGTGGCACCGCAGCCAAGGGGGGCTAATGAAAGGACAGCTCAGCAGCATTTAAAGACCAGAGAGAGTCAATTCACCCTCTTTTTGTCAGGGGTGGAAAAAATAATGGTTTTGTCTACAGTTGAGGAAAGAAATCAAAAACTAGTGCTATATTAGGCTGAACAATGCCATGTCCAAAGGAAAAGCCTTTTCCTGTCTCTGAGAGTCTTTTTTTTTGACCTGTGTCCAAGGGTCTCCATCAATCAGGTCTAGGAAGTGCCTCTTCTGCTCCCAACATAGTTCATGTCTGCTCCAGCCCTGGCTGGTGATGGGTATGTAACTTGGTGGTGGCATCACACAAGATGCTACAGTCCCCAGATCCTGGACATCTCAACTGTCTGCAGCAGTACTACTCTGGAAAGCTTCATTTCCTCAACATCCTTTCCATGGCTGCTCTCTGGGAAGGAGCAGGGGTTTGGCTTTGTTAGAGTAAGACCAAGAAGCAGGAAAGGAGGCCCAGGTAGGTGGTTCGAGCAAGACCTTGGTGGTGCAGCAGCACATCACTGGCTGTATGATGCAGCAGGGAGCAGGTGGGTCAAGCAGGGCAGTCTCACACTTCAGGAGAGCAGCTTTCACTTGGTGGACAGTGTCCTCCTTCCAGCTGTGGGAAGCTCACTGGTGGCTCTCCCATCTCCTGTTACCATGTGCCAGAGGCAGCAGCAACCAACCCATTCTTCCCCCAGACCCTGGGAGAAGAGAGTGGCTGGGACATTGTGCAAAAGTAAATATTTACGTAGCCGGGGCCTTCCTTCCCCTGCCCTGTATTTTCTCCCCTTCTTAAAATGTCACAGATCAGCTGTTTCCATAATTGTACAGGAAATGAGTTCCCTGCTGGCTGGCAGCTTAACACTCACGTGTGCTGGGTCTACTGTGGCTGTACCACTCACCTCTGCTGCTGGCTCCTGCATCCACTCAGAATCTTCAGAGCATATGGCCAGAGGAGAGAGATGGCACAGTCAGGGATATGGCCACAGAGCTGCATGACTATGGCTGTCCTCACAGCTGCAGCTTAGAGGAACCACTATTCCCTGGTCCACAGGTCAGATCAAGATCCCAGGAGACCCGACACTCTGTTTATGCCTCTTCAGAGCAAACATCCAAGCCAGACTAACACAGCTTCCTGCCTGCACACTGCGGCGGGTGCACTCAGGAAATTCAGGCATATTTCAAGCTTGCAACTTTTTCTTTGTTCTTCAGACAAAGCCTCATTCACTGGAGATGTTGCTAAAAGGATTATTATCAATAGGAGACTTCTCTTCCCAAGAGGAAATCTGCATTTGCTGTGTTTTGTAGGAGGCGGGATTAAGACAGGAGTATTTTCCCTTCTGCTCTCTCCATCTACTGATTTAAATAGACCAGCGATGACGACGCTGCCCAGTGGGAATAGGCATAAAAGCCTTTACCCTGTGCTCCAGTCCGATGGTTTTACTCCTTGCCTGAGAGGGTACCAAGCTATCCTGCATTTGGTGAGAAGAGTTGGAAGAATTTGGTGGTAATCACATCTAACAGTGAAAAAAAGTCTGCCCACCAGCCCAAACATCTCCAATAAAACCCCATCACGGGCAAATCAGATTGCAAATGTTTTGCTTATTCCAGGTAAGCCCTGTGCTGTTCAGAACCCTGAGTATGAGAAGGAACCTGCAAGTCTGAACTTGCTGATGCTTAGGATGTAAAAGCAGAGGGAATACAATTTTCTGCTCTCTATTTAGGGGTGGCAAAACCCTGATAGAAAATGACATAGTGTAAGTGCTTAACTTCAGACCCACGGAAATTTGAGGGCAAACATTAATTACCTCAATCCTGAGTACAAGCCTGGGGCCTGTATTAGCACCTCTCTGAATGGGAGAAGCTCAAGAGGATTGAATTTCCCACTTCTGGGACTTACTTTCCTTTCCTCATCTACCTACCCCTGGTTTTCTCTTTCTAATTCCCACATTATTTCCCTCTCTCTACCTCAGCTTTCCAATGAAATGGGACTACACTCTAAAAAAAACCAACAAAAAACCCAGGAGAGTAGACACTGCCATGGGTTATTTCATAATAGTGAAAATAGATTCAGTTTGGCAAACCCCTGCCTTGCAGGATCCCTTCACTCTGCTCCTGAGTATAAAGATCCCCTTATGAGTAACGACAAGCATGTTCATGAGAGCCTGAAAAAAGCAGTGTTGTGGAGCAGGGAGCCCTGCAAACGCACCACACTAAAGAATATTAGCACCTGAAAACTTAATAGATAGAGAAAGTAAAGTAGGATAAATCACTTGCCATTAAGCAGCAAATTCCCAGGTTCATTGTTTCCAATCCACAGGAAAAAAAATAATCACAACCTATTTTAAGCATGTGAGTATATAAATAAATCAGCTGGCCCAGCCAAAAGGCAAAGTGGGCTGAAAACAGATTCAAACAGAGGTCTAGACTATTACTTAGCTGTGAATCTCAGCTGGGCTCTGCTCTCCTCAATTGCCCAGGCAGCTTAGATACGAGTACAACAAAGACAAGATCAGGCAGATAAGTAATATCCAGAGGGAATATCTAGAGCCTGTGGGGCTGCAAAGCCATCTGAGTCCCTGGCAAGTTTGACTCCTGTGCTAAAAAGCACTTTCATTGTATGGGCCATTTGTTGATGGATTGTGGGAAAAAGTCAGATTTCAAACCAGAGATGAAAACAAGCAAACCCTTATATAAAGTCACCCTCTCCCCAGTCTGTGGGTTGAATGCAGAATGCTCTCAGACTTGCTACATACCACCCACTTTAGATTACAGACTTGGAGAGTTATTTTTAAAAAGTAATTATAGTAGTAGAGGGCACACTCATCTGGAATGGCTGCCTGAGGAAACGACGAGCCCAATGCAGCTCAGACTGCTTTTCAAGTCTATAATCGTGTTTATTTATTGCCTTTAAAAACAAGAATCAAAATCCACCTAATATCTGAGTAAAAACGTCTATGTATTTCCCCAAGGAGTCCAAGCAGCTAGACTGCACTGAAAACCTGTCCTAGCCTTTCAGTCTAGCATCCAGCACTGCCAAAAAAAAAATAAAAATTATACCCATTAGCTCACTTCAAGCAAACCCAAACCACACCCCTTTCCATTCTTTGTTTTCCCTTGAAACTGTGGCTTGATCATTACAAAATTCTCATCAGTAGACTCAAATAGTCTAATGAGAGGCACATCATGGCCTGCATATGCTGATTTATGCCCAGAGATGGTTTCTGGTTCAGCAAAATACCAGTTTTTAACCTGTGTTAGAGTGGGTACAAAACCCAGAAAAATATTCTGTAGGTTCTTCCTATTCCAGCTCCTCATTACAGCTGCCAGCCAGTGGATTTTATGTATGTTGAGTATGCTGAGAAAGGACTCAGAAGAGATTGAAAAAGAGAAAAAAAAA
Source organism: Calyptomena viridis (assembly GCA_013390005.1). NCBI lineage: Eukaryota > Metazoa > Chordata > Aves > Passeriformes > Eurylaimidae > Calyptomena > Calyptomena viridis. The sequence continues at coordinate 369,623 of WEIV01010597.1, read as the reverse complement.
GAGAAAAAGAGAAAAGAGGACCAGGTACTTGGACAGATGCCAGCATTATTTTTTTCCCCCTTTTTCTTCCTTTTGTAATGGAATCAGGCCTTTGGTTCATGCCCTATTAATACCCAAAGACTTCCAGAAGGCCTGACAATGCCTATGAAACAGGCTCAGCATGCAAAGCAGAAGCCCCCTTGCACTCCATTACATGGGGCTGGTTACAGCCCCCTCCTCAGCGGGCAGCTCTGAGAGCCAGTGGGCACTGGCTGTGCCTTTTCCACAGCTTCTTCCACAGGAAGCAGCCTAGGGGCATCCTATGACCTCATACTTGATGACTTGTCTTTCACCTAGAGAAGACTTAAACCCTAAAAATATCTCCATGGAGCCTAAAGAAAAGAACACGCCTGGTCCCCTCAAAATCATCAATCCTGCTGCCGCCTGGCTGAGGAACAGCCACTTCCTCCCGGCAGCCCCTGCTTTCCCCTCAAGCCCAGAGCTGGCAGGAAATCCATTCTCCTCTTGTGAGGGACAGGAGATGAATTTTCCACAATAGCTCTCCTAGCAAGGCAGAAAATAGAAAGAAACAATAGAAACCTCTAACTCAAACAATAGGAGCTGCTGCAGAGCAGCTCACCAGAAGCTCGGCATCACCCAAGTTCTAAGTAAGCTGGAGTGGAAAGCAGCCAAGGACCTGTTAGCTGTCTTGCTAACACACTATCCAGGCTCAAATGTAAGTTTTTTTTAAACCTGGAAGCACTCTCCCCTTTTAGAGAACAGACAGGAAAACTTACAATATGTGGATTAAAAAGGAATTATACTGCATTATAGAGTGGCCCTCACAAAGCCTTCCATAACTGTTCAAGCCCCCAGCATCTCATGCCAAGTGCCACGGGTCACCTCTCCACCTCCTGGCAGCTCCTGTGAGATGGGGACAGGGGACTGTGATGCTGCCTTACTCTGGGTGAGTGGAAGGGGATTGGGGCAGAGCCCTGCCTTCTCTGTCTCAGCATTTCCTGCCTCACATTCAGGAGAGCACAGCAGAATATCTCAGTTTTTTGTGTCACACAGGTAAGGCTCAGCAAACCAGACATCTGAGACTCTGCTCTGTGATACTTACAAGACTCTGCCTATGATACCTACAAGATTACCCCTGCATATTAAAACAACTGTTTCAAATAACTTACTTCATATTTTAATCTAAAAAGTAAGATGTGACTTAATAAAGACAATTTTATCTGATGTCTCCTGGGGTTTTTTTTCATCTTTAAGCTACTTTTTGACTGGCTCTGAAATGCTACAATACTGTTCATTTCTGTATAAGTTGAGAAGCTAAAATGACTCCAAAGAAAAGTTAAAATCACTAACAACTTGTTGCCCTGGCTCAGAGTGATGCACGACAGAATAATCAAAAATTAAAATTAAATCTGAAATTTGCACATAAAAGCCAGCTAAAAATTAGGACAGGGGATGCATTTCCTTTCAAATGCCCTGCTAGCAGCCACCACTCTAAAGGAGAAAACAGCCTGCAATAAGAATATCTCTTACAACTTCCAAGGGTCCTCCTTGGCCAGTGTGTGCCTTAGAGTCACCATCCCTTTCCTGGGGGAATCAGGTGGGCAGATGCAATATTAAAACACTTGCCATGCACTGACCACTGCTGAAATGGAGCACCTTTGACAAAATTACACACGGCTACTCCTGGTCTCGATTTACACAAGTGGGACATGAATGGCTGGATCGGAAGGTCACTGTGTTAGGGTGAACCCATGATCTCTGCTTCAGCATACGATCTCTGAACAAAACACTGTTTCTCCTCTAGCCCAGAGCAAAACAAAAGTAGCAGAACTGGAATATACAAAACTGAGAGGAAAAAAAACCCTGCTTTCATCACTGTCGACAAAATCCTGCTGTTGCAAACCTGCTGAAGCCTTTGTCCTCAACTTCCTCTTGCCCAAAAGACAGCATTGGAAAAGGGGAGGGGAAAAAAAACCAAACCAAACATACCAAACCGAAACCAAAAAGCAGACATAGGCACCTGGGATGCAGTTCATCGGCAGATCTCCTTCCCCACTGCAGCCCGCGAGCGGCAGAAACGGAGGCGAGGAAGGTCCCAGACGACATGGGCGAGAGGTTATTCCCCATCCTCCTGCATTGTGCAAAACGGGGAGGCTCCCGCCTGCCGGCACCCCTCACCTGCCCCAGGTATCTGGGCGGTGCTGGGATGGCCGCCCGCGCCCTCTCCGGCGGAACCCCTCCCTTCCCGCAGCCCTCCTGACTCACACACGGCTCTCGGCCGGGGCTCGCTCCCGCGGAGGAACAGCCTCCAGCAAACTGGAGAGACTGGGGCTTCTCTGGGAACCCGGGGGCCTTGCCCAGAGATGCAGCAGTCAGGCAAAGCCCTCCCGGCGGGGATCCGCTCACTCCCATCCACTGCTGGTGGCAGGAGCAACCCGCCACAGCTCTGGGGCAAAATACAGGGCTGAACTCGCACTACCTGCAGGGATCTCTGCTGCCCTGTTTTTGCTGCCTGTCCTTAAAACGACTCAGCAGGCACACTGTGTGCTCCCGTTGCTTCGGGGAAGGAGAAAGCCCCAGAGACCCCTCTGAGACGGTGCCAGAGCATCTATCTTCCTAGAGGGAAAGCAGATCATCAGGGCACAGCAGGACCAGACAGCGCCTAAATGACACCTCATCCACTGTGCTGGCGTCCCCTCCAGTGCCCTGGGATGCAGCCACCGAGTCCTGCTGGCAACATGCACCCCAAAATGGATGGTTTCTTCTTTCCTTGCCCTAATCAAGAGAGGATGAAAACCTGAGTGGGAACAACAGGAAGAGAGAAGGTGCCTCTCTGCCAGAGGCTTCCAGGCACTGGATGCAGGGACTGGAGCCAGGCTGGGGTGTTGCTCCTGCAGCTGCCTGACCAAGTTGGTAGGCCAGCCTTCATCGACCGCCCTGGTACCCCGGGATAACACTCAGTTTCCCAAGGGTAAGGAAAACCAGGCACACAAAGCAGTATCCTCGAGCGGGATGTCTCCCTCTCCAGGCAGCAGGGAAACTGCAGAGCAGGAACCTAGCGAGGATTTTCCCCGTCCAGCACATCCCATGCAAAAAACTCCTGTTTTTATAGTGAGGGTCAAACGTGGTTCGAAGTCCAGGCAGGGATCAAGCTGGAATGTGAATGGTAAGTGCAAGAGGGCTGCCATCATCAGTGCCCAGCCCTTCATGCCATGGAAAGCCCAAGCCTCTTTCCAGGGCCAGGGTCTGCAGTCCAGCAGCCAGCACGACATGATGATTTCATACCATTCAGTGTGTTTTCCCCACAGCTGCACTTTGGAAGACATGGTGGAGCAACAAGAGCTGATATCCCTCCAACTTCAGCTTTGTCTCCCACTTAGTGCCAAGAGAAATGAAAAACAATGCAAACCCTGGAGTCTTGAGGCAGCCACCACAAAACTTAATCCCAGAGTTGCCCAGTCTTTGCCACTTGATTTGCCACTGTGCTCTTCAGAAGCTCATCAGACCAGTCTTCTCCTTCCAGCTGAAACTCCTTCATTAATTACCTCATGATCCCTGAAATATGGAGCCTAAATCCATTACCCCTTTTCTTTGCTGATGAAAATATAAAAGTATCTGATAGGGAAGGAGAAAAACTTTGCATCCACAATCCAAAGATCTCTCTCCGGATAAGCAGCAGAAGAGGTGATGGAGAAATTGGTGCTTTGCAAACAGGCTCAACCAACAGCCAACACTGTACTCACTGGTACTAACACTGTACTCAACACTGGTACAATCAAACAGCATTTTCCATCCATGTCTTCTTAGAGCAACAAACAATCTTTTGTCTAGAAAGGGATTTTTTCAGCAAATTTTATTCTAACTCTTTCACAGTCTCCCTCCAAAAAAGAAATTGATATCACCAGCTACCAAAATCCTCTCTGGCCACCCCACAGAGGTTTTTATGTGGTTTTCTTCTGCCCAACCTCCCTGATGTTGACTTTTACAACGGTAAAAAGGGAAATCAGAAGAAAAGAAAAACTCATGGGAAGAAGATAAAATGAGGAAAGGAGATGAAAATAAGTTTTGCCCTCTCAGTATGGTTAAAAAAAAATCACAGAAAAATTGAAGGCAGGGAAGTGAGTCACAAAAAGTAAAACAAAAATACAAAATTGTCCACAGGACATTTTTTATAGGACTACCTGACACTGCTTACCATTTGCTTGTACCTCTTCATGGCAGTTAAAACTGTAGAGTTTACTTACACTTACTTGTGTAAGAGGGAAGTGAGGGAAAATATATATTAAGAAAGAAATTGAAAAAATAAGATAAAGATGTCTAGAGGAAAGAAAAACTTCACTTTCCTGCTGTTGAATCCTGTATGGTCTCTCTTTGGGGAGCAAGGCTCTGAACTCCACTACAGTTTTCTTGGTTTGACAGATAAAAGGTGTTCAACACAGTCAAATATTAATTATTCTTTCAGGAGAGCACCATGGCACTGCTGTCAAGTGGGACTCATAGGATGGCATGTGTCAACTTCCTAAACCAGACAGGAAGGGGGAATTTGGCCTAGTCTGCAAGGGGCACGGGCAAACCCCTGGCACTCAGAACCCAGCATGGAGAGTCACTCCAGCTTGGCCGAATGAGGATCATAATCAGCAAACAAGACCATAACATCTTCACAAAGTAGGATTTAAGTACAAACATCTGCCCTGCCATTTTTTAATTAAGAGAGTTTATAGCTAGGTATTTGTTTCTGTAATCCACGGCTCCAGCTGCAGAAATGCCATGAGTATTCTAATTATGGCAGCTAGCTTATTTAACGGAGTTTGACATTGTTTGACATTTGGCTAAGTCACCTTGTTCCCGGGTAAAGCAACAAGGGCTGTTCAGCAGTTCAACAAGAAAGAGGCAGAGATTCAATATCAGAAGTAGAACATATATCACAGAAATTTTAAATTAAGTACAGCTGAGGTCTGTTCTGTTCTGGCAGCTTCTCTCTTTGGGACACTAAGTCAACCCAAATGTTTTCCAGATATAACTCTTCCCCTCAAGGACATGTGGCAGTACCATCTCCCTCATGTTCCTGCAGGGTGGGAAGGGTAGGAAGTGTTATAATGAGCATATGGAGCTTATATCAAATAAACTCAAATATCATGCACCCATATATCTAAGATCGGCACGAAGTCTAAGCAGCAGTCACCTGCAGTCAGCTAACATTTTTCTAGGAGAAAATAACACAAATGGGCCATTGACAGTCAATACAGGAGGAACAACTGCTACCTGCAGACTGAGATTTTCTTACAACCCCTCACATGAAGCCATCTGCACTCCTGTACAGTGCTTTCAAGGATATCAAAATGCTTTCCAGCAAAAAAGGCAGGCCAGCCGTATCCATTCTTACCACACAGAGGTTTCACAAAGTGACTTGTCTATGAGTTTGTTGGTGACACAACTGGAAAGAGAGCCTATTCTTGGACTTCTCTCCTCATTCCAGATTGGAAATGGAGGACAACACAACCGTTCCCTGGCTGCAGAGGGTCTGAATGCAGCACAGAACACTGCAGAGAGCAAATTCCAATCCTGCCACTGCCTTCCACAAGGTCCATGGGGGCTGCCAGGCAGCTGTTCTGCCCTATTGCACCTCCAGTTCTTCTGTCTTGTATTTGCACTGCTGGTTCTCAAGTCCCTGCTTCCCTGTTAGCCCTGGAGCTATGCTCACCACACATCTGGAGCAGCTGCCTTGCCCACAACTAGCACTAAGGACCACAGCATGTTCCTGGAAAGGACAGAACCCTTTTATCCCAGAGCTTCACAGACCTTAAGGGAAGAGCTGGAATCTCCTTTTCATAGCTATAGATAGAACAGACCTTTTAACAGGCTGAAAATACTCCATTTATCCTGGCAGGCAGTGCAGTGAGCCAGACTTCAAGCCAACAGCCAGAATCGTGCAGTCAGACAATAGGGAGCTGGCCAGAGTGTGCACTTCCAAGAGCACGCTGTGGTCTGGCTCCTCTCCCCCATGCCATCCTGCAGCCGCTGCTGGAAGAAACTGTGTAGAAGTGTGCACTGTTACCCTGAGGACAGGATATCTATCACATCTAGGCCCTCTCTGAAAGCTTTGAGAGGGACAGTGGCTCAGGCTAAAAAAGATGAGTAAATATCTTTTTGGCCAGCATTGCAGAAATCCTTATTTGCATTTAACCTTCCTTTATATCTCAGTTTCCTTTATATCCCAGAGGCAATTCTGATTATTCATTTTTTATTACACAGTAAGAGTCTCTTCAGAGCCACAGAATCCAGAAATGACAAAAGCTGACTCTGGTCTCCAGTGGCCTCCCAAACTGGTGGCCCAAGCTCAGGCTGCCTGCTTGCACCCCACAGACACAGTCCCCCAGAAGCCATCAAATCCCTTTGTGGGGCAGGGCACAAGCCAACCTGAATCTGAACAGCTAATGCAAGATCCTGTGGGAGCCCTAAACACCATGCCAGTTATTTTAGGAGGAGGTGCAGGTCTGGTATCACAAGGCTGAATGTATGAGCTTCCAGGCATCTATAAGAGTGGTCACAAAAAGTACTGGAGACAGTAGCTGGGGAACTGCAGTCTTCCAACTGCTCTCACTCATCTTATTTAGGGCTTTCCCCAAAGCATTACCTGGTAGAAAAGGAATGATTCTTTGCTTGGGGTCTTTCTGGCCTCCTTCAATAGGGAACTTGTCCAGAAGCTGCATCTGCAAAGAAAGCACAACAAAAATCTTAAGGGAAAAACATAGAATGGCTGCAAAGGGACTAGGGAATCTCTTGGCTCATGTGTGGTTTAAAACAAAAGCAACCGCAGGAATTACTCTGCCTCATTGCAGGGGAGCCTGTACATAAAATGTTACAAGACAGTTCACTCCAAGAAAGGGAGGGCAAGTTTCTGGGAGCACAGAGGAGCTGGGAAAGGGCCCAGGCAGACATCTGAGCTTGGCCTGGCTGCTGTTCTAAAATTAGGCTGCCATTCTTTGTTACAAAACACAGGGCTTGTCTCTAATCCACAGCCTGCCTGTGTTGGTGGAGACACAAGTTTTACCTGTCCATGTGACAGACCACCTGCCTGGCTAAAAATGCTGTTCAAACAATCAGATTAAAGTATATTTACTAAAACACCTGCTCTGCCTTTCTGGCAAGACACTGCCCATTACCTTGGTCCAATGAAAAAAGAGTACTTCTGTTCTCCCAGGGAGATAGAGATGGAGTTTTGGGGAATATCTTCCACTGCAGTCCTTACATGGAGGACAGCAACAGAGAAAAGGCAGCAGCAAGGGAGGCCTCAGAGAGCAGAGCATTCCGGGGATATCAGCCTCACAAATGGCCAGAAAGAACAGCTCAAGGTTGGTGGGCTCTCAGCCCATGACAAGCACCCTGCAGCTCATGGTTATGGAGCACCTGAGCCAGAGTTTCACCCATATTAGCTAAGGTCTTGCCCCACCACCTTCCAAACCCAGCCCACCACAACCACCTGTTTCTAGCACACTGCTAAGGGCTGTCCAGGCTCAGGATCCTGTTTTACTGCAGAGCTGCAATCAGCTTTCAACTGGAGAAGCAAAAAGGTGTATTGATGGCTATGCCCAGTCTGCACACTGGAGAAGACTGCCAACCACCAGTGACCTTCTGTGGAAACAAGCCTAGGAAAGCTCCATGCTGATCTGACATTCCTAAATGAGCCCTGAGTATCTCTTTGGGTGATGAGCCTGGATGGACTAGTGCCACTGAGACGAAAGACCAGCTGAAAGGCCACACACAACCTCAGACAAAAAGGAAAGATGCACTTGCTCCAGTGTCACCTTCATGGACCTGTCCAAAAGATAATGACTCGAGCCCTGAAAATTGCTCTCCCAGTCACCCTCTTTGACCTTTTGCTGTCATTCAACACATTGTGCTACTAAGATAAATACCCAAATCTTCACATTCTATTTCATTTTCCCCACGTTGCAGATGTATGATGCAATGCTTTATGTCCCCTCCCTACACAGAAGCCCCAGCTCCTTTGGACAGGGGGAACTCCAAAGCTCCTGCCAGCCCTGGGCCTCTTTCCCAACAGACCAGGAGAGACGTCTTTTGACGTACAGTCCACAGCCCCTGTGGCCTTTGAGGAAGGCAAGGAAGGAAAAGCAAGCAGTTGTGTTACTTGCCCTTGTAGAGCCCCTATCTCCTCACCTGAACTGGATCTACAGCTCAATACAAATGCCCAAAGTGGCAGCAAAAGTTGGGGGGGGGGAGGAATGTTGGTCAATCAGCATTTAGTCTCAAAAGTGCTACGTGTCCAACAGTGAGGGTGTTCAAGTTAACAGTGGTTTTGCTAGCTCAACAGATTTCCTTTTAAAAATATTTTTTTGCTAACTTGGGGAAAACTAGAATTTTTTTATTATTATTATTATTTTTTACTGGTTTTGTTTTAAGCTCACAGAATCCTTTTCCACCACATAGAACATCTTCAGCATTTTGACCATATGGCACAGCAAACTAAAGATCAAGAGGAAATTCAGGAGTAGAAGGAACATCTGTGCAGGAGAAGTAGTTAAAAGATCCCACATGTTTCCCCATCAGGGAGTCAGCCTGGTAAATAAATAGACCATAGCTTTGCAGATTGTTAGCTAACTCACTTTTCTGCCTACAGAGACACATTTTTTATTGAAAATGGAAAATTTTGTTTTCCTGTAGGTAGAGCTCCGGGTGTCTCAGGTCAGGCATGGGCAGGAGTTTTGTTCAAAGGAGAGGGAAAAAAAAAAAAAAAGGAGGGGGAGGGATTCCCCACTGACTGACCTGAAGTTTCACTGTTGCTACACTTTTAGCCAGCAAGGCAATTCTCACTTTACTACGCGGTGACTGACTCAAGCTGGAACCGATACAGTCAAATTCCCATGGTTATTCTTGGAGTTAGATTAGCTTGGCTAATACAAGCCTTTTTAACCACATCAAGAGACTCACAATGTGTATAACTTAGTGCTATTTATCTAAAGGGTGGATATCAGCAAAACAGATACAACTGCAGCTGGAAGAGTTTGGCTAAACCTTCTTAGGCTACACTTTCCACCCCAGCTCTCACCTCCACTGGGAGAGTCTGGATGGCAGGGAGCTGGGGGAGATAGAGGCACTCAGGAGGCCATCAGTGCAATTCATGGGGACACAGCCCGTCCCAATGTAAAGTCCCCAGGAAGTATGGAACATTTCTCTTCTTCTTCAATATATGAAACAATATCCCAGTGGGGAAAAAAGCACATGTTTGTGCAAAACTCAAGACAAGACAAAGTAGCTGCTCCTCTAAAAGGCCATACAAGGCTGGGCAACCAAGGAGAAGTGTGATGGTCCCTCTCCAACTCCCTGACTACAGACCACTTGCCACTGGCTTGTGGATTGGTCCCTGGACCAATGATTTGGTCTGGTATTTGTGCCACATGAACAAGGGAGACAGACTGGTGTTGAGCAGCTGTGCAGGAGGTTCAAGAGGAAACTACTGGCTGAACCTCTGGCATGACATGAGAAACACAACAGACCTAAAAAGGACGTGAGTAAGAACATAACAGCAGCCCAGCAATTATGCCCTTCCCTCTATGCCCAACTGTTCTCATTAATGCCTCAAAAAACATGCCCAGCATGACAAGAGCTGTGCAGATGAGTATGAACAGCACAGAGAACCTGCAACACAGACTGGGCCTTTGGTTCTGCCATGCCAGAAACCCTTCAGGATGTTACAGACAGATAATAGTGCAGCAGAAGCACAGAGCCTTCCTAAGCACTTCCCTGCACCTAGTTCTGCCATTCAAAGACAGTGCAAGTTAGGTCTAAAATCCTGGAAAAGCAGGACACTGTATCCTCCCACCCACAGAAAAGGATTCAAAGTGGAAGACAAGGAGAGATGAATTCAGGAAAGAAAAACAACCCAAATCAATGGACCTGCCTGAAACATCTCAGATCTCCTACAGATAATGGGATATCCTTAGCCAATGCCTTACATCCTCACTCAGCCCAGTTCTGATGAGAGCATAAAAATGGGTATGGAGCAAGTCAAGGGCTGAACTACCAAAACTCCTGGTAGGCACAGTCCTTTCCTCATGTGATTAACAGACAAACACCAACAAACAGATTTTCAGCTCACATAATTAGATATCTGCAGAGCAGCTGAAAGTCGAAAACTCTTTTGTCTATGACAAATGTTTTTCCGTTAAAGGAAATTATTCTTGTTATTATTGCAAATACACATACGATTGATGAAAAAAAAACCCTTCACTTAATGCCCCAGGTTATTCTGCTCAGACATGATCAGTCTCCACAAGTATCTTTGATATACGTTGATATACAACAGTTAACTTAGAGACAAAATTTGCTGAAGGACAAAGTAATTCTGTCACCTGGAGTAAAATCGTCCCACCATGAAGAAAAACAGAAGTCTGGACACAGAGTCTCAAAGGGCTGAATTAGGGATGTAGCTGGCTTTGGGCAGGCAAGAAAACACAGGTGGGCAATCCATTTTGGCAAATCTGGAGAAGCTCAGTTCTTCTGCTTACAAGTGCTGATATGTGAATCCCACCATTGCGAGCCTCTGGCTGGTGTGATGAGCAGAAGAAACCTGTTACCATGTAACACCTGTGTCACAGGGTGGAGGTCCCTTTGCAAACACAGGGGGTATGTGGAAACCGCAAAGTGAGCTTCCCATCCATTCAGGCAGCAGGGCTGGAGTCGGGCTGAACAAACACATTGCACTTCCACTTCTGGCACAACAGATGCGTGTCCACAAATAACTCACCACCAAAATCATCTCTCCAGGCTTTGTCTCTCCAAATTGCTCTGGGTTTGCCAACAGCTTTCCTAAGTCCTGCACAGACTCCTGCCTTCTGCTCCTAGTAGCTTCTTTCTTGCTTCTGAACTAAACTCATTTAGAAAACCTGCTATAAACCTCGTAGTCCAGATTATTATTTTCTTACAATGGTCAGCAAATGATCAATGCAATGATTCTTATTAAAAATCAAGGGAATTACTCATGTGAGCTGCTGCTCATTAAAATGAGAGAAGACAAACTGGCCCACTCTACTCCTTTCTACTTGCACATAATCATGAAATCACTTGACTTGCAAGAATGAAATAGGAAGACTTCAGAGTATCAACTCAACCACTTCCCTGAGCATCTTCCTTCTCATCTCTTCTGCTTCAGGCCACCTTCCCTAAAAACACAAATAGGCTGTGAAGAAAGAGACACTCCTCCACATGAGAACCATTTGGGCTCAGCAATTTCCAGCTGATGGCATCTGTGGTCACTCCACATCAGTTCTGCTGTGAAAGTAAGATTCCACCCCTGTCTGCCTTGAAATGGTAACACCTGGTTAAAAATCTCAAAGTAATATAAGCACTCCATACAATTCTAGAAGTAGCCTCTGAGGAGGAAATGCCAAGCACCTTCTCAATAATTATTAACTTGCTATGTTTTACCTATCTTTGTTAAATTTTCATAAAACAACATATCTGTTGCAGCTATAAGACAACACCTGAGACTAAAGAATGACTTCTCTTTAGCAGAAGATGCTTTTACTTTGCTACAAACCAACCAGTGCAGGGGACATGAAGACATAAACCGTTCAATGCCTTGACGCTGTGACATTTGCCAGCAGGAACTAAGATCTTCATTTGGTCTTGAGGTTTTGGAAGTTTGTATCCAAACGCAACTCCCCATAATTAACCCTCTGAGACAGTTACCTGACTTCCACTTACGCCTTACACCACACACTCTAGCTGGGTTCCTGCTGGGCTGTTAGTTCCTCCCCTTCCTTCCTTGTAGCAGTTTTAACTCCTCCAGTCAGAAGACTGAAGTTCTCTACACCTCTTAAAATGAGCAAATGAGGACACCCACATAATCTCTTAACAATGTGGATACCTTTCTGATTCCTTTTAAAGTAGATGTGGGTTTGCCATGTGCACAAATCAAAGCTCCACAGAAGGTCAGTACTGCAATCATGGGAGATTTATTTTCAAACAAAAAGATCCTAAGCATGACTTTCATTCAAACCCTTATTTTGGCAAGAGAAACAGCAACCACTGTTGCAAAACTATGGACTCCAACCTTTTGCAGAGAGAGATAAGCACTTGCTCCTTTTCCAGTGTCTAATTTACTTGTGTCCCAGAGAAACAACAACTGAAAATCAAACCATGACCGAGAGCAGCAGATTTTTTTGAAAGGTGCCCCCAGAAACCCCAGTGACTTTGCCACCTTATTGCTGGTCACTCAAGTGATCCCAAGATTATAACTCTTCCTACAGTGAATGCCAAGAGGCACACTAGCATCTCTTTTTCCAAGTGCTCATCAGAAAATGCATTTTTCATTATAAATGAGGTAAGCCAACAACAGCTTTAATTTAGCCACCCCTGTACATGCAGACAGACAGGCATCAGACACATGGTGACCCCAGCTTTCAGTGATCCCATCTCACAAGGCTGATCTGAGCCCCAGCTCCCATAGAAGGAAGGGAGGGATACTGCCAACTGCAAAATGGGGAAGAGAAGAGGAGGCATCTCTACATGTATGGGGTTGTGTGCACACTTCAAAGACAGTCTGCCAAAGAAACCAAAAGAAAAGCAAAGATACTACCTGAAACTAATGATGATGGAACTCACACCCTCAGCAGGAACATTTAAAAGCATCTGCAAATCAGAAAAGGTTGGAAGTCCCTAATGCCGATAATGAAAGTTTAGATGAGAAGGGGAGGCAAGATATCAGAATAGGAGTTATTAATTAAAACCCTGAGGAGCTGCAGCAATTTCCTTTCATTTTGAAATTGAAAACCAGCTGTGCTGCTCACTGACAGGATTGATGGTTTCAGCATCATCAGCTCTAATTTGAATTATAAACCATGTGATCTCCAAGAAAGGGAATGGCCAGAATTGATTTGAATTCTGTCATCTGCCAGAGTTTTCCCATGGATAAATCTCTCTGGTCCTGTCTCTGCTTCTGCACCTGTGAAATGTGAGACAGATCTCAGGTAGGTGGCATGAGATTTAATGAAGAGCCATTGAAGGCTCTGAGCCCTATGCTGCAGAGCAGGAGTAAGAGACTAAATTCAGAGGAACTGCACTCATCTAAAACCAGCAGGACAGAAGGAAATAGAAGTAGTGTTATCGGTGGTTTTCAGATATGCTTATTCTGTCATCTGTGGGCTTGCCCATCTGTAGCATATTCCCCTGGTTAACCAGAGCATTCAAAGGGGTCTTTTGCTTAAGGAAGATGGTTAGCCACCATTTCCAGAAAGCAGATCTCATGCTATTAAGTAATGTATCAACATTTAAATGTCAGCAGGTGAAAAGAAGCAAGAGGGTGGAAAACACAAGAGCCCATCTCCACAGATTCACCTTCTATACACTGGTCTAGAGAAGCTGACTTCTTCAATGGTTTGTTTTCAGGATGAGTTTTCTGCTAAGGTTTATCCATGACATAAGTGGAAGGACCCGATTTGCTCCAGCTCAGGACCACACCTGCTGAGATCAGTGACAGAAGGATATGCACAGCAGCAAATGGAACCACTGCCCTTGGGGCAGATCCCTCTGCAGGATAGAGCTGCTACAAAATTTTCTCTAGAATGTGGGTCCCACTGAGCTTCTTATTTCTCCTCTGTCTCACCCTCTCACAGGAACCACAAACCAGTTCACTCGCACAGACACAAGACAGCAGGACATCCGCCTGACTCCCATCCCTTCAAAACTGGCCAGAGCAGAGCTATTCCTGAGCATAACATCAACCAGCAAAAGTTTGCAAAAGACTTTGCAATCTTTGGGTGAGGACATGGAACAATACAGCCCATGTGTTGATCACTCACATGTATAACTGACATCTTACACAGCAGAAGGAGGTGAAACCCCATCTCTTCCTAAAGCAGTAATGAGTTACAAAATGCAGCAGGAATAATTATATAAGGCAGTCAGTGACACTGGCTCTCTTGTGATGTTACATGATGCCACAGCATGCACGAGAAGTGCAATAATTCAATCCCTGAGAAGCAGCAGCAACTGCTTTCCTTTTAATTTGAAAGAAAAAAAAATACAGCAAAAATCATCCGGAAAACAGGCTGACATGCCTGACAATTACAGCATTATAGGATATGTTCTGAATTAAATATAGTGTGATCCGTGAGAAAGTCAAACAAAAGCAGGAAAATGCATATAAAATAAAGAGAACAGACATTTACAGCATGGTGTAATCCCCATAGGGAAAATGCCTTTCTCAGGTCTGAAAATTTCCACCAGAAATCTTGGAAATCTTACAAACCTCTCAGTATCCAACTAAAACAGCCAGAGGAGAAGAAGTAGGGAGCAGACACTGGGGGTCTTTCCCCTACACGATCCATCAAAAGAGGGAATGCTGTTTCCCAGACAAGACATTTGGTATTTTTCATAGAGAAATGCAGCTTTCTCTGAAGGCTCTGCAAAATGAGCCCAGCATTTGTGGCTACCACAGACTGGCAAAACATTTGGAGGTGCTGGTTTGGGATGACAGAGGCACTTGGTGCATCTCTGAAGAGTTCTCAGAAAGCCCACACTGTCCTTTCACAGAGCAGCTATTGAAGTCTCCTGCCAGAAGCATTTTCTTTCCCCAGTGCTAAATTAGACTGGCCTCATCCAACTTAACCACACTAGAAGATGCTTGGTCAAAGGCTACTTCATACTTCATCTATCCATGGTGATTATATGTCCCCTGTTACTCTGGTATCTACAGTGGATTTGTCCCAACAGCATCCCTGGGAAGTAAGGCCATACCACAATGCCTGTTTCAGGGAGGAACAGAGATGAATGCTGCAGTTATGTGCCACTGCAGGGTTGTGCAGAGATGTCTGAGCCATGCTAATGCCATGCCCCATCAGGTCAACCAGCTTCTGAGAAAGGCTCAAAATTTTGTGATGGGGTGCAAGGATTTTGCTGGGTTTTTTTTTCGGGAGATGGCACATCCAGAGCCAGCCCAGGTGCTCAGGCTGCACAATCTGGGCATGTCCTAAAAGGCCTGTTGCAGGTCACAGCAAAAAACCTGGCTGGGAAGACGAGCTAACCTCAAAAGAAGAGGATCTTTCCTTACATCCTGCTAATTTTTATCCTTACAAAAATCACAGGCTTTGAGTGTTCCTTCAGATTGCACGTAAGCAGCAAGAGACCAATGTGCTCCAGTAACAGACATTGGAGCAGTAGTGCCAATTGCCCTTAGATGCTGAGGGGAGCAGGACCAAGCTCTGGCCTTTAGACAGCAACAGTACTGCATCTGACAGCACTGTCAGATCAGAGGTTCCAGTTTTAAACACAATGGCAACTCTAAGAGCTTCACTGAAAGGGCATAAAGCACCAAGGTCATTTCCATTAATCACCACTTCCTACATCACCCAGGAATTTTAAAAAATATTTACTTTCCATCCTTCTTTAAATTTCAAGTCTTTCAAGCCAATTATTGAAATACAGCCTAGCCCCACTGAGATTTTAGGGTTTAATCAGTGCACTAGCCTTACTGAAACACTCCAAAGGCCTCACAATGCAAAAATTGCAAGTGCCTAAATCCTGCCCTGAATTTGTGCAAGCAGAAGCAGCTCAGTCCAGCACAAAGGCTGGATGGGTTTGTGGGAGGGTGTGGGGCTTCAAACCCTCTGGTCCTTAGGAATCCCCTGGCAGCAGCATCAAACATGTGCACGGAGCTGCAAGCAGGGTGATGGACGGAGCATCCTAAGAGCAGCACAGAGCCATTAGCAGGGTGCTGCCATTAATTGCATACTTGCTGTTAGAAAAAGCACACACCAAATACTGTCAGCATGATGTACAGGCTGGTTTGGTTTTGCTTCTGTTTTGTTCAATGCTGTCAGATTATTCAGGGAACAAAACTCCTGATCTGCTCCACAACATGACAGATTTAGGATGGCATCTTGTGTGAGCAGGTGACTGGTTTTTCATTTATGGGTCTCCTTGTGTGCCAGCATGACTCCTCGTGGGTTCAGGCAGGCCCCAAAAGTAATAGGGGTGTCAAGGACTAGAGAATCACATCTGTCATGCAATGCCCTCTTCTACCCTTCCTTACTCCTCTCTCATAAACTAGTAACAGTTTCTTTGGTGTTTCTGGCAGAAACTACCCAGCCAGCCAGACCCCATCTTTGCAAAATGATTTTGTTTGAACCGGTGCAAAGCCTGGCCCAGGAATGCTCTAAAATCCGATTTATACACTGTATGGTCATTGACGTTGCACCCACAGAATCCATCTTTAGAATCTTCTGTTGCTCATATAGTGGTGACCACGTTTTTAACTAAACCTTGTTAAAAACACACCCTTACTTAAATTTAGGTAGAGTTTCATGAATCTGCAAGACTACTCCCCTGCTTACACTGCTATAAGAGAGATGAAACTTAATCCCTCTGTTTTCATAATTTACATCTTCTCTACAGCCTGTTAGCTCTGCTTGATATATTGTCCCCTGGAAACCATGAGTAACTTCAATATTGAAAACAGAAACAATAGCTCCGAACACAATGGCATATTTTACTTCAGAAACTCCATCTGAAATGGTATCTATCTACTCATCTCCATAGGACACTTGTAGCTCTGGGGAGACGGGGAGAGCGACCGCCCAGCTCAGTACAATGAAGAAACCGTGCCAAGCACAACAACCACAGGTTTTAACTCCACACTGGGAGGAGACTCCTTTGTCTTCTTTTCTCCCTCTCTCCCTACCTCCAACCCCCAAGATGTTTTGCCTGTGTATCTGGTTCCAAATACATGTGTATCTCATCTTTGGGGGGATTTAGAAAGGAGTATAGACAACAAATCCCGCCGCCCAAGCAGGCAGACAGAGCTGCATGTGTAACAGATACCTTGCTGCAGGCCTCCGGGGAGGTAAGCAAGCAGGACAGGAGGTTTCCAACAGTTCAGAGCCAGCTGCCAGCCCTATCACGGGCTCTTTGGCTCAGGCACTATCCAGCCTTGGGTGTTGTGCCAGCATCTCCCTGGAATGCTCATCTGGCACACAGGGGCAGCAGAGGTGTTTAGTGTGCAGGAAGGACAGACTCCAAGCCAGGGTTGCCCAGACTGGGCTTGCAATGAAGGGAGGGAAGGTTTTACATGCTAGAATACAATGTAAGAACAAACCCAGGCTTGCAACAATCTGTCCTTACCAGTGCTTATTGCAATGGTTGTCTCCCCTGCCCAGAAATAAATCTACAAAGAAAAAACAAAGTCCATGGGTATCAGAAAAGCTGTTTTCAAGAGACCTCCCAATATTAGCACAATCACACAACACAGGCACCTTTGCTGCACACTCAAACGTATGTCAGCTCCTTCCAATCCCTGCCCCAACATGTAGCATGGAAAAGGTTCTCTCTTTAAAAACAAAAGGGGAATTTGGGTAACATCTGTGTTCGTAAAGCCCATCCCCAGAAGGAGGATCCCATGGAACCTGCACAAGCCATCCCAAAGGACCTTGCAGAGGGATGAAACCATGACTCAAGACTGCACTGGAAGGAGAGACAACACATCCTGCAGGACAAACACAATCCAGCACCTTAAGAAGGGAGGCTGGGACTGAAACCTTATTTTTGTAAGCACGAGTCTGCCTGAGGAGCTTTGTTAATTTAATTGAGAATGAAAGCAAACCCTGGGAAAGTAGACTGGTTTGGACAGCGGCCATGGCGGCTGCGCGTGTGTTGCTCGGAGCTGGGTGGGCACTCCAAGTGTTTACAGGGCCTCCGTGTTACGCTCCCCGTGCTCAAAAGTTACTCCAGGACTTTCATTCAGATAATCATCATTCATCTCTGGATGCTTGTGGGCCAGACAGTATTCTGTGTATTATACCAACTAATCACATGTATTAATGTTTGGCAGGGTATTAAAAGCATCGATGGAGGTCTTTGACAATGGTGGGGGTTATTTTGGTCTTTTTTAATCTCAGTAGCTTTTAAGTGGTGCAGGCACATTGTCAAGAAATACTGTTGGGGCTGTGACTTTTCCAAACTTGCAGATGATAAAATTGCTACAAGTTGTGAGGGACAAACAGCACATGGAATTCAGATGCTCGTATCCAGGAGGACAGGGACTCCTTCCAGCTTCATCATTCCATCAGGAGATTTCCAGCCCGTATCCCTGCCTGGTGGCATTTGCAAGGCCTCACAGCAAGACCGCAGTCAGCAGTACCAGGTGCAAGAGGTACTCAGTACACTGTTACCTACCACAGGCAGCACAGGGCTGCCTTCAAAGCCCTGTAGTGCCCATCTCTGTCAGGGCAGTGGCTTCCTGAGCTTTAAGCCAAGGGTGGCCACAGAGCCACATGGGCTGCACAGCAGCACCCTTTGCTTCATAGGCTGTTGGCTACATGTCCACATTGCCAGTGAGCATCCAAGTCTGTTCTCCTCTGGCAGATGCTCTTCCAATAACATGAGAAGCAGTGCAGCACCAGGAACAGTTTGTACAAAACTAGGCACATACTCAGTTGTAAAATGAAAACACAAGTGTTCTCCAGCCTGCCTGGCCACACATGCAATCTACTGTGGCCAGCCAAATGATACACACTGGTTATATGATGCAAGATATGCTTGGGTGATGCAAGGAAAGGGCACTGGGAAAGCAAGACACAGGAAATCAGCAGCCACAACAACTCATCCCATCCAGCAGCTCCTTTCCAAACATTTCTGAGGGGAAAAAACTGCTTTGATGGTCAGGCTGATGTCCATCCAGGACAAGACCAGTGAGGATGCAGATTTCTATGTCTTTCCACATCTTGTGACCAGCTTAAGAAGCTGGATGAGGCAGACAGGCAGGACAAACAAGCATGACAGTCATTGTGCCCTGCTGGGCACTGTGCAGGCATCCAGAGCTACTTCTCGTCCTTGTGGATTTCCACTTGTCTATTCTGTCCTCTTCATCACACAAGGCCACAAGAAAGAGATGTCAGAAGGATGTCCAGATTGTGGAAATATCCTCACAAGTGTGTTGGAAAGTGCAAGTCTAACCAACAAGCTGCAGGTATCACACAGCTCTCTTCTGCCCTAGCCCCTGGCTCAGGCAAGGAATTAACATTTTACAGACTCTCCCCAAAATTACATGATAATGCTTTGTCACAGAAAGCATCCAGGAAGAGAGTAACTTGCATCAAAGAGATTCAGGCCACATCTAGGCCCTGTAATTCCCTTATGAGTAGCAGTCAAGCTGTCTAAGGCACTGCAGTATCAGAACTAGCTGCTGGTTTTGTAAGCCCACATGATCCTTTTGTCCTCTGTAGGGTTCTTTATCTGATCTGGCTTTAGCACCTCAGCATTATGGCTGTAAGGGATCAGGCCTAAAGAGCTGACACTTCAGCCAACTGCAGAACCCTGCACTAAATTTCATTAAATTAAAAAGAAAAAAAACCAACAAAACCCAAACATCAACCAAAAAAACCCACAACAACAAAGAAAACAAAGGAGTGAAGAGAGGACAAGGTGGGAAGAGGAACAATACATCAATTGATTTCTACCAGGACATAAGCGACTTCAAAAATTGGGCTCTACATACATACCTTGGTGAGAGTAAGGAAAGTTTCAGAGCACAGAATTGCCCATTTGCCATCAGAAAGCAAGACACCAGCCTCATCAAAGCACAGCTACTGCTAACCTTCCCTCATTATCAAACATGGACAGAAAAGGCATGGGAGGGCTGCAACTACACTCCCATGGGCAGCACAGCAAGCTGCTCTTTGCCAGCAACCCAGATGCAAGGTTATCACACTTAATTAGGGCTTCCTTTGGGGGGAAGCCTTGACTCAAGTAACTGAACAAATAAATTACACTACCAGACACATACACACAAATAACCTATTTTGCTCAGCCAGATGCAGATGATTGTTTCTATCCCTTCATCTGGGGCTGATGCACACCTCTCCATGAGGTCACATGCAGCAGAACATCACACTTTTCCAACCAGAAATGGAACAAAACTGAGAGTGGCTTAAAAACAACAGAAATAAGACTCAGAAGAAATTTTCTCCCCCCGAACAGGTGCAGAGATGTGATTACATATGCTTCAACACACGGACTTTGAACACGGCCTGAGCGTCACACTGCAGATCCAATATGGCTTTGAAATCTCCCCCCTGCTTTGAACCTTGTAGATTAGTGTCAACCTAGAGAGGGATTTGAAGCTGGAGGAAGATGCTCAAGTTTCGAAAGAAAGGGCCAGCAGAAGGGGCAAGCAAAGGGACTGTTCTCCATTATCAGAGAAATTGCAAGAGCACCTTGCCTGGATGTGGAACTGAACAGCATGTGGAACTGAACAGCACTAAACATTGCAGGTACAACAGAGCCTTGATAATGAAAACAAATTTCCCTTCTCAGCAATACTGAGGCATGCAATGAGGCAAACCACCAGACAGCTTCACTTCCCTTTCTGTTGAAACTGAGCAAAGGAATAGGATTCATACATCAATGCTTCTGCTGACAGATGGGCTGACAGTGTAACAGTATCTCATCTACTTAAAAGCACCTCTCAAATGTCAAAGGTAGAAAAAGAGCTCCAGGCTTTATATCCTGACTCTGAATGTGTCCCTTGAGGTATTGCTTCCATATTTGAACCATGCAGAAAGAACCTATTTCTATCATCACATAGGAACATAGAGAATGAAGAAAAAACTAGGATGAGAAAGAGAGACTGTTGCGGGTTTATGGGGATGATTCTGACTATAATGCTGATTTGCAGGAGTTTGACAGTTCTGGGACATGTGCAGGTGCCCTGTGTGCCATAAGCAGATGAAAAAAAAATAAGACTACTCCAAAATGTAAGATAAAGAGCTAATTTTTGCAAAATCAATGATTTCTAGGATGCAGAGGCCTCCTTTTTCATGTTTTGGCACTTCATGCAAAGGTGACTTTTCTTCATGATGCTACTGGACTTTCAGGCACAATCAAATTCCCTTCCTAGGGAAACCTCTCTTACACTTGCCTTTCCAACTGGGAAGCCTCCAGGACTTATTATGGTGCCACACTGACAGTGGTGAGCACAGAAGGATTATGTAGGCAATAAGTAAGTAGAAACTGGCTTATATTCTTTACTGAGAGGGTGGTCAAACGCTGGAATTGGCTACCTAGAGGAGTGGTCAATGCCCCAAGATCCTCAATATGTAAGAAGCACTTGGACAACGCCTTTAACTTGCTTTAACTTTGGTCAGCCCAGAAGTGGTCGGGCAGCTGGACTACATGGTCATTGTATGTCCCTTTCAACTGAAATACTGTATTCTGAAGGCCTGTAGGACGGACATACAGCAAGATTTTTTGTATATCTGGTGATCAAGTTTATAATAATCTCACAAGATCAGAATTTTCTGTGAACCTTTACTGTCCTGGGACCAGAACCCAATGTCCAGGGTTGAATCTAAAACTCCACATGAGAACAAAATGATTAGTCTGAGTTTTTGACATGACCGCAGTCACCGATGCATCTGGATACCTGACAGCCACGAATTAATCTATCCCCTAAAAATCCATGGGAAATGAATGCTCTTTCAGAATAGGGAATCCAAAGCACAAATCTCTAAAACCCAGCTCTTCTGCTTTAGTCGAGGCAGGGAAAAAATACAATGCTGCTTCTTGTAGCTCTTGTGGTGCTTTAATCACCCTAAGAAAATTAGACAAAAGCCCAATACACATTATGTGCCTTTAGAGCAGGAATTACAGTTTGCAACAGTAGAAGTATGACAGACCACTGCTCAGTTTGCGATCCCCACAGAGAAAAACAGCCCCCAGTGCTAGTGGGATGGAGCACATGGAAGCTGTGACTGTAACCTGCCCCGCATCAAGCTCTGGCTGCTGATCTCCCACAGGCAGAGACACACCCTGTGTCCGGCACAAGGGGTTCAGGCCTCAAATCTCCCTTCCCAGTTCTCCCCATCTTCCTTCTCTACATTGGTAAAATGCCACTGGTAATGTAACACATTTATCTCAAGAGAGCTCCCAAGCTTAATTAATCATGAACAAAGTGATTATTTCTTTCAACTCCTATTCATCAGGGCTTGAGGCTTCTTGAGCCTTTTCTAGCCCCTACCACCAGAGAGACGTACCTCTGCTCTAAGCTGGTATTTGCTACTTAGATACAAATAAATTAACATGAGGGAAAGAAAGAGTTAGTTTTAAACTAAACTAATAGTTAGTTTAACTAAGAGTTAGTTAATTTTCAATTAACTAACAATATTGACTTACTAGAGAGCCTGATGTATTTGAAATCAATCTTTTAAAATATATTCAAAGGGCTCTCTTTTATAGAGGGACTTTGTTATGACATGGAAAATTCACAGCTCCCAACATCAAGCCACGGGTGGAGGGAGTCTGGAATATGAATTAAAAATAATGTGGTTGTTTGCAGAAATTAGCGGCACTGATTTAAATCCACACTCCCCTCCCTCCTCAAATAATCACCCTGTGAACAGAGGTGGTTTATGGAGCTCTCTGGAAAATGTTCCTCATGGCCTCCATTCCGAACCCAAAATAAAATACATTACACCACAGCAAATACTTCACCAGGGTGCTGCTCTCTCTTCCCCCCAACCCACGCTCCCATTTGTTGCTAATTAAATGAAACAGCAGGTGCTTAGACCACAAGCACAGCAGGGCTGGAGCGAGTGCAGTGATTAAACCCCCCTGGAATGTCTTCTTGGAGAGCTGCATCTTTCCAGGGACTGGACTGTAAGAGGAGGCGAGGGCTGGGTTGGTCTCTGGCTGCAAGCTCCACGATCAGAGGGCGCTTTCAAAGGATGCCAGATCACTGGAAACATCAGGCCAAGCCACCTTCCTGGCATCCTTGAGAAAGGGTGCACACAACACAGTGTGCTCTGCCTCTGGGCTGGAGAAGTCTCTTTTCTCACCTAGTTGAAACTCATCACCCCAGTGCAGAGCAGCCTCCCCAATACCAAGGCATGTGTGGGCACTTCCCATCTTCAGGCAATGATTAGCAATGTAGTCCCCAGCGCAAGAAGTCATTCCAGCCTATCCTTGGGTGAGGCCAAGGAATGAATACACCACAAGCCAGTGTGTCAGAGCTGGCTGGGAAAGTTATGACACACTGGGTCATGCTCATGAGCTGTTCCTAGCTGCCACCCAGAGCAAATGGGTGCAAGCCCCAACAACAATTTTGTAAGAGTAACTCAGTGTCTGGGACATGTCCCTACACCATGACTCCTGACATTCATTTACCTGCTTGCCTCTGTGCTGCAATCTCATCCATAAGTACTCTGAGGACACAGCATAGACTGAACAAACTCCATTTCCTTCACATGAAAAAAAATAAATTACCCCTGCTGCCATCACCAAGTCTCATCTCCTTACACCAGAAATAAGACAAAAGCCAAATGCTATTCTGCTATTGACAGGGGGTAGACAACGCAGAAAGAAATGGAGAAGCATGGAGCAAGGGGCATTTACAGGCAGCCAGAGCTGAGCAGCCCATCAAACCAACTCTTCACTGTGTCCTCCTCTGAGGCCTCCTTGTTTCGTCCCAGCAAAGTCTTTCCCCTGCTTGCCATGGGCTCCATCCAGCCACATCTCCCTCCCATCCTAGCACGCCAGTCTTGCTCTGGTGGCTTCCCATAGAGACAAGCTAAGATGTCTTTAAACACCCAAAGGGCACCAGTGAGTACTAATGCAAGGGGACCCTAAACCAGTTACCAACTGGGATAACATGGTACAAGCCTGGAAATAAACTCCTCATCCCTTCTACAAATTCCACTGCCAACCACAAGAGTCTACAGGACCGGGACTTCATCCCAAGAAAGAAAAACACTATTTATATTTCTGCTGAGAACTTCACTTCTCTTTGGTCACTCTGCTGATGTTTCACTTCTTCCCCAAACCCTGTCAGAAATGGCTGGGGGCTCAGGGGTAGGAGAGAGAACATGGTCATTAAGGTCTGGCTTAGCTACTGTAATACAGCTAACACTTGGCTCTGTTAAAAAGACTCCCAACCGAAGACTTCAAAGCATTTTAGAAATATTAATGAATAACCTGTCTTCAGGAGGGCTGATTATAGCCCCCATTTTATGGGTGGATATTTCCAGATAACCTTCCTGCCACACCAGAAGTTCCCCACTTCTTCTTCCACACCGCAGACTCCCAACTCCTAATTAACAAAAAACATTTCCACACTAAGGCAATGAAATATATTTTGACCTAAGAGTGGAACAGGATTCAGCATGAGGTTTCCTAACAACAACAGGCAGGAACCGACAGACCTAGTGCTCCTGCAGCCCAGAGCACACCCCTGCTCAGCTGTATAAAACAGAGCAGTCCCACACCCAGACAAACCTGAACCTTTGTAGGACTCCTTTCCACCTTGGAAACACCTTTTGCAATCTTTTCCTTATACATAAGGATAGCCAGGGACCACCTTCATGGACCACATACCACCCCTTATTGCCCCATCTGTCTTATTCATAGGTCCCAATGGCAAATCAATCTCTGCCACCTCCTGAAGTATTAAATACTAAATCCTATCCTTACATGCAAGCAACCAGCCCACTCTAACCCTCAGCACAGTGACACAACAGGCATCACGCATGGCTACAGAGGTTTCTGCAAAGCTGCACTAACAGTCACCAACACACCAAAAAGTACCAGAGAACCTGGACTTGTAACAAGGACACAGGTGTTCACCATGTGCCATCTCACAACATCATCTCATTTTCTTCACCAGCAAGACATGCACTAGTTTTTTTCAAGCAGAAGCGGCACATCACTGTAAAGACCAGGACAAGCCTGGACTTGGATTTCAAAGATCTACAGACCACAGAGAGGCCCAGACATCGCTACTCACTGGGCTGTCAAAAGCCAGAGATTAGCCAGATAAAAGCCTGTGAAATAATTTTTTGCTCCAGATGGACAAGACATATTCCCTGTAAGACAATATTTTGATCATTAAACTCACCTTAAATTCTTTCAAAGGACTTTTCCCTATTATCATTTTACTTAGTCCTTCTCTGCTTTGCTTTCTAATTTCTACTTATTTGGCATTTTCCCTTCTCTTTGACAGTGTTTTTGTGGTTTGTCCTTCACCTCACTCAAAACACCTGGCTGAAGGCAGTGGCTCAGCAAGTCTCACTGGTTTTCTTAACACACCCTTAAAAAAACAAATGCATCAAGACCCAGGCACACAGCTCTGATGTTACCTCTGTTTTCAAAAGCAGCACCAAATCAATTAGAATCTGCCCTTGACTGACCTGGTGAATCAGAGGCACCTCTGCATTGACACTGATGTCCCATGAATGGCTTCAACAGAGAGCCCTGCTTGTACTGCATAATTACAGAAATTATCTTAAACAAACTAGAATGCTTTTCTGAGTCTCTGCTTAGTCCTCTGTGAGCTTGTCCACAGCTCTTGCCATTAAGAACTTGTCAACAACTCACTGCACTCTGTAGTGTGAGCCTCCTCACTGGACTGCAACTCCCCATCTACTCTGCTGCCTTTGCAACCTCACAGGATCCCAGATGCACTTGAACACAAGTCCCATGTCCCAGGACATGCTTGCACCATTAAGGACAGCTGCAGGCTTGAATTGTGAGCTGCTACCCAAAATAAAGATCTTGGCATTTGGACTTGGGAATGCTTGTGGCGTGCTCCCAGGGCACCCTCCTCTCACAGACATATCAAGGGACCACCAACTCTGCCATGCTTCTCCTGTGTACAGGCAGGGAAGAGCAAATGCTAACCCAGCAGTGAAATGGGATAGCTTCAAGAAACTTCAGTTATGGGCATTTGTGGGGGTAAATGCTCAATGACATGTGTGGAGTCAGTGGGTTGCCAGCCAGGGCAGTGCCAACAGATCTGATATTCTGTAAGAGTTCAAGTCCTCCCTTTCCTGCACAGATCCTACAGACCAGACCTCCCCTTTGAAATGGAAAAGGTGGAGACCAAAGCCCTCAGCTGAAAGTTGTTCAAACAGGACATCCAGGAATGAATATGCAGGACACTGTGCTTCCTCCAGAGCATCACTATTCCTGCTTTTTGCGTGACTTCACCATGCATCCGCTCAGCACCATGGGTTTTGCTGCCCTGACCACTCCATTTCGATGCTTCCCTTGAAGGAGAGGAAGTGGAAATTGCAAAAGACAGTTCTGCAGTGGGAATACTTGTGTTTGCATGAGACATGAAACCGCTCTGGCTGCAGGAAAGGAGAACCATGCCGCGACTTGAGGCAAGCAGGAAGGGAATAAGGGGAAAACAAACTCCCAAATTCACACTCTGTACCCTGATGATGAAAAGGTCAGTCATTCGGGTGCTATGGGGAAAAACAAATAGCCCCTAGTGCTCATAAATCAGTCTGGGGCGAGCTTGATCAGGAGCCTTTCCTAGGGCAGGCAGCACCGTGCACAGTCCACAGTGGAAGAGATGCCAGTTGATGCCTTTCTGTGTTCTGCAAGCAAACCCTGGTGTGACAGGACCAAGAGCTACTGCTCCTTCCAGACACGGCCTTCCCACATCTGAGTGTGTAGGAGCAGAAAGCCAGGAGGGGCGAGGTGACAGGGAAAAGAGCCCTGACAGAGCCCTGCATAAACTTTCCATTATGTCTGGGCAATTTTCTATTTGCACTTAAATGCAATAATGTAAATAAACTCCATGTAACCCTTGCAGGGCTATTTAGGACATTTGCAAAAACAACCGGCTCCTCTCATCGCAAGCCAAGGGATGCGAACACAACAGGCACTTCTCATCTCAGTCTCCACACACTTAATGAAAGTGAAGGATTGTATTCCCTGCACAAAAGCAGAATTGTGTTTCAGGACTGGGGGTGTGAACTCCATGTGATTTTCCGGCAGTATAAATAATTGAAAGCTGAGTACAATTAGGGGAGAGTGACAACGTAGTGGAGGGGGTGGAATTGTCATGCCTAAACTTTCAGGCCTTGGTGCTTTGGGGAAGAAAGGCCATGGAAAAATCCATGGAAAAAAATCCATGGAAAAAGCCAAGAAATTTAACTTTCACACAGATATTCCAGAAAAAAATAAAAAGGCTGATCTTGATCTCTGGTAAGAGGAAATATGCTAACAAAGTGGCACTTGGAGAATTTGCTGCCTGTGTGAGCCCAGCAGCTCCAGAGCTGTAGCTTTGGCTGGGGCCAGTCCCACAGCCAAATTGCTCTCCCGTGTTTCATTGTTCCAGCAAACAAAACCTGGAACAAGGTTAACAAACAAGTGGGCTGCTCCTAAGGCTGAGCTTTAAATCCTGCTGTGGAGACCTAATGGACTATGATGAAAGCTTCCAGCATCAGAATAATAGAGACGGAGGAGGGATAACGCAAGAGGTATACATTGAGCTTTGACAAGCTCTGATGAATAAAGGCTTTTAGCCCAGTTTTACCATGATTCTGCATAATCCCTTCTATGAGATATTGCTAGGGCACAAAACCAGCAGGTCTGGGCCCAATATCACAACTTTCCATCATGGTTCAGAATTTTTGGCAATTTCAGGCATGTTTTTAGATTTCCATTAGCACCACAACTTTGCAGGGACTCATGCTCCAGATACATTTGATTTTTAACATGTAAAGCAACAGCTATGAAAATAGGTCTGAATCCTCCTCTGCTAATGTAAGTCAACTTAGTTCATTTGGAAAAACTTGTTGCTTTTCCTCTCTGTGGCTCTGTATCCAGGAGAGACCTTCCAACATCACAAGGTCCCTACCATCCTCACAGCCTCCGAGTCAGCAATAGGTACTAAGAAAAATTTACACAAAAAACAAACCTCTAGAAAGCAAGGGAATAATTCCAGCAAATAACCCTTTTGATCAACTTCACTGTTTTCTGTGCCTGCTGGAGGCCCATAAGTGGAGTTTGATACTCTTCAAGGATCATGAAGGAGCTTCACAAGTAACAAGCTTGTTTGAACAAGTAGTTCAAATGGTAGATGCAGAGTATCTGATATAAGAACATAAGGTAACCTTCCTGTTCCCCAACAGAGCAGTTTTAGTCCTTTATAAATCAGGTTCCTATCCCAGACAATGCAAACTCATTCACCAAGAAATCTGCTATCCATTACAGTTCTTCAGCTTTCCCTTGAGTTTCTTGGGTTGGACAAACCCACCCAAGTTAAACTTTTTCTAGGTAGTTCATAAAAAATGCATGCACACAAAAAGCACATAAAACAATTTGGTTTTAGCTTCCAGATAATATCCACAGAGACTTTTTCAGTCTAAAAATAGTATTCCATGAATACAAGAGCATTTGGTAAAGTGGCATCACTTTACAGCCATCAGATCTGAACTGGAGAGGAATGCTGAACCAGGGACTGGCATCACAGCTGAACTTCCACAAATCTTTTCCAAAGCTTATGCAAGCTTAGGGCCAAATACTTTCAGAGCAGGCTTCTCTCATACTCGAAGTCCATATACCTTCCAAAAAACACACCTCACTGGGTTCTTTATAAGCAGTGAGAGCTCACCACTGCTGACCTCTGCCACTCATTTAATTTCTAAGACTTCCCCAACTGTATTTGTAACTCTGAAGGGGAAGGCTCCAATCTATTTACTGGGAGCAGCTAACCAGGACAGTTCCCACAGCCACTATTGTGCAGACTGGGGCTCCCAGGAGAACTCTGCTTTATGAGGTCTCACTCAGCAGTCATTGCCATCCCAGCACAGTCACACACCTTGGAGATGGACTTCCCCTGGCTGGTGGGATTTACAGGGCACTGAATGTGCAATCCAAACCTCATCAAAGGGTGCACACCAAAATCCAGACTTTAGCGTCATGAGGGGCAGCAATTTCCAAAGTACTGCCCACCATGGCTTCATACACCATCCAGACACTGCCCTCCACACCTGCACATTGCTCCAGGGAAGCAGCAGACCAAAAATCCACACTCCTCATGGCCCCAGGGGTGCAGGCTCTTCTCTCAAGAAGTCTACCTACTGGCCAAAGGCACATAGTTGAGCAACTCTTGTTCCAGCAGGAATCAAGGATATGTCTGTGTGCATCCACATGTACACTTTCCCCAGAGTGATGATGGAATGTCTTGTAAGAAGGTGGAAGAACAGCAGCAGGAGACAATGTATAGCTAAAAGCACACAGTAAAGAATTCAAAGAATTCACCTCTTTGTGATGTTTCCAGTATTTCTTATAGAAAAAAAACCACAACCAAACAAAAACACCAAAAATAACAACCCACTGCTACTCATTTGTCTAAATACATAGAGCCTAGAGACTAATTAAACTTTGTTTTACTCCTAGGCTCAGGAGCATGCCTAAAGAAGAGCTATAAATTGAGTGTTAACAAAGATCTGCCAGTGCTGAACTTTTGCTCAGAGGCTGCAAAAAGCAGGAAATCAGTGGAGAGGATGAATTCTCTTCAGTAGATCACTAATTGTGCATTCCCTGGACTGGCTGAGACTGTTGTAGCACAGCACACTAAGACAACAGGAAAAACTCCTCTTTAAGACAGCCTGCCACTCCCTGTTGTGCTCCTGTAAGACCTTAGTTGTCAATTAGCATTTAATCTGTATTAGATAAGGGGAAAGCTTATTGATGGTGTGATGAAATGTTTAAATACTACTGATTTCACATGCAGAACATGAAAGCCAGGGAAATAAGTATTTGTTGGCATCCAGGAGACTATTGGCATTTTATGGAACAATGTTAATATGGTACAACGACCCCAAACAGCACCCATCACAGTCACTGATGCCATGGTAGGGTCCAGGACCCTGGTCTTGTGAAGCAAAAGAATGGAAGAGGACACAACAGTCAGAGACTCAGCTTTGAGAGATTTCCATCCCACAGTGGGGTCAGGACAACCACCCAACTAGAACCCCACCTTGTCCAGAAAATGTAAGACTCTTGTGGGTGTTCCTGGTATTAAAAAATATTCTGTTCACAGTGAGGAGATACAATGGCACCATTGGGAGACTCGTCTCTGACACTGCATCTCCCAGAGACAAGAAAAACCTCTATCCTTTGATAGCAAAATCCATTCCCTATCATTACAGAAAGGCACCTCTATTGAATCCTCAGACAACTGAGACAGAGTGGTGTTCTTGCCTTGCTGCTGTGACACTGAGGAGCTGGCTAAGCCATCACCTCACTTTCTAGGCTCACCCATGTCCTGGCCAGACCTGTGCTTGGGTCAGGCAGGGGAATATATTGGATTGGTGCTGAGCAGCAAATATTGCCACAGAGCCACCATGCAGAAGATTCCCACACTGCAGCATTGGGGCAATATTTAAGTGTCAGATTTATGTCTCAGCAGGACTCAAGTGTAGAAGTAGGGCCGCTTTCTCAGCTGCAGGTTATTTGCCATGCTCATTGAATGCACTGCCACTGTAGCTTGGCAGGCACTTTGCCATTTCCCTCATCTTTGTCTGACATGTAAAGACTCTTTAAAAACAAATACTGGAAGCTGGACAGATTGTTTTGCCAAGCAAACATTTAAATAATGATGGAAATAAGAATTATAAACAATTCCATTTATTCATTGAACACAAAGATACAGCCCCAAGCCAGCTGGTATGCTAAGGCACTGACTGAGGGCTAGAAGAACAAATAGTATTTAAATACCCTTTAAATCAGTGGAGACAAATATTCCCAACTCAATAACCATATCAGCTATTAATTTTTTTCCAAGGAAGTATCAATTCCCCCAGCAAGCCCTGTTACACACTTGCCATTGGGCTATTTTTCTGAGGGCAGGCATTGAGGGGTCTCTGCTACCAAGAGCCAAGTCTTGCAAGTGTGGCTGCACCAGGAGTCCCAGCACAGCTGC
This sequence comes from Calyptomena viridis, assembly GCA_013390005.1. Lineage (NCBI taxonomy): Eukaryota > Metazoa > Chordata > Aves > Passeriformes > Eurylaimidae > Calyptomena > Calyptomena viridis. The sequence continues at coordinate 338,896 of WEIV01010597.1, read as the reverse complement.
CAAAAAATGGGAGGCACAGTCAGCCCTCACAGATAGTGGCACAGGACTCCTCCTGGAAATCTGATTTTCTGCATCTCGTGCAAACCTTGTACTGCCAGCCTCTGTCCAGGAGAGCAGCAGCAGACAACTGGCCCATCTTTACTCTGAAAAAAAGATGTGCCATTTCTCCCCAGGGAGCCAGCACTGACCTTTGGGAACAGACACATTGACAGTCACGTTCAGATTTCCTCTGAATTTTTCCAGTCTTGTTTCAGTTTCAATACTGCTCTTAAGGAAGCTGTCTTCAAACCAAACCTTACATCATAGCTGCTGGAGTATAAGTCTTAAGACTATCAGGGATGGCCCTGAAGACAAGCACTGGGTCTGAACCTCATGGGTTAGGGTTAGGTGTGGAGCCAGGCCCCTGGTCTGGAGAAGAATTTCACAGAAACTCTTAACATCTACAGCAGGGCCAGGATGCTGAGGCCCAGCATCCCATAACAAGGAAACAGGAGCAGGAGAAACTTGATCCTTGCAACCCAGACCATCCCAGCCAAGGCCAGCACAGCCCAGGGCAGACAGGGGCACATGCTTTGATTGCAGAGCCCAGACCCCCTGCTGTCAGAGCCCAGTGAGAGAAACACCTATTTCTTCCCCTTTGCCTCGTTTCACCGTGCACTTACACCACAGCTTGATGCAGCAACCCTCTTCCATGCTTCTCCAGCTTTTCTGGCTGTTTCCTTATGCATCCTCAGACACACACGGGAAGTCTAGCAGAAACACTCCCTGAGCTTGTCAGAGGCTGGGAATCTTTTTAACACAAACCTCCCACACCGTGAGAGGGGCAAGCTGCATCACGCATGGAGCCACACCAGCAGCCCTCCTTCTCTTCCCACAGTGCCAGCCGGGAGCCACGTGCAGGGTGACATCTATGGAAGAGAGCATCGTGCACCACAGAATGACCCTGCTGCTGTGGAGAGCTGGGAAGACCAGGCAGTGACTCTACTCGTCCTGCTAAAAAGGTCTGGTGGGTTGAGGGTTAGGAGTCAGCATTTGCAAATGCAGGAGCACACCTGCCCCATTGCATTCTTACTCTTCATGACTGACACATTTAGCACATGCTTGAGCTTGTCCATTCACTGCTCCTGCAGAGCTAAAAGCATGAACATTACAACACGAAATATCACAAGCCCTACGAAAACAACCATTACTGAGTTAAGATTGCGCTGGACCACTACAATTAGGGCTGTAAGTCTCCACTTGGGTAATTAACCCAAATCAACTAATGGCAATGAATATACACAATTCCATCAGAATTGCATCAGGTACCTACCCTGCAGGCACCCTGTACTGATCCCCACTTTGTTCTGCCACAGAAAGCCTGTACCCCAAAGCCACCAGGTCCTGTTTCAAATCACAGCGACTCGGTGAAATCTGGGGTGCTCAGGCACATGGCACAGTTACAACCATGTGGGAATGAGAATGTACGTGACAGCATTGGATACAGCTTGGGGTAACAGAGGAAGGCATGTTGGTCCAGAAGAGCATGTAACTGGAGATCAATCAATAGCAGCAGAGTTCAGATGAACTCCAGCCCAAGCAAGAAAGGCAGAGATAAAGACTACAATTACTGGGTTTTATATCACCATTTTTGTTTAATGTCGTCTCCAATGTTCAATTACTCTGTTATAGCACTATAAACAATCATGATGGCCCTAGCAATAATAAGAAGCTCTTGATGTTTTATCATCACTCTGAAAACTTACATATCTTTCTTTTTCCTAATAAAATTCTTGATATTCTTCATTTTTTTTATGTTCTAATTGGCTGCTAGTGAGGTTCTCTTCCTGCACCACTTTGAAGAAAACCTGCTTAGATCAGCAGACCACATCAGGGAGATAATTTTGTACTAACACACAAAGCCAATGCTCAAACAGAGCTTTGTTTATTTGCCTTTTCAAAATTGTGACATTTCAGATATCTCCTTGCAGCCAAAATGTCTGTATGGGTCATTGTGTGGAGAGAATGCAGTCTGCCCACCTAACATTCCTGCTGTGACTCCCCAGGAACACAATGTGGGATAATGGCATCCTGCTCAATCCAGCTCCTGTGTTTTACCTTGGAGAAAGCTGTATTTCATTATTGTGAGAAAGGATCTTCCCCCAGCTCTGCACACAGAGACCCAGCCATCCTAAGGGAACATAGGATTTGGTCCCCCTGCTGAGGTGCTGGTCTTGCTCATACTCTGGCTGGAGGCACTGATTAACACAGGCATGAAATCACAGCAGAACATTTGGATAAAATGCAGCAGATCAGCCACTGTTGTTTGAAGCTAAGACACGTACTGAAGCTCTATCAAATTTTCCCTGCTCCTTCTGCTGGTTTCTTAGCAGTGAGGGGCAGCACCAAGCTGGGGTCATAATAGCTGTATAAAGCCCAATGTGCCACTGAGCAACTGAAGTGTGATAGGGGGAGTGGGAAAAGATCCACACTTCATGTTTGTCGGCTGCAAACTCTGTGGTTGCTTTCCAGCCCAGTATGGCCATGGGGAGGGTGAGCTGGCTGCATCCCCACACTTCTGCACCTTATGCTTTGGGTAATTATTTATGCACGCACCCAACTGCAAATCCCTATCCTGCTAACCACCTCCAAAAGCACTTTCCAGCAAGAACAAAGTGGGCCTTTACATCTGTAGATGTCTTTTATTGCAGAGTGGAAATGCGAGGAGTTTTCCCTGCTATCCCAATAAAGCAGTGTCCTTTCTCAGCTCCTTTGAGGACACAGGAGCATTGCTGAACTACCATCTCAGGACAGGATTCTGCAACCACCACCAGAAAATCCATCGGTGATGATAAGAGACCACAAACCACATCCAGGGAACATGCCTCAGTGAGCCACCAGCCTGTCAGGAGGGTCAGCACTACCGGCAGGCGATGTTCACATTGCTCTCCTCATGTTCCTCTGCCCTGCACTGCGGGCAAGTGCAAGAAAGCAGCACTTAAAATGTTACATCAGGAGGTAGCTTTGACCCCACATGGTGCTCAGGTGCAAATGTCTCCCCAGGGTGAAAGACAACAGATAATTGGACTCGACAAGCAATTTATAGTGATGCTTTCATCTATGCAGAGTTAATTCAATCTTTTCAATCCTATTTACTGAAATATTGGCACATGTATTCTGCTGCCATCATTTGATCTATGCTCAGGAGCAGATGTGACTTGGTTGCAAAAATTAAAGGATGCAGCAATGCCCTGATTTAATTTAAAACATGTATTTATAGATATTCAGCCCCTACTGAAGCAGCACAGGGCTGGAACTTAGCTTGTTGCTTTGGGTTTTGTTTGCTATACTTCTCAAACCTTTGTGGGGCAAACAAATCCCATGGTATGTCCAGTCTTACTGCTCTATTACTCATCTTGAAAACAACCTGACTCCCAGTTCAAGCACAACCTAACACTTCTGGGATTTGAATCCTTGGGACAGAGCAGCTTCTTACTGCCTGTAATGTCTAAAAGAATTCGCGAGGAAGTATTTAAAAAAACTCAGTATCTAGCAATTCTAGGGCTCGCAAAACCACTGAGTAACTTCCCACAGACAGCCTTTTGGGGAAGGGAGGGCTCTTTTTTAAAGAAACATGAAAATGCAATAGTGAAATTAATTATCTGTATTTCTCCCTCCTTGGTCCAGGGCAGCCCCCCAGGTTTCCCCATGGGTCCTATCCAGTGTCGCTGTCAACACCAGGCAGTGCAGCCCTGATTAAGTCATTACAAGTCAGCCCTTGTTCCTTCACTTCCAGTCAAGAGCAAATGAGACACATGCAGGCTTCAGAAAGCCTGAAGTGCAGCTCTGTCATTGAACACAGCAGGGTGAGTGGAGTCGGCAGAGACCTGTGGATTCCAGCTGGTTTGGACATGAGTGATGCCTGTGAATTGGCTAAGCATTACTCCCAAAGCATTTGCTTGGTTTTTCTGCTGGAAGGGCCACATGGGGATAATCAGGGACATTATCAAAGTAGATTGATTATGCTAAGGCCACATTAACATGCATGGTATCAGGCTGCAAAACCCAGGTTCATACTAGTGCTAGGTTAGAAGCTCAAGGTTTCACTGAAAACCTGGAAAGCACAAGTCATGCCCTGACCTGGATCAAATTTGCATTTGAGCAAGAATCACTGCACATTAAGCCATAGGTTTCCCAAAATGCAAGGGTTAAGCAAGGTGCCCTGTCTCTTCATTTGCTTTTCCAACTCTCTTTGCAGGCTTCATTAGAGTTGTAAATACAAGTTGCTATTCAAGACCCAAAGCAGTTTTCTTTGTATCACCTAAGAGATGCTCAGGCATAAATAAAAATCCAGAAAAAGTAACAGGAGAAAAAAAGAAAAGAATCACCTATCAGCTCTGGGAGCCTAAAAGCACATTATGGCAGCCTAGACACACAGGGCCTCGCCCACATCTTACAGCTGGGACACTGAGGCACAGATCAACACAGTGACATCGTCACAGAGACATGACAAGACTATGGAAACATCGAGCAAAGACCTCAGTTTCTGTAACTCTGTGCTTCACACTGCAAGAGCTAAAGAGGTTGTCGCAGAGGGCTGTCACTGCTAATGCAGCGTTGGCCCTGACAAAGATCCCTGGGAGGCAAAAGGGTTAAGGAAGGAAATTTTGTTACTTTTTTGTTGTATTTTCTCTTGGGGGAGGAGAAGCATCATGCAAGCGAGAGTTTTCCACTGGCTAGGCCCCCTTGCACTTATCAATAGGACCTTTCAGGACTCACTCCCTGATTGAGACATCATTTCCTGTCCAACACACTAACCCCATTGATAACTCCATGCTTGATGGGAACTTTTCAAACCTACCAGGAAAGGCCAGGAGACCCAGAACAACATATACATGAAAACAGAACTGAGGTGAAAATAAAAAAGAAGAGAAAGAAAGACAGTTTTGGCCACAATTTGCATGCTGGCAACAAACGTTTGTGATTAGGGAGCTGTGCATCTTTAGCAGGTACATCAGACACAGAAAAGACAGTGACATACTCTTCACAGCAGTGGGACTGGCAGGCCTGGCACTTCAGCCCAGTAAGAAGTGAAAATGGCCACAAATGGAAGCTTAAGAACATCCCTCTCTCTTGTCTTCCAGCCACACAGCAAACAGAAATCAGGACTGGCCAGGAGGCCATAACTGATCTAGCTTACAAAACAGGCTAGAGACTTCAGGTATCCAAGTACCCAAAATGAAACAAAGGGGAGCAATGATGAAACAAGAGCTGTTCAAGATACCTCAGAGGAGGAACCCTACCTTTCCTAAATTATCATGGCAAAAAGACTCAGTGTTACTTTCCAGTACACAGCAGAGTTAGCTGGGTGCATCCTTAATACTGGCTGTGAGGATTCACTTGATATTCTAACCACAGCACAGCTCCAAACACAAGCTCCAGTCCAAAAATCAAGATTTCCCCCTAAAGTTCAGGAGCTTGTCAAACCACTTCTTTTATTTTCATCCAGCCAATTATAGTTTTGCTGCCTACAAAGGTAAAATGATACAAAGGTATCCGTGCATTTGGATTCTTGCTAAACAGGACACAAGCCCCAAAGCTCTCCTTACCCATGCAGGTGCCTGGGAGCACTGACAGAAATAAAGTAACGCTACCAGAAATGAAGCAGCTGATGCCCACACTGAAACTCTGTTACTGAGAGTTTTCCCATTTCCTGGTTTCAGACTTTGGTCAGCATTCATCAAGAAAGTTTTCAATGACATCTAAATATACAGGTACAGAAAGCAGCAAAGCAGCTGTACAAAACAGCAGGAGCCAGGACACTGGCTGGCCAGGTCGATGGTTAGGAGGAGGGTCTGGAAGGTTTCCACCACCATCTCCATTAGTGAACTGCTGTGGGAGTGTGCAAAAGATCTGTTGTTTTCAGTTATTTAGCTAAGTAGTTTCTGGGGGCCCAAAATGTAGCACTAGCTCTGTTCTAAGTGCATCTGAAGTATTTAAAATTAGATCCCCTCTTCAATAGGAACCATTCATGAAAATGTCAGCTTTAAATGTCTTTACAGTGCAAGTTACTCACTGTGAGCATACCACCCACTTATCTTATACCCTACAAGGGCAGAGTCTGAAAAGTTTCAAGATCATGACATGTAACAGACCAAACAAGCACAAAGCCTTATTTAAAGGCACTATTAACCCAGCTGGAAACATGACTAGAAGCATGAGTAGAAATAATATTTTATGTTAGACAAGACAGACTTACCTGCAAGTCAAAGAACTTGCTGTATCTCCGGTAGATGATCTGGGAAGTCAGGTCAGACCATGTTACATTGATGATATAGACCTGTCCAGGGGAAAGAAAACACAAATCAGTGTGGGCCACAAAGCATGGAATACATCCAAAGGCTGAAGAGTCAACATAGGTTAATTCCAGAACTCCCTGGCTGTTCCTGCTTACAATGAGGAATATAGCCCTGGGTTCAGGACTAGCCTAAATTAAATTTCCCTGCTGTAGCCTATAGCAGAAGTCTCAGGAGAGTTCTCAGTGTTCTCCCACATGTCCCCATCACCAGATCCCACCAATTTTGCTCTCCCTGGGATAAAAGCCTTAATTGAGTGATGGCACATTTTCTGGTCCATGTGTGACAGGTTGACCCTGACTTGGTGCCAAGTACCCGGACAGTCTCTCGCCCCTTCCCTTTACCAATAAGATGACAGAAACTCGTGGGTGTTAAGACCAGGCAGTTTAATACAAGCGAAAAAAAAAAAATTTGCGCACACAGGAAGCAAAGCGAAGGAGAATCTAATCTCTACTCCCCATTCCACGAGGTCAGGTCGTGTCCTGAGAAGCAGGGCCCTACACGTTGGTTGTCCCTTCAGCAGGCAGCCATCGGAGAACAACCCCGTGCCCCCACCCCTGCTGTTCTTTTATATCTGAGCTGATGTCATATTGTCTGGAATATCCCTTTGGTCAGTCTGGGTTACCTGAGCTGCTGGTGTCCCCTCTGCCTCTGCCTCACAGCAGTCAAAACAGTGGAATGTTATCTCCTAGCACTGCTAAGGCTGCTGGGGCTCCGATAGACCCAGTACACCATGGTAGCATGTCCTGCCTTCTATCCTCTTTGGAGGGTCCCAGGGCTGGTTGCAGGCGTGGCAGGGAGAGTTATTCCAACCCTGAAGCAATACCCCATTGTGGGCTGCTGATCTCCAACCCCATGCTCCAGATTCTCTTTGCATACGAAGATGTGGCCATCGCTCTTCCCAAGCAAGAAGTTGCTCTTGTTCAACAGGAAATTAAAAGGAAACTCATCTCCAGAGGTCTTGGAGGATTAAAGCCATGCAACACAGTTGCTTACTCACACCCATTCGTGTGGGATAGCAACTCAACCCTGACACAGCACACAGCCCTTGATGAGTCACATGGTACCACTCAGCACCTTTGGCCCCCATTAGACTGATTAGAACTTGATGTAAAGCCAGATAGTGACCCTGTTTTCTCATGATGATGTGTCCAAGAGAAGCCCAGAATAAGCCCAGGATTTCTCTTGTCCAGCTGCAGTCCCTCCCCAAAACAATTATCTTACAGAAACACTATTTTGTCAGAAGCTGTGATAAAAACCCATTTGCGCACACATGCACATGTATATATACAACAGAAAAATGTTTCCTTTTGATCTTAAGGACCACCAAAAAATTTTTTAAAAAAGGAAAAAATGAGCGAGGTTCTGCCGTCTCATACCCTTGCCGTGAGTCCAATGGTGGTCCTGCTGCCTTAATGACATATACACAAAACTTCAGCAAACACAGAATGGAACTACCAAGGGTGACCACACAACATTAATATAATGAAAATCACAGCTAGGCCAGCTTCTGGGCCTTTAAAGTAATTTCCAGGTTTCACATGTGGAGCACGATAATGATCTGGCAGAGGAAACAGGAAAGCATCCCTCCTCCCTCAGCCCCAGTGCTGCAGCAGGAACTCTCCCCTTTGCCATGGAGGCAGAAGTGAAGCTCTCTGTCTCCAGTGATGGGGGATGGACAAGCATCACCCTCTTCTCCATCTCCCCCAGAACACTAGCCCATATTCCAAGATGCTGATGCAGGGTAACTGTTTGTGTGCTTTTACTGATAAAAATTATTGCATGAAAAATCCCTGGACGGATGTTGAATATTGGGCTTAACAATGCTCTTCCAAGGACTGCTGAAGGATTTTTCCTTTCTTCTTTTTTCCCAGTAGAAGAGAGGTATCATCTTATACGTCAGAAACCAGGGAGGTCCTGCAGCCATACTCTCCTCCCTGCTTGTTAAGACCACATTCAGTCCCCAAGGCAGTCTGCTCCCCATCTCCTGCAGCCCAGTTTCACGGCATTCAAGATGAAATGCTGGGGCCTTTCTCATCATTGTATGAAACATATTTGCTGTTCCTACCAGGGCAGAGGCCACTGAGGCTGGCAAAGGGAAGACTGCCCAGCGGTAAGAGCATGACTCTCAGCAAACTCAGGTTATTCCTCAGATATTTCTCACAATTCTGCTTTGGTTTGGAAAACCAAACCACCCAACCTCCCTCCTGTAATGCCCATATACACAAGGGTGACACTGGCACTGCCCTGCTTCATGGAGGGGAGATAAGTCTGTGTAACATGAAGACTTGAGGTCCACTAAAAATCTTACCCACACAGACAAGGCAGAGGAGTCAGAGCCTGGGAAGGAAGCTGCTGTTGCCAATTTTCAGGCCGACCACACTACACTGAAGAATATTTTTCCATGTGTTTGTTGTGAAAAAAAAAAAATTTGTAGCTTCACTCTGAGCTAATTCACACAGAAATATTTCTACACGTTCTCTATCCAACAGCTACTTTCAGATGGAAAACCCATTTGATTAAAAACAGACCATGACAGATGGGAGCTGAATAGGATCCAAAAGCAACTTCGCATACTGTAATTCTGGCCCTGAGTTCTCACAAAGGGAATGAGACAGGAGGAGAAACATATTGTACATGCAAATAAAGATTACATTTTTTCTTTAATTATGCATCTTTTCTTCAGAAACTAAAACCAAAACACATATGTCACAGACATCCAGTCTTTTTTTAATTTCATGGCTCTTCAGGCTTCCCCATGCTACTCTTCAGAATACAAAAAACCTGAGTTTCTGAAATTTTTAACAGCCTGCAAGTCTGCTTGATGAAGATCTAATCAAGGCAGAAGTTAACCCTGCTTCAAGAGTCCAGCACTGTTTGGTGGTACAGTAAGTGGCACAACACTCATGTGGCAGAAAACGCAGCAGAGCTGGGTACAAAGGGATATTCTAGGCAAGTGGATGGATTTGTTTGGTACAGGGAACAGGTGTAGGAGATCAGGACCCCACTGCACGGTTCAGATATGGCCCCAGATCCGAAATTCCAGCTCTGTAGGAAGGAAGCTGTCACTGACTTCAGCCAATCCAGGATTTTGCTGCACATTTAGGACAGCAATTAAATCTTTTTGAGCCTAAGGTCTCCTCAAGCTCAGCATGTGATGGATTGGGCAGCATGCAGATGCAGAGGCACTAATTTCTATTTCATGGAAAGATCATAGCAGGAGCAAGAAAAGCCTTTAATCATAACTTGGTGCTATGCAAAGTGAGAAACCAATGAGCTTAGAATCTGCTTTTGCTTGTTTGTGCAAATCAAATTGCTCCTCAAAAGCCACCATTTAAAATAATGGGGAAGAACTGGTTGAAAAACATCTGTAAAGCGCCAGATTATAAACACAAGGTCTAGAGGTTTCAAAAGCCTTAGATATCACATTTCTCCCCCTTAAAGATCAGGGTTTGGAAATTATTCGCTTCTGCTGCCTTGGTCAAACCCATAACCTTTTCATGAGCAGCAAACATTACATCAGCTTACCTCACCATTTTTTTCTCTGATCCTAAAATGGGTTGCTGTGAAAGCGATCAACAGTATCCCAGGGGAGAAGGGGAAAAAGCAGTCCTGGGGGAGCCCGAGGTCATGCAAACGCAATGGGACAAGGACACAGCAGGAAGTATCAGCTAAATAGGGAGAGTCATCCCACGCTGAACACCCAGCAGATCCAGCAGAGCCAAGGGAGGGCTTTCTGTGGCATCTGACAACCCGCAAAAACTGAGCCACACAAGCCACCACTCCAGCATGCAGCTGGTCCTGCCCATGAGAGAGTCCCAGGTCCTCAACATATTTTTTTCTTGATAAAAGATAGTGTCAAAGTATCTCACGTGTCTTGGAGCAAGCTCTTCCATGTAAGTACCGTGTTTTCCTACAGTTCATATGTGCACACAACTAAACTGCAATTGTGATTGCGAATTACAAATTGCTACAATAATTAATTACTAAAGGCAAAAACATCTGCTTTATGCATCTGCCATGTTTATCACCTTAAAGGAGTCAAAACACACATGCTATTCAAATGCTTCACATTAAAAAAATCTTTTAACATAAAGTCTTTAACACTGAACAATACTAGAAGTACAAATTACAAACAACTCGCTGCAACACCACTGCATGCTCCAGCCACTAAGAACATTCAATTTTTAATTTCAAAAATCCAGTCTTTTTTTGGTCTACTATTACACTTTATTTTAAATATTTCTTCAGAGAATCAAGAAGCAGGCCTGTATAAACTGTACAGTATTAATCAGGAACAGAGCTTGATAAGCAGTTCTCAATATTTATGCCTTATGAAAGAAAGTGCAGGGAGTCAGGGGGATTTTATCAGCTGCTAATTATTGTTTAATTCTACTTCTGAGAAATTTCTATTTTACCCACCACAAAGCAGAAAATTTACTGTAAACTGAAGTTATTGCTCTCCCTTTATTGCCTACACCAAGCAAGGAGGAGAGATAAATTCCTACTACAAAATGCATTCACTCAAACATCATTGAGCATGACTATCATTGGCTGTCTTGTTTTCAGTGGAAAATATCCAGTTCCAGCTGGCAGAAACCCCAGAGGTAACGAATTCAGGTTATTCTCATGTGATCAATTTTTCAATTGGTTTTTTAGAGGCAAATGTTTTTTTTTATTCAGCCAGATGGGTTGGAGTGGAAGATAAATATCTGAAATGAGCCGTCTGATGAGACCAAGATAAGAACATGCACAAATACACAAGCTATTGGCAAAGAGTAGATTGAAGAGCAGAGACCAGAAATATCCCTGCACACGTAAGAGAGGGTGCTGTTAACCTTTAATAAGTAATTACAGTAAATATCAGCTATTAAGAGAGTTTGTGAATGCAAAAGAGAACACTACGGTGCAATTTGTATGCAGATACCATCAGGACATTCCCTTTTATCCTGGAGAATGTCAGCTTCTTCAAAGTCTCCTATTAAAATGTTGGATGTTTGTCTTCCAGTGAATCAGGATCGTGTTGGAAAAGATGCACCTTTTTCCCTGTATTCAGATGCTATAACTGCCTGTGAGCTGAAGCTTTCCACCAGTACAGCTCACCATGTGAATGCTCCCTTATCCCACTTCCATGCAAAGTCAGCCCAACTCCTGCAAGGCTTGCAGCAATTTCAGCTGGTTCATTTGGCTAGTGGAGTTTACATTCAAACAACTCAAACTGCAGCAAAGTCACCATATATCTGTGTTCTAAATTACCAGAGTACAGCCACTGAACTGACCTACTGTTTGCATAACCATTTTAATGTCAAAGATGTGCTGATGAGCAGAAATCAGGGGTGGCCCAGATCCAGACTGGGAGTGATAACAGCCTAGAGACAGAAATTTCAGTATGCACAAGACCAAAGCAGCAAAGCTGTTCACCTTCCTGATGCAGTGTGATTGATTTTTAGGTACCTTCTTCCACCCTGTAAAACACTGGTATCAGTAGCCAGAGTTTTCCCAAGATGAGGGCCACCAGTGTCCTCCAATCCTTCCCTATAAAAGGGACAGCATGGCAACAGGAAGACCAGAATGTTCCAGGAATAAGCACAAAGAATAGAAGCCTTTCTCCAGCACACATCACCTGAGCCTTCACTTGGGCTTGGATCACATTTGTTTCTGGATTCAGCGAGTGCAGCACAGGCTTCTTGCCCAGATCACCAGCATCCAAAACGCCTTGAAAAGCACTGAGACCTGGGAAATTCCCACAGAGATGAAGTCAGATCCTCAGCCCCAAGCCCATAGTAAGTCTACCACTGGTGCCATGAAATGATGTCACCTTTCAGCACGATGGTCTCTAAGGTACCACAGCTCATCTGGGGCAGGGCCAAGGAAGAGCTATTTTCAAACGCAGTTCAGAGCTGTTCTCATCCCAGGATTTTGAAAGCTGAGCTGAGAAACAGAGGTGAGACTCGGAAGAAACATGACACCCAAGGATCCCCAAACAGAAAAGCTTCTTGCAGGGAGGTTGCTGGTGCAGGGTGCCTTAGAGCAGTCCCAAGCACAGGGGCTGACGTGGACTGCACGCAGGTGTGGGGTGTCTGGCTTTTTCATGCAGTACATGTGGTTTCATGGACACCCCTCTACCCAGCTCGTGTTTCCATTACCAACAGGGAAAACGTAACTGAGAAAAAGCCAAAGTGACCCACGGGCCTCATGGACAAATGTTGCACATACCTAAGTTTTGGAAGCAAAGCAGAGTTACAGTGAGCTGGGAGGGAACAAATTGAACAGCCCCAGCATTTGCCACTCCTCATCTGTGAGCAGCCACCACACAGGCAATTAAAGCAGGACACAGCAATTCCATTTTCCATCATAATTTGCAAGCTAATTTACAGTCTAATTAAACATACAAGTGAGGGGGGGGAAAAAAGGAGGGGGGGGGAAGGGAGATAGAGTTTTGCTTCACTGTTTTCTTTTGTGGATCTTATTTCATCTCTGAACTGCAATGCAAGAGAATTAATGCTGGATTAATGTTGCTTCTCTTTTCAGCCATATCACACCAAATCTGTTCTGAGTACACAAAAAATAAACTCATTTCTAGCTCTGAATCTAGCCATACTCTCAAGACTCAAGCTGGATTCATTCTAGTTTAGAAAACCCCACCACTACTGCATCCTGTATGGGCACAGACCTTGCTCCTGATGGAAAAGTAACAAGGATGAATCCTTTTTTCTTTGCCAAATCATGGTACTTAAAAACAAATGAGAATAGCAAACAACTGCCTCAAGTCAACCAGCAAACATCCCTGGGAACACAGGAAGAGGAAGTCATTTGAGTATGGAGGCACTTGGCTAGATGTTTTTGGTGGTTTCCTAGCTTCAGGGGTACAGACCAGACAGGGAACAGGGCTGTGTCTGAATGACGAATGCAGCTCATCATGTTTATGCAGGCAAAGCAACACAGCTTCCCATATTTTTCTCATACATTGATGAGGTTTTAAAGCCCATAGCTCAAATTCTGCTTCAGTCTCAACTTTAGTCGTCAGGTTTTTGGCACTTGCCAACTTGGGTTTTAAAACACTGACTTCAGGCCTTTCCAGCATCTTCCTGCTAAGATGATGCTAAAGTCATCCCACACAGTCAGAGCAACAAGCTACAAGGGAAAACAACTCCCTGCTGCATTTCTTTCCATGACCATGCAAATAAACATGAGCGACATAAAAAGGCAAAAAGTGGAATTTGCACCCATAATTTGTGATGACAACTTGACCAGAGAGCTGCAGAACCGGAACAGGTGGGAGTCTGCAGCTTGGTTACAAAACATCTGCAAGCCTCTTGCCAGGCTTGTTTGATTACTTCATTTAAGTTCATTCTTAGGCATGTGTGAGCAGAATATGATGTGTCTAATTCTTGCAGACATTGAGTATCTGTGTTGCATTAGCAGGGCTTTGTTTTTAGCTGATATCCTGGGTCACATCAAAGACCTGTCAAGGCCATCTTAACTCCAATATATCCAACAACTAGAGCTTATGGAATGAGAGTAAAAAACGTGACTAGTAAAGACTGGTCACTTCCCCACTACCACTTCCTAGATTCAGCTTCCCTGCAAGAGCATCAGTCAAGGGAAGTGGACATTACATTTATATGTGTGCATGAAGAAGAGGGAGCATCTGTCCAGAGCACAACATGGACTCATATTCCTGTTTCCAATCTGTTTCAATTCACCTGCATTTACTTTCCATATGTGATGGAACTATTTGTAAAGCAGAATAACCACAAGACTCAGTTTCTGCCATTTAAGGGTTGACAGATTTTCAGAAAACACAACATCTAAGCCTACAGAGCATTAGAATTGTAGAGTGACAAATGTTAAATGCAAACAAGAACATACAGGGCCTCTGTGAAACCTGCCTCCCTTGTGGCCTTCTCAAATACTCTACCTGGGTCTGAAAAAGGCTGTCTATGGCAAGCAAACAAAAATAATCCAGCTGCACTTCAAGGCAAAAAGTTTTCAGCTTATTGCCTCTTAAATCTGGATGCCACCTGACTTATGTACTATTTTAACTCAGTGCTTGTGTCCTCCTCCTCAGCAGATGGCTGGTGTTTCACGAGGACCCTAAAATATGAGAATGTCCTGGTGGAAGAAGAGAAACTCCATTAAATAAAAAGAGAATTGGAAAAATCAACAAATCAACAGACAAAATTCAGACAACTCTTGAATTTCAAATCCTCCAAGTTTCACTGACCCATTTTGAATACAACAGTTGCATCCATTTCAGTGAACCAGTTTTAGAAATTTAGTCACAACTGAAGTTGTTCTGAAAAGAAACATATTACCCCCAAAGAGTACAGCTTAAAGCAGAAATCCTCAGTGCCAGTGGCTGGATGGGGAAGTGAGGTGAAGGTCCCTCTAAGCCAACCACTTCTCATGTCTTACACCATGTCACTCACAAGGTACAGGATAGACACAAAGGGAAAACAGCACTTCGGAAATTTTTTTTTCAAATACGAAAATGACTTAATTCCCCTGCCCTTCTTCTATGCACAGCAACAAGTTTTAAAATTTCACTCAAAACTGGCTTATTCCTGCTTCAACTGAAATTAATTTAAAGAAGAAAGTATTGAGGCAGATATGAGGGTCTTTAAAACCTCTCCTTAGTTTGTAAACACGACTTGCTATCTCCAGCTATAAGAGATCACTTTGCTGTTGTCAGTGCTGGCATTATTCAGATGAGGGCAATGTTTGCATGTTAAATCCAGTCCCAGTCCAAATGGGTACAACCTGCTTCTGGTTTAGACAGTCATTAGACCCACAGAAGCCAACAGGAAGAGTTCTATTCCCTTCATGGTGCTGGATGAAACCCCACATAAAAGTAGGATTGTTAAAATATCAGAAGGATGCTGCCAAATCAGAGGGAGTTAAAAGAGAAGTGGCTGAACTGATTCTGGCACAAGAGGAGTTGACTTGGGGGTTGTTGAAAACAGGATGAGTAGAGCTCTACTCATACTTCAGGCAAAGGGATTTTTGTCAGTGAGTGCCCTGGGGTCAGAGGCACAGAAATAGCTTGGTCAAATGAGAACTAACAAGAACTTGTTTGCTACTGTGTTAAATGCATCAAGACAGCAAAGACACAGAAAGAAAATACAACTCAGAAATTGCTGTTTTCCACTTAACGTCCAGTCTCACACACCTTTGCACAGCGTTACTTATGCCTGTGGAAGATCTCTCTGAGAACAAGAGCCCATCCACATAGCAGCAGCAGGCTGCTACTGATGCATTTTCCCAGCTACAGAGCTTGTGTACAACGCTGGAGCACACACAGCTTGTGGCCACACAGACAGAGCACACCATGGTATTGCTGACCCTGTCCCACGGACAGTCCCAGAGCAGAATTTTGCACACTGTAGGTAAGTAGCCCTATTAACACAAATGGCAAGTGCTCCCTGCACAATGTTCCTTATGACTGCCAAGAGGCATTGCTACTAAAACCCAGCCACCCCTTTGGCTTCCAACATTGAAGATTCTGCTCTGCAGCAACACTTGCATGTAGTTTACATTAGCATGCAAATCTTCCAGCTTTGATTCGTAACCTTACATATGACCCCCAGATGCAGTGTTGAAAAAGCAAAGCAAGGGCCTGGGAAAAGGAGCAAATCTCCTCCAGGCCCTTCCAGAACAATTACAAAGCTCTGGGACATTCTTAGTCCAAATAATGGAAATTCTCCTGGGATTTTGCCATATAATAGTGGGATTTTTTCTTCTTCTCATTTTGAGTAGAGGGAAACAAAAAGTTCATGTAAACCAAGAGACCCTCAAATTCACAAAGCCAGACTTGAGGGGCACAGTACTTTAAGTGTGAAAAAAACAACTCTGAAACACTCTCCTAATTTCTATGCAGTTTGTGCAACTACATTTTTCATGCACGACTGAAGGATAAAACTGGAGGTGAAATCAACATCAACCAAAGCATCCCAGAACTGCCAGCATAACTGCAATGCATCCAGTGCATGTAGATCTCTGATTATACCACATGACTATACATACAAGACTGAATGTACTTTTTCTCTACAGAACAATACTGACAATGTGAAACCAATTCCTGGAAAAAAGGGAACAAATTTCCACAACCCCAGAAAGACACAGTTCTGAAGTCACTGGAAAAATGTCTTTCACTGCAGTGACCTTTGATTCCAGGCTTTAGAGAAATCCATGTTTCTTCTGGGGAGAAGAGTGAAAGAAGAAAATGATTTTGTGTCCCAGTCTTGAAACCAGTGTCTGAATTGCACTGCAAAATGCCAAAGAAGAGGCAAACATGGAGCACCTTCTTTATTGCAACCCTCACCCCCACCCTGGCCTTCTGGCCAAAGCAGGAAAACTGATGCAAGAGTCCCGTGCAGAACCGATTCCCTCCCGTCAGGGCACAGCACTCAATTAAACACAAAATTACCTTCTTCCTGTGGACCTTCAGGGTTTTCAGGAAGACACTCTGCCAAATCCTCACACCCTCAATCACTGCCTTTTTGCTAAGTTGAACTATTGTCTCTGCCCTTTTCCTTCCCTCCTACTCTTCTCACAATCATCCTTTTCCCTCCTTTTCCCACGCTTGGCTTCCTGCCTTCCCACTTGCAGAACACCCTCTCCCACCCTAGACGTGCAGGACCATCACAGGCAGCACAAACCCATCCCTCTCCAAGTCTGCAGTTTGCAGCCTGGGCCACACACAGCCATCCTCACCACTTTCTAGACCATGTTTACTCAGGACACCAGGCTGCAGGTTCTGTGGATGGGAGAGCACTACTCTGCAGGGATACACAGACACAAAAGAGATGCTTTTTCAGCCCAGAGCAATACTCTGCTTTATGGATTTCTGTACAGTGTCATTCTCCCTTTAAAACCTGCAAATATAAGGATCTGATGGTAGGAAAAGCTATTTAACTGCTGGGCACAGGAATAGCTGCTAGACAGGACAGTCACTGTCTAACTTCATCCCCAGCTGAGGAACTGGGAGATAGGTTTCCAAACTGTACTGCAGCCAGAAGAGAAAGTTGTGGTGCCCATCAACCCAAGCAGCTTCTCTCCAGACTGTACATGGGGTACAGAGGAGATGGGCTCCTAAAAGGATGCAAAATTAGGGGATTTGGTGATTATCAGCAGTCACAGCCATCCTGCCAAAGGACAGTCATCAAATCAGTCCCCATACCTGGCTCACATGTTGGCATAAGCCATTGCCTGAGTATACTGACACAAGCCTGGACTCTTCCAGTGTGGGGGGGAAGAACATTCTCAGGGATTTTCGATCACTCTATTCTGGGCTTTGTCACTTGCACAGCTTCCCCCCATAAAAAACTCCACATCTTCTCTGGAGAAATGCACTTTGTCAGAGCTGCCAGGGATGACAGTGACCACAGTAATTCCTTCTTGTTTACCTGTCACAGCCCAGCCACAAGTCACACACACCCTGAAAATTACTCGGTTTTGGAAGGAGAGCAAGTGGCTGCAAGTCAGCATGTATCCCATTAGAAATAAGCCTTTTAGGACCATACCCATATTATATGTTCTATCAAAACCAGTAATAAAATATGAGTCAGCAAAATGACTGTATAAGTTTACATTTGTGTCAAATTCAGGGTTCACAGTGCCTTAGAATAACAAACAAACCTCTTCCTTTCACTCCCAAGCCTGAATATTCTTCAGCTCTTACCCACTTAAAGGGAATTACTAATGCTGCACAGACAGAAACTTTATTAAATCTGCTTAAGTCACCACCCAAAGCCCAGAAACATCAGTCTCTAACAGCAGGCTTTCAAGAACCAATACAGCTGCTCTCAACACATCAGCATCTGGAGACAGCAGCAATTTGCTAGGCAGGATTTGGAGGGAAAAGTCCTAGTTTTATGCATCCCAAAGTTGGAATGTCCAACTGGTCAAAGCTACTCATCTCAGATCCTCCTCTAGGGTACACATCCGTCTCCAGAGGTGTCTCTTCCACTGCCTGCAGAAGGATACTATGCTAGCCTACTCTGCAATGTCTACAAGGCATTGTAGACATCTACAAGTTAAGGTAGATGTACATTAAGGAAAGGTCTACATGGTGCAGAGATGTCCAAATTGGCCACACTGACTGTTGTCTGTCTCCTATATGATGCTGCACTATCAGTCCACAGTGACCAACAAAGCACCTTGGCTGGGTCAGCTCACTCACACCAAAAAGCCCCAGAGCTCTGCAGGGCGTATCAGCTACAGCACAGCATCACTGCTAATGATGTAACACTTCCACAAGCCTGACCTTTTTAAAATACTAGGATTTGACTCCAATCCCCACTCAAAGGATTCAAAGTTTTTAACCTGGGTTCTCAGAGTGATTTTAAATTCTAATTTATGAAGGGCTAAACAGGAAGGAGCTGGAGGCACCATTATCATTTACCACGAAGCAGATATGCAAAGTTAACAATCTGAAATAGCATCTTGACAGCAGGCCAGGCCTGACTGTCAACACATCAACAGCCCACATGAGCACAGTGTGGATCATAATCATCTTGTGCATTTAGTGACCTTGGACAGGACAGGAACTTGTGCTCATGGAGTCTGGGGAGAAAATGGGCATTTTTTAAGAGATGCCTCCTCTCAGACTTGGTTCACTGCTGGCTTCAGAGCAGTGCTCTCAGCAGGCAGCTGCATTGCCAGCACTCTCCCAGGCACAGGTATATGATGGGCTGGACAGTCCATCTGGCCAAAAGGCACACAAACATTCTGCCACCCTGCAGGTGTCCTGAGACAGACAAGAAGCAACTTTTGTCGCACTCAAGGACAGCAAATGGGTTACTTCATCCCTGAAGTGAGCTGCAGGATAAATGCATCTCCTGCCCAGCCTTTCAGTAATTATTTAGAAACCCTTTCCCTAAGCATTTGCTCTTACAGGCGGATTTGAAACAGAAGATTGAGATAAAGATGGATGCACTCAACAACTTCTTGACCCATTTCAGGCTCCCTGGCAGCAACCCTTACTGCCCCAAATGCTTTTAGCAGGGAACAGAAGCAGTGCAGACACAACAGAGCTATGTGCCTCTTGTACCCAACATGTTCTTGTTTTTTTGCCAGGACCAGGAAACTGCTTACAGGTAAGGGCACACCAAAGTCAATTTGGATTAAGGAGACAGTTGCCAAAGGGAAAGTCAAAATAAAGAAGGGGGGAGGGAGAAACAAGCCCTGCAGCCACCTCCACTGAAGGCTGAGCTGACCTGGGGGCAAGCTGAGCCAAAATGATTCCCCCTACGTGTGCAGGGCATGAAGCAGTCGGCTGAATGCCACAAAATGCACAAGGTGTGAATTATGGCATCATAACTCACGCCCTGAAGTGTCCTATTGCAAAACGGCTCAGGGCAGAGCCAGGATTTTTTTTCCAATGTTGTAATTCCCTTGTGTCTTTTCTCTCCCCCTCAACCGCCCCTCCAGTAGAGGTACATCCAAAGAGGATCAAATCTCACTCTCCTCAGCCCTGTGAAATGCAAGCAAAATGAGCATAACTTGGCCCACTGTGCCTTTTTCTTAAGGCTTCAATAATATTAAAAATTAATACTATTCAAATATAAACCACTCGTTGCCTTGGAACAACACAAAGACAGATGTAAAATCACTGTTTTCACAGATAGGTGCTATCAGCAGGCTCTGGTTAAGAGCAACAGCATCCCATGCTCTAGTAGGTGCCTCCCTTTCCATCCCCTCTGTGCACCACTCTGCAGCAGGAGCAGATGGACTGCCATGCAAATCAAGGCAAGGTGCAAAGGAAGGTCTCCAGGTTCAAGCCCCAGTTCTCCATGGTCCCAGCTCTGTTTGCAGCCCACTGACATGAGCTGGCTCTCCATCTGCATATCCACAGGTAAAATAAATCTTTTGCCCACACACCACCAGATGTAGACTGTTAAAGGGGACAGGTTGCCCTCAGCAATTCCACTGGGCCACTAGCTCCAGGATTTGCCCTAGTCTGCCTCAGGTAGAAGGAATGGACATCTTGGACATCTCCTAGGCACAGTGACAGGATGACATGGACAGCCTCCAAGGTAAAACATCAGACAGAGACAATCTGGAGCAGGAATCTGCTCACAGGTCAACCAAATCCCACTGAAAGCAGCAAGTCTTCCACAAGACACACTAAATCTTGTCCGACACAGCCATTGTGGCTGCCCTCATTCAAGAGAAGGAACAAAGTCAGACAAAATGAAGGCAGGAGCTCTACCAGATGAGAAAGCCACAGGCTCGGGTGCCAGAGAGATACCATTAGGCTCCCACAGTCTCTCCTCTCCGTTAGCAATCCAAATTCCTCTTGAGGGTAAGCAAAGGAGGCCAATTGGAGAACTGACCAGTAGTTTTAGTGGAGGATAACCACTAGCTCTGAGACACAGCTGACCACAGGACAAAACCACTGCTCCCATCAGCATTCTCCGGGAGTGTCTCAGTAGGCTCAGGACCACCCTTGAGGGACAGACAAGAGTGAAACTTGGGCTGCATGCCTGGGTCCCGTGCTGCCTGTGCTCCAGACAACACAATTTCCGCTTCCCTGAGCTGTGAGGTTTCTCCATCAGCAAAACAAAGACAGCCAAAAGTTTCTCAAGGCTTGTAAACAAGGAGGCACATCTCACTTGATGGCAAGATGATGGCCTGATTTTTTCAGTTCTTCACAGTCACAAAAAATATCTCCTTATCAACCAGTGTTTGGTTGTTTTCCAGACACTGAGAGGATGAGTGTTTTGCTTCGGTCCCACGGATAAATCTCATCTCCTCAGGAGAGGAAATCTTCCTAGAAAGTGTAGGACAAACTGAATGGTCTATGGAGATCACAACAGTAGTCCCTTGGAAATTCAGTCTGCCAGGGCACTGAAGGGCACTTAAAGAAAGGGCCTTAATTCCAGAGATTTCAATGGGATTTACATTTACACTTAACTCTGTTGCTGACTTGCAGCCTGCAACTGTCAAGGTCTCTCTTTGTCCTCACTTTGTCCAAAGAAGTAACACATTACAGCCCCTGGACTTCTAATACAACTGTTGATATGAGGGCTCTTTTGAAAATCCCAATTCTTTGTGACTGTCATCCTTCCACCATAATTTTAGGCTTTCCCAAAAACAGGCCCATGCAGTTGTTCTACAACCCTGACTATGACGATGCTCTTCCAGCCCTCCACAGATGAGCAGGATCCCTCCAGCTCAACATCTCCACAACTTCAGCACACATGAGTTCCTCCAATACCCTTATTTCACACATCAGTTACAACCTACCAGATTCCAGCTGGAGATGACTGAATTCTCTCCATATTGGCTGAGTTCTTGCCACAGCTGCAGGAGCCTACACACATTTCCAACCCTTGTTAAACCACACTAACTGTGGGTGCAATTCTGCCAGTAGTGCAGCCAGGGGAAGGATCTGAAGTAGCCCCTCCACAGTGGCAAGAAATCCAGATCATAACTGCAGTCACTCAGTGTGACTTTCTGGAGTGCCTGCCACCCAGCTTTGGTCTGTCAACTGTACTGTCTCTTGCAACCACAAAGAGCCACAGCCAGAGAGCATGTCACCAGCTCTCCAAGTCAGCAAATCACTATCACAGCAAGAAATCATACAGG
Source organism: Calyptomena viridis (assembly GCA_013390005.1). Lineage (NCBI taxonomy): Eukaryota > Metazoa > Chordata > Aves > Passeriformes > Eurylaimidae > Calyptomena > Calyptomena viridis. Next base: position 316,967 of record WEIV01010597.1, on the reverse strand, counting down.
TAAAAGCACAGAAAAGTGTCGAACTTCTAGCTGACTAGCCCCATTTCAGTCCCATGGATTTAAGGAGCAGGATAGCGAAAAGAGGCTGAAGGTTTTTTCAGGAGTTCAGAGAAACCCTGTCTATGGGAGAGGAGTACCAATTCCCATCTGTGGATCTGGCCACACAAACAGGTCCCTCAGCCCACTTGAAACACCTGACTGGAGACCCAACTATCTTCTCACTGATGTGGAAACCCTCCCTAGCTCAAAAGCTAACTCCAAAATACAACTGAACTACAAATCTCCTTGGCAGGGTAAATTATTGAAGCATGATTTAAAAGTGAGCTCTGAAGCGAGGGAGCTCAGCCAACCACTGCATCTGGCCACAATATTGAGAGTCAATCCCCTGATTAATAACCTTAAACTCCATTGAGGTGTGACATTAAAAACAATCCAAATAATATCCCAGCCATGTCACTTTATTCTTTTTTTCCCTAGAAAGGACATCTGGCATACCAGGCTCACATTTTCACTCATCCCAGAAAAACCAACAGCAACATTTTCCAAAGGTTCCCTAATCAGGGAGTGGAAGGGATACAGTCAGTTCATGCATGGCTTCTAACGTTTTTCCAACCAGTTGGACTCCCATTCCATTCTCTTCTTCCAGGGAGAAGCACAGCTGTTATAATCAGCCTGTAGCTGGAGAGAAGAAAACATAATTTCTATCTCTGCCACTTAAAAATCAGCTTAAAAGCTGACAGTGGCAGATTGCAACAAACCTACCTCTTTTAGAAAGGCAAAAGCCTCTCTCCTATCTCACATAGAAAAGCCCTCAACAGTGTCACAGAAATGACATATTTAGCCATAGAAACAGTCCGTAGATCTGTTCCTAAATCTAACTCACGTAGAGCTTCCTCCATGTTCATGCTTTCACAGGTACCTTTGTGACCTCTTTAGAAACAGAATTTCAGGATTCCTCTGGTGAAGCAAACACTGATTTTAGTTGCACAGTATAAGAGATGCAGCTCCTGCACTCCCAGAAAATGCTGTGTACTAGAAAACAACAAATATGGTAACACTGGAAAATATTTGTGCAGCCTTCTCCATTTCTAGGTTGACATGAGTTGAAATTCTCTTCCAGTTTCATGTCCTTGTGATTTTTCCAGCTGCCAAGAAACCATCTTTTCCCCAGAAGGAACTCTGGAAATGGGCTTGGATCTCTTACAACTCCAGCAACCTGACCAAATTCCTCATCACAAAAACAGGTAGGACTCAGACCAACCCAAATGGCATCTAGACTTTAGCTCCTACCCTAAAGTGAGCAGAGGGCCAAGAGCCAGTGGGATGATTTAATGATTGATGCCAGTGGGATGGATGTGAGGATGGAGACCATGAAAGGCCAAATCTTAACTACAACTGTGGAACATTACAGTTGTTTCCCAAACATGAGAACATGGCCTTAAAAAGGACCATCATGTTTCCAGAGGAAAAGTGAATAGAAGCTGCATAACCAAAATGAAGTCCTGTTTGGAAGCTTCTACCCAAGAACCAACACAAACACATCGCTGGCTCAAAGGCAAGAGGATGGCATCTGGAAATGAAGGGGGTGGGAGAGGCTTTTCCAACAAGCTAAGAAAAAACCTTCAAGGAAATCTTGTGCTTAGATCTTAAAGACACATAAAACAAGGAGGTGAAATGCAGAGAGAATTCACAAGCTTGAAAATATCAGCAGGCACAGCTGGGACAGGTAAACTTGGCAGTGCCAGGCACAAGACAGAAGAAAAAACGTTTTGGAGGCAAGATTTTCTTCCCAGGAGTAAAGAGCAACGTGTCTATAAAATAGTGCATTTTCATACCAAGTTTATTTCCAGCCTTGTGCTGCAGGCAGTGCTCACCTACTGACTGCCAAGCTGGCTACTGCATTTGTCTTTGCTCCACAATACTTGTTGGATTGGCAAGATACTATTTCAGAGCTATAAAACCCTCCTGGAACATGCTTCCAATAAACCAAATTCCTTTTCTTACTAATCATTTTATTTGCCTCATTATTAGCAGCACTTGGCGCAAAATAGACACCACAGGCAGAATCCAACAGAGTTCAGTCCCTGCAGCTGTTTATGCACTGCCCTGTGAAGGGCCAGGACTGAGTTCTCCAGCTCAGCTCCTCGTGCTGGGCAGCAGAACAAGCAGAAGTTTGCCATGAGCATGTTGGGTAGCTGCCTACTGTAGGGCATGATGCATTCCTGAGGTTAGTAACATCTGACTCAAGTTCTATGTCCTACCTTGGCCTAGAAAAGATGCTCTCTTTGGGTACTTCCCTTCAAGGAGTAGTAAATCCTGTTTGTCCACTTCAGCATAGGCAAGTTTGCTCTTAGAGGATGCAATGTTCCTCTGCAAAGAAGTTGTTGCCCTTTGGCAGGAATGAGGCAGAACAGTACCTGTAATTTCCCTATACAAAGCAAACAGTCTTCCATTTCTCTTGCAGCAACTGGGGGTACAATTTGGATGCAGTATCTGGGAGACTGACCTGCTCTCCAACCCATAGGGAAGCAGCATTGTAAGGGCACATCTAGTTAAACCTAGACAAAATCATTTCTAGGGGCACTGTAGAGCAGAGATGTAAAATTCAGGAGTTGGAAGACATTTAGTCACAGAAATGAAGAGTGAACAGCTTTGTGAAGCAAGTATCAAGGGTGCATTTATACTTAAATTAACAACCTTCCAGAAGACCCCAAAATAAAGCTAATATGGACCAACACTAAGAGGGCACATTGCTAAAATGCAGCAGCAGTGCAGTGCACCCCATACGACCAAAGCTGCAAAATAAAACAAAAGCAGCAAAATAAACTCACTGGAGTCTCTTTGGGGCACACTCAAATCCTATGGGATATATTAAAAGGCTGTTGACTCACCTGGCATGAGGGCACAGCAGCTCAGTCACGCACAGGGATTTTCACTAAAAACACTCATCTCACTGCATGTGCAGGCACACAGACACACACAGCCTCCCAGCTCAGCAGGGATAGGATATCCCCGTATCAAATGCTTCAGAAAGTTCAAACACCAGTCATGTCTGATAGGGAGAACAGCACAGGCTTCTGCATCACAGGGGAAGGAGGGCCTCCCAGGCCCCAACCCACCTCCAACTCTATCTCCGCTCCTATGGAGCCTGAGGCAGTATTTCCACTAAATCCTGTGTTTCCATACACCCAGGTTTGAGGCCCAAGGCAAAGGCAATCCTGGGGCAAACCTGCTCTGCACAATGTGTAGAGGGCAATAGAGTTGTCCACAGAACGGGGAATGTGAGCTTTAAAATAGTCAGGGGGTGGGGGTAGGGGGAAAGGACAATATCCTGCAGCATAAAATCACTTTTAAGTACATTCGTTTCGCAGTTGCTAGAATATAAAGCCAAACCCTGGAGCTCTGCCAGCCAGTCAGTATTTTTATGACTGTATCAAAGCACATGATAAAAACAAAAAGCTTAAGGGTCAAACTCAGTGCCAGGATTAGTAACCAGCTGAAGTGAATAGCATGATACCAGGTCTGAACAAGGTCCTCTGATCACAGGCACTTAAAACACGTCTGTTTTTTTACACAATGGCAGTCATGCCTGAAATCCATGTGCCAAATTCCTCTCCTTCAACCCGTTTAGGTGGGGAGTGCTTTGTGCAAAATCTCTAAACCATCTCCACCAACAAGTACCAACAGAGTCTGCAGCTGTCTCGAGTCACGTACATCCACCCAGCAGAGCACACTGTCCAAGCCCTTCCCTCATCACTATTTTGGTCCTCTAATGCAGATGCTGCCCTACCAGGACTGCCCCTCACAGCAGTGAGTATTTCCACATATCCCTGCACTAGGCACTACCCAGGGTACGACATGATTACAGGCTGAAACCTGCAAGCACCAGGAGAAGGGCAGGCATCCCTTCTGAGTAGACCTCAAGTTCTTACCAGAAGGACTAAAGATAGATATTTTTAATTTATTCAGAATAAGGAATTGGCCAACTTGTGCTGAGGGATTTAAAAGAAGAAGCTGCATCAAGAGAGACCTTCATGCTACATCAGAAACTGCACACTGAGAAAAGGCATTCATCTCAGAGCAGGAGATCCCAACCCATGGAAACTCTGTCCATGACTGCCAGCAGCTGAGACTGAGTGAGCCACTTGGAAGCCCTGCTTAGACTGTGGCTGGTTTCCCAAAAGCCAGCACAGTCACTACAGTTATGAGATGGTTATACAGCTGGGATGCTACTTGCTGCCACTGCTGCAGCTCAGAGAACAATGGGTTTGTAGCAGCTCCCAGACGAAATGCCTGGAATTCAAAACCATCAGAGACACCTTCTCACCCTTGTGGATATCAGTACTCTGTGCCTCCCTCACCTCAGTCCTGATAAGGCAGGAGGCAGCAATGACAGGCACGTGAGCTGGAGAGAGGGATGGGGGCACTGGTGTGGCGTCATGTCACCGGATGCCTGGAAGGAGCTGAACATATCCATGGTGCCACCTCCCCACACTGCAGACCCCTTCTGCATGACTACAGAGGCAGGACACCCAACAGAGACCTTACTTTCAGCTAAACTCTTTCATCCAAGGAGATAAGAGGTTTCCCTATCAAATCACCTCCAAGAGTGAATTTCAGTGGAGTAGATCAGAGACAAGCTTAAAGCTCGAGTTGTTTGCTTTAAACACTGGATGGCTTGGTTATTTTGGCAATTGGTTGAGCTCCCTTTTGTTTTATACAGAGATAGTTTCTCCTTTTCTAGGACAAAATTGATCAAAACTGGGAGCGATTTCCTTTTAACTAAATAACATTACTTATGGAATTCAGCATTTTTCAACAGTGCTTTTAGTTTCTGCACAAGATGCAGCACTTTATTCCAGAGGATGCAGACTCAAATAAAAGCCTTTTTCCACTTGTCTTTCAGCAGGAAAAATATCCTTTTTTACTGAGTATTGACAATTTTACAGAGAATGACAATTCAAGTTTGTGTTATTTCACTAAAACAAAATGCATATTTTTAGCCATGGTCACTTCAGTTGCAGACAGAAGCTCTCTCACAACAGGAATTAAGGACAATTTGGGGACTGTGGGATGCACAATAGAGGTTTTTGATAAGCACATGTCACTGTGACCAATTTGCACGTAATGACAAAATTACAGCTGAAGAAAAGCACTGAGGGAGGGACTGACTGTGAATAGAAAGAGAAAAGCCTGGTCTCCCTTGTTCAAGCTGTTTACCACCCATCACTTCTGTCCCTAAGCTCTGACCTTGTTTTACACAAGCTGAGAAAAAGCTCTCATCCTGCAAAGTGCTGAGCATGCTCTACTCCCACACACCTCTCTCCACCATCAAAGCTGGGTGGATTTGGTGCTGCAACTCAGCCCCAAATACACAATAAGATGGCACCAAACATCACTTCTAGACTCTGCCCCAGGCAAGTTCTAATTTTGATTAAAGAAGCAGAATTTCTAGCTCCCTCAAGCAATCTCAGCTCCCACTCAGATTTTTCTTTTGATCTATCTGCCTTCTTCATCAGATTTTTAAAGAGCTAACAGTATTGTTTTCTTCCTGACACTGTCTGACCTGTGAGGCTTGGCCAGGGCCAGACTCAAGCACATCATACAGTAACATGCCACTTCTGATGAAGTGTCCTTATGAGAGATGATGGGGTTATGTCACACCTTTGCAAAAAAGCAGAAAGCAATTTTGGGGAAGAAAATGCAAAGGGGAACTTTTTTCTGGGAATAAATCAACAACCATTCACAAACAGCATATGCAATAGTTTGCTGCTTAACAGCTACAATGTGTCTGATGGCACAATTAAAAAGAAAAAAACCAAATTTTTTTTTGTCCTTCTGCCCTATCTGAAACTTCAGCTGATATCAGCAAGAAGAACACAGGTCTGAGCATACTGAAAAAAAGGAGGTTAGCCTTACCCCAAAATATACTTCATACCTAGTAAATCCCAAGGCTGCTGTAACATGGGGTCACTGCTGTTACACCCCAGTCAAGGACAGCTGGACAGGGATCAAATCTAAACTTGAAAGTAGTGCCTCCCCTTGTAACTGCACATATCACATATACAACCCTATGGAGGCACCTTCCATTTGCTAAGCTGGAAGCACCTCACAGATATGAAAAAACACCACTATATCCCCCAAAACTGAAGTAGCGAAAATACAAGGAAAAGACAATAGTTTGCATCAAGCTAAAAAACACCAGCGGCCGCCATGGCCTTCCTTAAGGTCATTTTGTAACTGATTTAAAAAAAGATTGGGGAGAAAAAAAAAGAAAGGAAAAAATCAGAGGACAAGTGATTTACCAAGAGTCACACAGCAGTGTGCAGCAGGGGTGAGGACAGAAGCCATCTTCCCAACACTCGAGTTGGTGTGAGAGATGTTTCACTATCACTTTTTTCCCCTGAGAAACTGCTCTCATTGAAGCCACAGTTCAAATATCCCTCACTTCAATAAAATTTCAAAGGAGGTAAGTCCTTCCATGCAACCCCATCCTTAGGTTGTTCTCCTTGCTGCCTGGAGGAGATGATGCTGCTCCTATCTTAAGGGGGGACATTAAGAAACCAGAGACTGGTTTTGAGCAGTTTCATGTATCCATAGCAGAACAAACTCTGGAGAGGGAAAATCCAATGTATTTTGGGTTGCCTGTCCACCTGCAGGTTTTGAGCACAGAATTCTGCTTCTGCAGACCAGCTTGTGAATCCCAGAGAGAGGGGAACTCTAACGACATGGCATGGGGACAGGCAGCCCTGACACTCGAGACAGACAGGCAGGCAGATTCAAGCTGGCCTTAAAGGGACAGGGCAGATACTGCAAACCCCAACATCCAGGTGAGAAATTAAGTAAATACCCTGTGTTGTCCCAGCTACACAAACCCAGGGCTACAGCCAGTTTAGGCACACCTACACAAACTGCTGTCACGGCCCAGATCCACTTTCTTTGCTAAGAAAAACAGCAGGATGAAGAAAAAAAAAAAAAAGTAAAAAAGGTAAAAGCAGATTGGCTTTCCCATATTTTCTATGACGATTTTTAATGCTCAGCATTCATCAAGTGAGATATGAGTGTCCAAAGAGCTGCTTTAGGTTACCCCAGAGATGTGCCAAGGCAGACTTCCAAACTTGAGAGATACACTGAATTGCTGTCCATACATGGCTTGAATTTACTTTTCTATGTTGCCTCTTGGACCACAGCTATGGAGTTTTTATCAGGTGCAACTCAGAAGAAGCTATAAAGAAGTGGCTCCCAAACAGACACCCCTGCACTGTGGCTGTGCTGAGCCCGACCACAGAGCAGGTCAGAACACCTGACTGCCTTCAGCTCTCCTAAACAGGGAGTATGTGGGGATTGTCAGGTAAGATGTGCAATCATTTTTGGCATTAGGGAAACCTTTCCTCAGACCATCCAGAGGGACAAACCTGAATGCACACCCTGGCCATGTCAGAGAGCACCCATCAACTTGTCACAACCTCCCATCTAAAATGGAGGAAAAAATAGGACTGACCCTTCAAATTGTTCTGATGACTAAAGAGCCATGTTATAGCACAGTACTGAAGCTGATTCTTGCTTCTTGCTAAGTCTTATTCTGACTGTAAAATTAAACAGCTCATTTTAAAAGCTATAAAATGGCTCCCACTTTGGAACACAGCTCTCAGAGGGGGAAAAAAGGAAAGTTTGCAATTTCAGCAAGGCAATGCATGAGACGGTCTGTTAATTACCAAAGAAAGGCAGCTGGTTTAGTTCCTGCTATCTTAATCATTTTCCTCTCTTTGATGTCTTGATCACATCTTTTGAACAACACGCTTGAAGTGTATCACTGCAGAGAACACTTATTTTCATAATGAAAGGGAAATATTTTGCTCCATGCATAATATTTAGCTATCCTGATAGGCTACACTGATAGGGCTTCATATATTGTGTTTTCAAGCTAACGCCGAGTTTAAAAGGCCTGCAGGGTAGTGCGAGGCTTCTATCTAAATGATAAATATGTAATCAGTGTACGTGTCCAGCATCCTTTAAAGTGATATCAAATGGTTTCTAATAAGAAAGATACAAGCACCCAAAACTTTCCTGTCCTAAAGGCATAAAAAGGAAGCTTACTTGTTTCTCATTTCAGTTTTAAAAGTTAAAATTTCTAGGCCATATGAAAATGACATTAATCCTTTGCACAGTGTGACAATACATCCACTGTTGTACAGCATACACAATCAAAAACTCTCTCCACTTCTCACGACACCAGAGACAGCCAAAAATCTGGAGCGAGCACACAGTTCTGAAAGCTGCCATAAACAGGATGGAATTTTGAGACAGTCATAGGGATCTATAGAAAATATACTTGTAAGCTCCTTCACACGGTGCTACAGTAACAGGAAAAGCTGGAGGATGACCCAGCTACACGTACCAAATTCCTCAAGAGGCAGCTGGCCATGAGCACCAGAACAGCAGCTCTCTACAGCTGCCTGCAGCTAGAAGGCCTTTTCTTAATAAATAGGCCCCATTCAAGATGGGCTGTGATTCAATTTATCATAACAGTGTAAATCAAAATCTGAAGTCAATAGGTATATCCCCACTGGGCTACACACCAGAGTAAGGGGTAGTGAATCATGGAGGAGAACTTGCTGAAAGTACATTCAGAGACAGTTCAGGGTTATGGCAAAATTTCAGCCTTTGCCTTAATTTCCCACGTACAATCTGAGTCTTGGTATTACAGGTTACATTGAATCTATCTAAACAAAACGTAGCTGCAGAGGAGTGACTTCAGGATGTAGACTTTATTTTAACCACAACACCCATTTCCTCACTCTTTTCACTTTAAACCAGATGTTATTATATTTGCGTGTGTGACATTTACACTTAACAATGCAGACTCTGGTCAGATTTGCTGAAACAGTGAACAAAACTATGATTAAACTACTTCCTATATGCAAAGGCACTTTGAACATCGTGTGTGTCACGGAGACTGGCGAGTCAGAGACGCAACCAGTGCCCAGCTGAGGTCAGACAAGCTTTGAGCTGCAGCTGGACAGATGTAGGAGGCAGCTGGCCACCACTCACATCGCCCGTCGCTGCCCCTTCCTTCCAGCGGTTACCACTACCACACATCTGGTCCTTTTGGCAGATGTGCTGCCCCTTGAAAATACAGATGAGGAAAAACCTACTAGGAAATGAGCTCTAGTTAATCCCTGATGGTCTGGGAGCAGGGAGGGTGCTGGAGATCAGATCTGCGGGAGGATGTGACCTGTGGTCGGGAGTAGCTGGAAGAGATGACACTTTAACCCAGCACAGGACAGCATCCCTAACCACAGCCCCTGGCTTCCACCGACTGACAGAAGAGCTCCTCTTCCAAAAAAGGAAATAATTTGGGATTTTTTTGGCTCCCTGAATTGCTAACCATGGTCTCAGAGAAGTACCAAGACACAGAGAGTGCAGGCAAGAGTATTAGGGCTGCTTATGGCAGCAGCTGCCCCTGGCTGAGCAGCACTGTCACCCTACACAGCAGGAGCCTGACTAAGGACGCAGATACACCTGGTCCTCTGGTGGGAGCTGCATGGAGTATTAGAAAAGGGATGTATACCATACTCCCAGACATGCAGCAACAACCTGAAGTCACTCATACCACCAATACACAGGAAAGAAGAGGGACATACACCTTTCCAAGCACCCCCACTCTCAAGAAATGCAAGTTTATTGAGATTGAATTAGAACAACAAAATTAAGCAGTTAAAGTGCATCAGCAGCACTGTGGCTGCAGTCAGGACCCATGGGGCAATGCTCCCCAGGTTAAAGATTGTCTGAAACAAGTCAGGGAGGAGTGGAACAAAGGAAGCAGCCTACAACACCCACAGAACTCCAGCAGAGGCCCTTCATAGCCATAGCTTTGGAGGTGCAATGCAAGTGGCCCTTGCTGGGTCTGCTACTGCCCTACAGAAAGGCAGGGCTGCCATGGCTTTGTGGGTTAGACCAAGATCCTCTGTCCTGCACTCCTTCACCACCCACCTGAGCTCTGTTAGCAACCAGCAGGCTCTGGACATGCTTAGAGATGGCCAAGACTGCAGCTGTCTCTAGCCCCCAGGCAGAAATTTGGACCCATTTCTACTCATATTCATTTTGATTCCTTGCCCTTGGTATTGGTCTTATTGCAGAGCAGCTTCCACAACTTACTCTCATCTTCAAAAACCCCTTTCTATCCCACCTAAGGGTGCTGCAGAGACAGTCCCAGACTAAAGGCAGCCCAAAAGCCAGCCCAGATTCCTGCCTAAGTGACAGAAACCTTCCATGCTCTACTTGGCCTTTCTCCAGTGAGGTCCAAAAGTGGAGAAAATCTGGGATCAGCATTTATACACACCAGCCAAGCCAGTGGGAGGAACAGGAGGGTACTGCCTGGGCGTAAGCAACAATCATCCTGCCCTTAGAGGAATGGTGGGAAGACAAGGCCACCGCCCTCCACAGTCTTGCTTGCAAGAGACACACCCCCCTCGGCCAGGTTCATTCTCTAATTTAGCACTGCACAGAGCAGAACTCTATCCTGGCACTCTCCGAAAATAAAAATAGACTGGGTTTTGTTGCCAGGACAGCCCCCTACATTCACTGGGCCAGTAAGGGGCTTCTCTCTCTCTCTCAGTGCTGTCCCCTGACAGCTGAGCTGCCGAGGAGTCGGGATGTGCCGAAGGAGCCATCACGGCTGCAGGGCCAGCTGAGAGCCCTGAAGAAACTGAGCTGGTGCCTTCTGCAAAAACGTGTGGAACAGTTGCTACAGTGACTTGAGTTTCTTGCCCCTACATGTACATCTCTCCCCCAGCACAGGACAGCCCAAGTCATTTTTATCATCATCAGTTTGTGCCACCTGGGGAATGCTAGGCATGCAGATGAGTTCCAATTTAAAAATTCATATTTATGATGTAATTACATTTCTACAATATATTCATATATATTCTATAATATATTTCACTGGAGGAATTTTAGGGCATCTTTTGGAATATTACTGTATTTCTAAATAAGACTGAAAGAGAAAGTCATTTGGTGTGTTGGAAATTTGACCTATTTTCAGCAACAGTAATGATAATAGTTTTTATACCCTGTTTCTCTGTCTGCCAGCAAGAAGGAAAGCTCTTACAGCCTAAAGGAAAGCAACTAACAGAGGATAATAAAACCACAGACTGTACAAATACAAACACACTCAAAAGAAATCAAATTAGAAGCTGTTATTTGAGAGGGAGGCATCTGAAATTGTGATAACAGACTCTTGCTGGCAAATACATACTGCTCCATGGCCAGAATCATCATTAGCATGTTTCTTTGAAAAGATCAATTAAACTAGGGCAGAAATTAAAATATTTCCCCCCTGCAAAAAAACCAGTGAGGCAGTGGGAGTTGCAAAAGAGACCTTTGATTCACCCTTAATTCATCAGATGAATCATTTCATGTTGAACAAACATCAAACCACACTGAAAAGCTGCAACCAAAAGCTCCCAATTCCTGAAGCCACTTCAGTGGGCTCACTAAACCATGCAACATTGATCACACACATTACCAAAGTGCTATGATTTACCTTATTACATGCATTAGTTAATTTATGGCATCTTTGCCTAAACCTTGACCTGCACTGCACGACCATTTGACTCAGTTTGGCTTCAAAGAAAAAAAGTTTGGTCTACCATGTATTTGAGGAGACCGAGTTCGCAGGCAGGGTGAGCATCCCACTACTGATGCACTGTTACTCACTAAGTTGCAGTAAATGGCCCATGTGATTTAAACTGAGATCAAAAGGACAACAAATCCTGTCCCCACAATTTTGGCAACAGCATCTCTTTGTAAGATCAGTGTGAAGCATGTGGAGTCAAAATCATTATTACAGTTCACCGCTCAAGCATGAGGGACCTCAATTCCTTTGCTCAGCAAACCTCCATGGACACAAGTAGGAATCCACATGTGGCAGAGTTATCTGGAGAGAGTCAATTGTTTTTTTTCCTCAGCTGCACACTTCCAGTACAAGAGAACTATCCAATTATTAGAAAAATCACTTCAGAGGAAACAGTTTTGCAATAAATGTTCTTAATTTTAATCCCCTTTGTATAAACTTTAAGTAATAGGGTAACAAAAAGTCTAGTAAGTATTTTATAGCCAGAGTTGCACTGCTGAATGTTAGCCTTCCTTTATCTAACATGAGTGACAGCTGTTGGCAAGCCCTCTAACCCAACTCTTCTTGCTAATCCACATCTGCCAATGAGGCAACATGACCTCGGGAAACAGGCCCCGTATCTCGGGCACATTATCATTAATGCTGTCCCCCTTTACTGCTTCACACCCTGTTTTTGTGCCTTCACAGACACAATCTCTGGGGAGGCTGGAGAGGGAGCCAGGCATCTGCTGTCTGACCCAGGTGCTTGTAATTGCACCTGATATAACATGGCTCATTCCACACTCAAGGGTCCGAACCATGAGACTGCCCAGGAGATATATTTTCTTGTCTCCCAACTGGTCTGTTGGGAGTGCTGACCCCAGTCCCTCAGACTAGCAGCTAAAATGCTGTGCTCCTTAATGTGTTCAGCAATAACCCAAGAGACTAGTAAGGAAAATCCTTGTCCTTGCCCCAAAATATATTCAGGCAGCTAGAGCAGCAGTGGGAAACCAGAGTCACACCTGATACTGGCTAAGACTAGACAAAGGGGCATTGGCTTGGGCAGCTCAAAAATTCCCAGAAACAGTGCAGTTTCCAACACACAGGTACTCACCATCTCCTGAGTAAACAGCCTAAGGCAGGTCTCTCAAAACCACAACTCACTCTTTTGGGGCCAATCTTGCCTAACTTCACCACTAATCTGCTCAGTGCAACAGGAAAGTTGTGCCAGGTCTCCCATCTTGCAGAAATTAAAAGAAAAAAAAAAACAAAACCACTAAGACAGACCTGTACAGTTTGCCTTGCAGGGCTGCACTGGTTTCACCAGTGGTGTATGAGGGTTTCACAAGTATCAGAGTTACTTGGAAGCACAAAGCATCACTGCAGTCTCACTAGAAGTCGGCCCTGGTTCCTTCCCACCAGCCATTTTTCAGTCTCTACACATGAACCCTTTATACAGAAACTTTACAAAGGACTTGCCACTGAACATCATCACTATCCCAGCTCAAATGTCCTGCTCCATCCAGAAAGATGGCTTGCAGCCTTCTGGTTTTACCTTGAGCAAATGACATTAAAGACTTGTAAGGGCTTCTCTCACACTGCTACCTATTGTTGACACTGCCACAGTAAGCACAGGCTCCAAGTGCTTCTGCAGTTTCACTCATGTTTGTAGAGAAGTGAAAAGATATCAAGTATCATTTTAACAAGTGGTCTCTGCACATTTTTCATCCACTGAATTGAATTTAAGCCTAAGAAAGGCAAACCCACTGCCTGTTACTTCTACCAGTACTTCTGAAACAGGCCACAAATCTCAGTGTGAAAACTGCCTTAAAACATAAGGGTCTCCCAAAGAAATCAGCCTCCAAGACAGAGTTAAACATCTGAAGGGCAAAGCGGCAGCCATTCCAAAGCATTCTTATTCTTACTATGTTCACTGATACACATCTTGTAGGACTGATTTGTTAAAAAAACAGATACTGAGCATGCCAGACAGGACACTGAACAATCTTTGTGTCGGGTCCTGGGAATGGTCCCCTGCAAAGGAGGATGGACAGACACCAGTCAGGATAGCTGGCCATACTGCCAGGATCAAGGACAGCTTTGGACAAGGAACTCACCACTCTGGAGCAGAGTCAGCACCCAGCTTTATAAAGGGCACAACTTGAAGTGACGTTCATTTTAATGTTAGCACATCTATAACCTCTCAACTTGAGCTCACGGGGATTGAAATCCATGGGGATTGCTATGGCCTCTTCCTCACCCCAAAGTCAAATGTCGAAAATATTAAAAAATAGCAGATATGGAAGCTGAAAAAAAGAGGGTGTTTGTCTGAAACATCCCAGCATCAGTTTCGGATCATCAGCATCACAAACCAGCCTACAAAGCAGCTTGCTGATAATCACCCCAGCTATCTCCACCAATACACATATGATGTGGCACATCATTTCTGTGTCTGCCAACACTACAAGCTCCAAATGTGACCCTGGCTCTCTTCCCCAAGCACTGAGGAACTCTTGTTGTGTTTGGCTCCTCCCTTGTCCTCCCTCGACAAAAACAGCATGCTTCCACAACGTCAATCTGGAATTATTTACTGCTGTTGAAGCTCAGACAGAAACCTCTCCTCTCACCCAAGCAGGATGTGCAGAGGTTGTCCAAACGAGAGGGCTTCACCCAAGTGCTCTAGCAACCCTGCCAAGCATGTCACCAGGCAGGCTGCTGCCTCTGAAATGATGCCCTTCATCTCTCCTGCTCCATTCCCAGGACCTGCTAAAAACTAGTTTATCTGTGCTATCAGAACATTAAATAGACACCATCTGCTTAAAATTACCTTCATTAAAGCTAACGTGGGAACATAACCAATCACGTTTTCTCTTCTCTGCTTTTCTGAGTGGAGTGTCACTTGCAAGGCTCTGGGACTAACTCTCAAACTCCCTGAAGGGATGAAAATGAAACCATGAAAGAACCCAAGTTACAGGCACACTTAATCATGCTGACAGAGTGCACACACAGCTCAGGGACAGGACAGACCCAGGAGCCCATCTTCTCCAAATCACACCCAACTACATCTGGAAAATCATCCCACCAGGGTCAAAATTGCTCCCAGCAGCTGCATCTGGCCTCTGCCAACATAAGCAAGGCTGTCCCCAGCAGTACAAATTAACCCACTATATGCTTGAAGTTGCCCAGATCGAAGTGTTATCAGTGCCTGAGCTAAACAGCTCACTTGTATTCAGTCTTCTGTGACAAGTGTGGGGCAAGGAAACCTGTTTGCTCTGTACCTTTGAGGGTGGTGTGTTCTACAAGAGGAGGCCAGTGTGGCATACCTCAGCAGAATGAAGGCTAAGAAGGGACACTATCATTCTCTATAAAATAGTAGAGAGAAGAGGGAGAGGTCAAATCAAGTTGAGAGTGAAGAAACCTTACGCAAAAGGACAAAACTGCTGTCAGAACAGGATGCTTGGGAATTATAAAAGGTCTGCACTGGAAGTTGTCAACCATCAGAAGAAGTCTGAAGCTCCCATTCAAGCCAACACAAGCACCCAGAAGGTTCCTATGTAGGAATGCAATCTGCTTGCACAGCATTAATGACCTAGATCTGTTCCAGGTCTGTTCTACAGCTCCATGGCCCACTCGGTACTTTCACCCACAAAAGGAACATTGTTTTCCATCAGTCCAAATTATGACAGCTCTAAGAAGGCACTTCTGACAGGAGACATACTGCTGCAAACACAATGCTCTCCCTGTCTGATCTGTCTACCTTGCAAAGAGGTGCTAACGTACAGAGTGTTGGGGGATCCTGGTATGAAAGGCATTAGATAAGTACAAAGCCTGAATATATATTAATAGTAATACCAGACACGATATCTCTAACAAAATAAATTGCCACTTGACCCAAGGCTGGAAACAGAAAGTGATCTGCCAAGACCCAGATGTGCAACACTAGCCCATAAGCACGTGATGGAAGCTAAAAACAAAGTGTATGGAGCAGAGAAGGGAGATGGAAGCGATGACGAGAGGTTCACTTCCTCACAGCAAGCACTGTGCTTCCTAACTTCAGCTGGTCAAGAATCAACAGCCCTCGCTGCTATGAGCAACATGCAGCAAGGCTCAGCAGCCTGAGCTAGTGCCATACAGCTAAGGGATGTCTGGGAAGGCATCAGAAGACACAGGCTGGGCCAGAATGAAGTTGTATCTAAGTTCAGCACTCAGTTTTTAATGAAGCTAGATGGTAACTGCTTAATAGCAACACAGAGAACACAGTGTGCTCAGTCTTAAGCAACTGGCAGGTAACAGACTTTCTGACCCAATCTCATACCTTAACTGCTGTGTTTAACAGCTGTCTTATCCACAGAAATTTGTCAATTCTTTGTTTGAACCACTTGTACTTCATATCACTTTTCAACAAGGTGTTGCACAGCTTAATTACATAAATAAAATTTAATTTCATTCCACCTCATACACAAAAATGTTGCAATTCCAAAACTATTGCCAAGAGGCTGAACCTGTTCTTCTCCATTACCTATCCATGCCTGTATCAGAAGAACTAAAGATCTGCATTCAAATAAGCATCTCTCTTTCCTCTGCTTCTAGACTACTTCAACTGATGTGGGATATGACTTCAGGCAGCTCTTGGTATGAAAAGGACTGGACTGTTCCCAGCCAAGCAGAGGTAGGGATAGGTGGCTTGTTTGTTTTAAGCACATTAGCTCTGAACCACTGGAGGTAACATCATAAATCTGTTCTTTCATATCCTTCGCAAAAACAGCTGGAAATAAGTCTAGAGCAAAACAAGGAACAAGAGTTACAACAACATTATAAATGGCTTTATTTCATCTGTGGTGAGTGTTGTTTCTGAAAGCTATGGAAGCTAATTTATAATGTTAGCAATTTGACAATCAGTCTTTTTAATAGGAACTCAGCTATTGTGTTTTGCAACAAATAGGATCTAGCATGGGCAGGACCTTGCCCCTGGCTATAACTTGGCTATTATTTTATCAATTAGAAGCAAGGCTGGGCTGCAAAATCCTTCACCTTGTTTTGCATGCAGGATCCAAGAGTGTGTCTTGGCTAATGTAACCAGAAGATGAAGGTTTACAAACCAAGTCATCTTTGGTAAACAGGTACAGGAGTCCCATCTAATACAAATACATTGCAAAGTGTTGCCCACAACTGCTGGATCCAATACATGTTTCCCATAAAGTGTTGTAGGCTTCTATGGACACAGAGAACAGAAAATGGGCAACACTGGGAATAAAAGAGCCTGGGAACTCAGATAAATCCCCAAAGTGAATGGACATTTGCTGACGACAGCACTGCAAAGTTGGCTTTGGTGCTTGGCTCCTGGTAAAACAATGACATAATGCTGTGTTTACTAGCAGGGAAATCTGAGGGTTGGAAATGGATCTGTAGAAAAACCACTAACACGTTTTTTGACAAGCCAACAGATTAACATCTATTGTCACTGGGGCAAGGCCAAACTCGACTGGAAAAGGTCCAGGAGTTTGATGTCACCGAGAGGATCACAAGGACGTCAGCTAAAGAGTGTTCCCATGTCATTTCAGCATTTACTGCTGTGTTACTGCCTAGAGCAAGCTATCAGTCACCTCCATCTTCTGTTTAACCCTTTCTGTCACAATGTGCAGTAGACAATACATCAGCCTTTTGGCAACAGGAGTCTGACCCAGATCTGCTACATCTCATGTTAAACAGACGCAAAAGATGGATAAAGGACAAGGCAGGACAGGCTGCTGGTAAATAAACACCTTCAATCAGGTTTGGACTGTCTTTTGCTATTATTAAGTAAAGTATCTCTTTTTCTACAAATACAAACAGTGGGCATAATTTCTTCATTTGACTCCTTAGGATGTTTTCGAGTCACCTATGCATCAAATCACATGGCCAGTTGCATCCTTGTCCCGAGTCAAAGTCTTTATCATAACCCAGCCAACATCTCTCACACAACAGGATAATGGCCAAGAAGTTTTAGCTCCACACAAACAAGATCCCAACCCAAAGATGCCTGGAATCCCATAAATGCCAGTACCTCATAGAGAACAATTTCAGTCTTCTCATCGGAGCCCTGATGGCTCAGTATCATTGTGGGATAATATGGTCCCAAAAAGCCCTTGGCACACAGGGCAATTGTGGGTCACCTCTTCTCAGGCGTAAAGGCTGCAGTAAGCACACTAGTACTATACTCTCAGTCCTTCCACAGACTCTCAGAAGCCCTGGTGATTGCTCACAAGATCCTCTCCAGTCCAGATCTACTGCATTTGGCTGATCACCTAAAACTCCAGATTAAGACAATGGCAAATAACTCCATGCTGTGGGAAGGATCAGAGCTTGTCAGAAGAAGGGGGAAAAAATTAAATAAAGGACCATTCTTAGGGTCTGCCTACGACTGTTCATCAGCTCAAATGGGACCTAAAGACCCTTTAAACCTCTGCTCTCCACTCCATCTCTTTGACCATACCCTCTTCTTACTCAAATTCAGAGCCATACAGAAGTCAACAGAAGGAAGGCACATGCGTGCACACACAGAGACCTCACATCAGCAATTCCTACCAAACACCTGTACGCTCTCCCACCACAAGATGACAATTTTGTAAAACAGCAATCTCAGTGGTCATTCTGGCCAACAGGGCACACAAATGCACAGTGTTACTCACACTGAAAGGATGGTAGAAAATCCACCACCACTACAGTCAAGCAACTTGTCCAACACCTTCAGCGGTGAGGCCAAGGGTCTGGGCAGCAGTGCCTTGTTCCCATCCCCAGGCTGTAAGTCCTCAGACCCCACTCACTTGGACCAGAGCCTCAGTTCTTTCAAAACAGGAGACTCCCTCCAAGACAGCAGTGCCTGTCACACACCCATACACACTGTCACTCTCCAGTGCCACTGGCGAACTGCCACTGCTGTACAAAAAGCACTGGTCCTTACAGCAAGAGGACAGAAGGAGGTTTAAGGACAGACTGATGGACTCTCCTGCACAGATCATTACTACTGCAATCTTCAAGGGTTGTTACCCATGAAAAATTTGCTTAAAATATTTTTAGTTTAAATGGAACTATTTATAAATATCGTTAATAAATTGGGGATGCCTGTATTAAAGGATGAAATGCAAGCTACAGCTGCCCAGCTCAGTAACATATGGAAAGTTGCTTCCCCAAAACAGTCCAGAGTTTTGACATAGACTGCTACAATCACAAAGATGGTGGCAAAAGATTAAACAGAAAATCTCTTCTTGAGTAATAACAGCCAAAAGCCTCTTCCATATGACTCAAGTGAGAGTATTCCAGAGTCTGGCTACTGCACTAGATTCCTTTTGAGTAAAACATCCTGGGTTGCCTTTGTAAAGACCTTTTTGCTGAAAGGTTAGAGGAAAATTTATCTGAATCTTCAGGAGAAAAAAAACTTAAGGACTTCCAGGGATTGTAAAATGTAGAAGGTACAGGATTGCAAACCTTTAGTACAAGGAAAACCAGCATGGATGTTCCTCTAGAACCCACCACTTTTTTCTTCTTCTCTACCTACTACCTAGTTCAGCTCTAGTACCTTCTTACTAACATAAAATGAGTAGCCCTTTTTTTAATAAAATGGATATTACCACCAGTGCCGCTTCAGAGATTCTAGACAGCTTCACCTGACATAGATAGAAAACACACACAGACCTTCCTTCCTATTCCCAGCTTTCCTTTGTCCCACTCCAGAAGCCAGCTCCCGAGCCTGTTTTAATCCCATTTAGGAAAATGCTGAACTCCTCTTTCTTCCTGTCTGAGTGATGGGAGAGGGAGATGCACTTAATCTGCTCTCCATGGCCTCCTTCCCGGAAAATACTTCGCATATCCTTGTTTGTTTGTTTTTAAATTCTAAGTGATTTTAAGCGAAAGTTGCTGGAGTGACAACCCTGGGAAACTGCAGGCCTCCTACTTACGTACTAGCAGGGGCTGTGCCAGCTGCCCTGATTCAGATGAAGACTGGGAGTTCAGCTGCCTCTTGTAGCATCAATCCCAGGAATAACCATCCCTCAGCTCAGGCTGAGGCAGGTTACCACAGCATCAAATTTTCAGGCAAAGGAAATATACTGAGCTTGGAGACATGAGCAGCAAAGCACTCACAGGGCAGAGGAATGGAAAGACTGATTTTCAAAGTATTTTTCTTGGGGTCACAGGGGTCTACCTCCAGCTTGTACTTCCTGGAGAAGGAAAAATCAGGAATAACTTTCTACCCACAAAAAATATATGCATGGAGTAATTTATAAATAATAATAGATAACCTGAAATAAAGCTTAGGAAACTCTCACAGAGTGCGGAGGGAGCAATTAGAAATCTCATCTTCATAGAGTTAGGAAAATGGTAAATGAGATGCTCTCTGCTGCATCAAGCCCCCGAGGGTACAAGAATGCCTTGCAAGAAGATTTAATCTCTGCCAAGTGAGCTTTCCTGACAGGTAATACAGAGACACCAGAGAGAGATCAAACAGCAGCAGCTAGTAGCCTATTGCCAAGGGGTGCTCCCAGAAAGACAATACTCCATCTTCACTTCAGATACTTCCTGGGACTCCAATACAGGAAAGAATGCCCCAGGGGAACAGGCTCAGAGCTGACAAGCATGGCATCCTGAATGTATGTTTCCTCAGAGGGGAATGCAGCTCTTATGCGATCCCTTCCACTACCAGGTCTGCTGAGCACTCTTAGGGAAGCAGAAGTCTCCCTCCCACTTCTGGATAACAACATGACCTTGCCATTCTGCAGCTGCTGCTCCCAGGGGGTCCCTGTGGTAGAGGAATACGACCCAAACTTGGGAGTTTCAAAACTGATGGTAGCAGTCAGCCCCCAGGTAACACATGCATCTTCACACTTTATGAGAGCACACCAAGATCCAGAGAGGTTAAAGGCCACACAAGCTTTTCTACCACACTACACAATGTCCTGTGTGTATCACACAGGACATTAATTCAAGTCTTTTTGGGTGATTTATGAACTTCAGACATTAAAGTTTGCATTTATAGGTACTGTCCTGGACAATGGAGAACCACACTTCCAGCATTTCAGGGGCAGCTGTGGAAGACTTCTGTAAAGGAGACAGAATAGCAGTGTAGAGCTCCTGTTCAAACACAGCTATTGTTAGCAGAGGTTTGTCATGTTTCTCCCTACAAACAGAGATAGGGATGTTTTCCTTGCAAACAAGTTTGCATCAAGCCTATAAAACCATGCTGCTGAGTACTGAGAGCATCAGAGCCCAGTGCATCCCTGTACTGTGAGCATCGTTTATAGGAAAAATAAAACACACCCCATTGGTCAGAGAAACAGTGCCAGCAACATATCCAAACATAATTATTGCCAGTCAGGTTTGAAATGCAGTATGTATGGGACCACACACATATTTATGGACACTTAGAGTTACTCTCACAAACTGAAGAAGTTGCATTATAATAATGGATGTTACTATACAGCACTACAGCCTTATTGTGAGGCCACAGGACACTCAGATCCCATGCTAGAGCAGTCATTGTCTATTAAGACTAAATAAGAATACACTGCAGTATACTAGTGCAATATGTGGTAATCTGAGACGCAGATTTGAGGATGGGTATTCTGCCCACAAAAGTAGGCAGTCCAAAGACTTGGTTAGTTAGCTACACATTGAGCTCCTCTTCCAAAAACCAGAATAAGAACTACCTTTGCCAAAATGAATAGCTCAATAAAATCAAAAAGAGAATCTTTACGTTGCCACAAAGGTCAGCTTAAGCATGAGAGCTTAATTAACACCGTCACCATATTCAAGCACTTACAGGTACTAAAACAAATAGAATATTTCTCTGCTCTAACTTCACCCCAAGGTAATTTAAAGCATTATTACATTATCCTTCATTATTCTTCACACCCATTCTTTGAAATAAGGTCTAAACACCCACCAGACAGTAGCTCAGGTTACCACCATACGATCACCTGCACAGTTGGTTGAAATTGTCTCACTGCCCCCACCTGCCTGTACCTGTGTGTCATCACCTGTCTTAACAGCCCAGCACAGAGACCATCTTTCAGGTCTGTCTGCACATTTAAGTGCAAGAGCACCCCTGCTTTGCAATAAATTCTCTTGTGCATTCCAACACCTCCCCCCCAATATTTATAAATACATACAATGAAAATGCCATATAACTGGCATCTACTGAATATCAATTTGAAGGACTAAATTATTATTATACATTTACCTAGAGGATGGTGCAAAGAGTGAGAGCACTAACATGGGAAGGCTCTAACTAACCAGAAATATATTCCACTTAAAATCCTTTGAGGTGAAGAAAATCACCTGATTTCCTTTTGCTTTCCCTCTCACATCAAGTGTGAGGATGTCTCTGCTCAGAAGAGGATAACAAACATCCTGGAGACTATATTTTTGCTCTTATAGTAAAAACAAAGGAAGATGCACTATATTAAAAAATTTACTAATTGCAAACTTCTCCATAAAACTTTCAACAAAGCCTCTTTCTAGAGGTGTGAACCAAGACCCAGAAAAGTTACTAGGTTTTTTAACATGGCTGGCTGGCTTTGACACTACCTGATTAAGCAGCAGACACCACCAATTTCAAACAGTATGCTACTGTACAGCTCTCTGCCTTCTTCATGCAATATTTACACAGCACACTCCAGGTGAGAAGGTATCTGCTCTTGCTACATGAAAACATCCAGCTTTACAATGTCAAACAACGCACAGTGCTGTCAGCCCCTCTAATGATCCTGCTCCTCTCCCTGGTTTCTGGGGACCAGTTCCCTTTGCATAAGCAGGCACAGATTAAGAGGATACAGCATGAAAAAGGAAGATAAAAAAAAAAGAAAATCACCTCACATTACAAGGTCCAGCTGTTTCCTCCCAAATGACTAAATTAGAGAGCTTGTACGTCACCTCCTGCCTCAGGTAGGGTCACATTGAATCCCTCTTCCTGTTTAATCCAAATAAAATGGGAAATGGGTTTTGAGGAAGACAATGACTGAATAAGAGAGTGGTATTTTTTCAGACTGTGTACTTTTTATCAGATCAATTGCAAGACTGCTTTAAAAGCCAAAGAAAATAATAAAAAATGCTGCCACTCATTTCACGGGTGGGTTTGGGTCAATCACTTAACTTCTTCCCTCATTGTCCCAATGAGGGTACCAGCACATACCTTCCAAGGATGGGAGGAGGCAATGTCTTTGAGCTGCCCATCTCTCTAAGGGCTGGGTGTGGGGGTGAAATGAATAGACAGGCTACTCTGGGATGCAGGAAGTCTGGGCTGCATTTCCTATTCCAACACTTGCTTCCTTAGGATGTCTGTTCACCTCTCTCTCTCCTCAGGAACTGGCGTCTCCGTTTCTCTCCCTTTTCACTCAAAGCAGTGGGACTGGCATCAAGTTGAGTTGCACCAGTAGGTCCCAGCACCCACACACTGACCCCACTCAGGGCTCTCATGAAGCCAGAGGTCACTGCAGCTGGCAGCAGCCAAAAGCATTTGTGTTGTGTCTTAGGACAACATCTCCCTGGCAACCAAGTCCCAGTGAAAGTCAATAGTAGCGTCTTCATCACTTTTAAAACGGAACTTGGAGGCTTTTGGAGCTGTTGCCCCCAGTTCACGGGCTTGCTAAAAGCTTTTCCCTGAGCTTTCATTTGCCTGTCCTTCCAGCACACTGCAGCTCAAAAACAGGAGAGGCAAGTGCAGGCAGCCTGCTGGGATGTAAAGCCTCCTGCATTATTTCATCTTGCCCTGGCCACAACAAACCAGGACAACCACCTCGTCTCTATATTGATTTTTAATCTATTCCTAATACCGGGGACAGCCATTTACTTTGAATGGCACACTGCTGAATTCAGACACCAGTGTCTCTTGGTTGAGTGTTACCAACCCACAGCTCTGCTGGAAGAAAGAGCTGAGAGTGCTCCTTACTCTGCTGGGATCCCTGACTGCCCACTGAAGCAGTCTGGAGTTCCAGGGGCAACAACTGCCAGGCAGCACATGATGAAAAGCACTAAGTGCCCAAAGCATCTGAGCTACTTTGCAAACCTGCTCTGAACAAGCTCAAAGTACCACGCCTCTCTTGGGCACTTCCTAAGATAAAGTAACAAGGAAAAGACCTCTAGGAGAGAGAATCACATGCAAGTATGAGTAGAAGACTGAGGGGATGCTGAGAAAGGGAATAAAGTGGATCTCTCAAGGAAGTGAATAGGAAAAACCCTGTGATTTATGCTGGCCTTGTAAAACTACAGTGTCCAAAAAGTAAAAAGCCCAATAGGACACGGAAACTAAAACCTCTTCTGTTAGACAAGAATTTAACTTCAAAAAGACCGTTTCCATCAAGAACTGGTTGCAGTGATAAGGAAGAGAGAAGTCCTCTGCACTAATGGGTGAAGGCAGCTTTAGACTAGCAAAGTTTGATCTCTCCCACTGCTCTCTCTGCTCCTCTGGCCATTTGGGAGCAGGGACAAAGAGTTGAACCAACCTGCAGAGAACTATCTATCCACAGCTTCCAGGAATTTCAGAAATATTGACTTTTCTTCCTGATGTGTTTCATCAGGCTTTACAAAACAACAAAAACTCCACAATCCGGAAAATCATAGGATTTTCAACTAAAACAGGCAGAGAGGTGGAAAATATCCTTGCAGATCTATGTCCACCCCAGCAGGGCAGTGGTCTACACACAGAGAAAGCCACTGCAAGGTAGAGGCAAGGTTTTACCCCAATCTGCTTTCTCCTGAGCTCTCCTCTGCTCTGCACACAGGGGATTACAGCCCTCTTTGACATAACCCTTGCCAATGCACAGAAGTTCAGTTCTGGGGAACAATGACATCACAGAGCAGCCTGCTAATTTTCTGGCTCTAACCCATCACCCCAGGAAAAGATAATAGTAATAATAATAATAATAATTCAGACCAGTGAGTCAAGCTGGATCATGGCCCCTGGAAGGAAAGCCACACAGGATGTCTTGATGGAGGGAAGAGGAGAGTAAAAAATGGATCATAATTTCTAAATAGGTGAGTAGATGGAGTACCTAACACTGCCTTCTGATTCACATCACGTACTTCACTGCTCTCTACCTGCAAGCCACCAGTCATGGAAGCTCCAGGTATGTCACATCTTGTTCACTCTGGAAGAGACCTGACTCACAGTCTCCATTTATTTATGCTAATAAAATAATTTATCAGAAAAAGCCAGGCTGAGCTTTCCTTACCCATGAGCTGCTGGTACTCTTAGCACAAGTGGCAAATGGAGCTCCTCAACTCAGACCCACAAGCAGAGCCACACTGGACAACTCATTTGATGACCCAAGCAGGGGAAATAAAGTTCCTTCTCCCAGGGTAGCAATTCCTTCTCCCAGGCAGACTAACACAGGAACGAAGATCCTTGCCACTAAACCCATGACCAGACTCTCCTTGTCAGTGCTGGCCTTTGTATAACCAGCAGCTTGCAACAAAGAGAAATAAAGCCATGAAGATGCCCCATCACATCCAAGTTGCTCGAGTCTAAGCAGTAAGCAGGAGCAGCCAGGACACAAGGATCAGAGCTTGACCCTCACAGTACAAGATCTTTCTTCGAAGCACACTGACATTTTACAACAGGTCATTTGTGACAAGCACACTCATGTTCTCCTGGGAGCACTGCTGAAACTCAACACAGCAGAACTCAATCGCTTAAAAGTCAGCAATGCCAGTGCCCCGAGGAGGTTAGCAACCATATCTATGCAGTAGAGAGATTCCTACAAGAGATTTCAAGACATTCAGGGATAGCATTAGGAAACAATTACCCTGGGGAGGAACTGGGACAGTATGCTGGCATCTCAGATGACTAAAATCAGCAATGCACCTCAATCTAACTGGAAAAAAACAGAGCAGCCACTTGTAAAGCAAGAGCGTTCTATCTTAGTTCCACATTGCACAAAGCTGAAACACACAAAGTCCAACTGCAACAGGAGTAGAGTAATGCTGGAAGAGGAAATCAGTACTGATGTATCCATCCCTGCCCTTGGGATAACACAGGCACACTTAAGAGACCTTAGAAATGACCTCAAGCATATAAATGTCTGGTGAGATAATGCACATCAGTAACTATTCAGTCCTCAGCAGAAAAGAAAGTGCTAAGAGAGGGGGATGGGGGATCCTATTCATCTGGCTTCTAATGAATGTTTGCCATCTCTCAGGTCTGCAAAGCAGTGAACAGGTGAAGGTGCTAACTCAATCTCATCTCCCTGATGATGGTCCCTGCAAGATCAAGCACATCTGGTAGGCAGAGGCTCCCTGCAGGGCTTGTAAAGGAGTCAGACATTTGGGTAAAGGGTAAGCTATCTGCCTAAAGATAAACTGGGAAATGAGAGGGGAGGATGTCTTGTTTAAGCTTCACGATGGATGGTTAAGGGAGGCTAGCATCAACAGTGAGTCCTTTTAAATACAGAATGCACTTCTGGTTTGGGACCATTTAATGGTCCATTCAGACAATCACAATTTCAAACTAAAAGCCAGAGAAGCCACCCCATAAACAGATCAAACCTCATCAAGTGAGAAAAGAGACTTTCAGACTGTTTAAAGGTTAGCAGGGGCCGGAAAGGGGATTTGGATTTTGCTACCAGCTTTTTCTCTTCAGGATGATTAACTGGCACCTTCAACCATTAACTGCACTGTCCTAATCCACCCAACTTCACCACAGCACTGCTCAGCCAATGCATGACCCCTGTTGTATCAGGGGTCTTTCCAACAAACCCAGACTTGACCTTCCTGACATTGTTTTTGTTAAAAGAAAAGGGAAGGAGGAAAGCAAGGAGATTTACCATTTTTAAAGTATTACCAAGTGCAAATCAATTTTTAAAAGACCATCAGTATGGAGAAAGAATAGGAAATTAATTTGGGAAGTCAAAAGCCATAAAAGCAGCAGTAGCTTGTACTAGGGATACACCATTCAAGAAGCGTGTGGTTATTGACCCAACCTTCTGTTTATCCTTTCACATCCCACCATCGAGGGCCCCCAGCCAACCAGGTGGTGTTGTGCTACCCAGTTGCTGACAGGGATGAAGAGGGAAGCATTGTGGACTCCTTCCCTAGTAGGGATTTCCCAGGAGATGGTAGAGAGCTGGCTGGACTCCTATCAAATAGCACTGGATCCAAGATTTTAATCTCTTCCCACATGCAGAGCCCTACAAAACTTCCAGTGAGGTATTAATCTGTTCCAAAGTTTCACACACACAGGATCATAGCAGAGGATATGCAAAGCTGACTTCTTTCTTTTACTTTTTTGAGTCGAGGCCACAAAAGCTGTGCTCGTATCATGAAAGACACCTGCTCCAGGCAATGCATCCTGGCATCTAAACCCTGCAGTGCAGGGGTTTATGTGCTACTTACATTTAGCCCTCTCCACATGCTCACAATGCCTAAGATGTGCCTTCCTCTCTCTAGGTTCCCCTATGGTCCTAACAGATCACAATTAAAAGAAAAAGTCATGTCAAAACACCTGCAGTACCTAAGTCACCATCCACCAGAGAAACACACCATTAATCTGATACCAAGGCACATGTCACATGGCCTGAAGGCATGGCATGATGCCCTTTATGGATGTTAGAGGTAGAAAGGCTGTTTGATATTTCAGAGCCACATAGGGCAGAGAGCACAAAGCTTTTCACTCTCCAAACTATCCACAGGCAGTGGAGAGAGCTAAATCCCAAGTGAAGTTTATGTTAATTTTAAAAGAAAATAGGTATTTCATGTTAAAAAAGAGCACAGAATTAAAGTAACAGTGATCAATGGAACAGACACAAGGAATTAATGTCTTTGAAAGCATGGGTTCACCCTCAGTGAGTTACTCCAGCCAAAGCCAGATGAAAGCCTGCAGCACTTGCATCTGAAGCAAACTGCAATCGAGGAAACAAAGAATAGTCCAAGGCTTTTGGACCTGTGGGCTAATTTCTTCATCTAGAAGAAACCATTTCATAAGGGAGTGGAAGACTATTATTTTTAACTGAATTACTCCAATACTTGTTTGTAAAACCAAGACTATTATGCTGAACACTATACAGCCAGAGACTAAGTGGGACAAAAGGCAGACACAACACCAGACACCCAAGAAACCATTTAGTTTGTGGTTTTTTGGCCACAAACTGGACACATGGAGGTGTGGAACTGTTGGACAGAGGACAATATTAGAAAAGATATACAGAGAGAAGAATGAAGGGAAATAAATAGATTTGCCACTAGAGGCATTAAAGAGAGCTTCTTTGGAAAATACAGGATTTAAAACCTTGTTTCCTGGTTATTTTCCAACAAACAAGAAATTTACAGTGTCGATTTCTCCTGGCAATCAGGAAAGTACTGTTACCAGTTCTTTTGTATATCTTGGTGTTTGGCAGACACTTCTCTGCCACCCCCTTTTCATGTGAGATAACAGCCTGCAGCTGTGTCAGCCACAATTCACAGCAGCAACCTGCAAAAGCTAAAGAAACCTTTCCCACCTGGAAGTGGTGAGTGCATAATAAACTGAACACACAGGTCCAACTGCAACCTGAGAGGACATAAGACTTAAAACTTCCTCCTATGAATTAGGCACAAGATGCTTAATTCCACGGTAGATGAGACCTTCAGGTTTACAAGTTTGCATCTCCCAGCAACATAGTGCCCTCTAGCCTTAAACTGGGTTATGGTTTAAGCCTTAGAGGAAAAAGCTCAGTAATATGAAATAGTAATACAAAGCTTTAAATCGAATCTTTGTCCATATCATTCAAGCGATCCATTCAGCTTCTGACCAGCTCTAAAGAAACCTGGCAGACAAGCAATGCCAGGAAACACAGTATACTCAGAGCAATTTCACACCAGACATAACACCCCCTCAGGCTTTTCCTTACCAAGGCTGTAAGATTTACCTTCTCTATACACAAAACCCAACTTTCTGTGGTTTAAAATAGATGTTGTAACTTGAGGAAGAGTTAAAGAATTTGATGCAACCAAAACCTAGAAACGGACAGAAGGAGAAGAAAAGATACTTTCTCTACTTTTGTGGATGGACAAAAGCTACTCGACTATATATACCGCAGACTCCTTCAGGCAAAGACACTTCCACATGACAAGCTGCAATATAGGAGTCCGGGAAGATTGTTAAAAACTCTCCTCTAATACTATGCTATTGGCAGTAAGGTGTGAAAGGAGGAAGGCGAAAGAGAGATGAAAGAGATCCAAACGCCGAGTCTGCCTTGATAACCATGCAGACCAGCTGCCTCCTCAGAAAGATCTGAATGTAACTCGTGGGCGAGAAGGAGCGAAGATTTGTTGAGCACCGCGAACTCCTTGATCCCGCCAACAGCCCAGCCTTGCTCCGCTCCCCACCGGGCACCCCGGCCAGGATGGGACAACGCGGGGACCGGGGAGACCTGCCCCATCCTGCGCCGAGTCTTGCGAGGAAGAAGGGAAGATCCACCTTCAGCGGGGGAGGAAACTTCAAAATCATAACAGTAAATAAGCCAAGAGCCAAACGGGATGAAAGAGAGCGAAGAAGAGCCGCACCTTCACAGTGAGAGGCCGTGCGGGTCCCCGCTGTCCCCGGAGCTCCCCGTCCGCCTCACCTGGGGCGGGTGCCTCGCCCAGACTCAGGGGAAGGACGGCACCCTGGGAACCGCTCCGGGCACCGCTCCGCGCCCGTCCCGTCCCGTCC